>JBBPFJ010000181.1:0-66643 GCA_037975025.1 Excoecaria agallocha
ATGAAATACAAAAATGTAAGAAATGTGCATAGATGCATGAATGTATGCATGAAATGAAGGGATGCATGAAATGCAAGAATGCATGCATGAAATGCAAGAATACAAGAAGTGTGCATGAATGTATGGCCTATACCATAGGTGATTAGGAGACTTTATCTCATATGTGAGTTGGCTAATGGCCTATGCGCATTTTTCCTAGAACTCTTGGTTTTTAGGCAAGCTTCCTCCAATTATACCCTTTATTTTTTTTTCTATTTTACCCTTTTTTGAGCTCTCTTATTATTTTTAGGGCAAGCAATTTACCATCGTTGTACTTCTAGTAATAGAAAACCTATATCCTTATGAATTGTGATGCAGTTATCCCATTGGATGTTATGTAACACTGAGCTTGTAATCTCATACTTTACTCGGAAGCTATGGTTCCCTACCTCAAGGGTTTGTGGTGACTAGAGATACATTCTCTGCCCCTAAATTTTTGGCTTGCATCTTAAGCTATAAGTAAGACTTCTTATGGGAAGTGACCAGAGCTTTAGGACCTTTTATCAATGGTTTGTCAAAGTAGTATCTTAAGATTATCTCTCTTCTAAAGACCTAGCCAACATACTGGATGACCTATTTTTCATGGTGGCATTATTCTACTGATCTGTCTTGTCCAATAGTTAACATTGATCCTAAAAGAGCTAACAGTGGCTATTTTCTACTTAGTATGATCAAAAAAATTCAAATAGACTGACCCTATTTCCACTTCATGTGTCTATGGTTGAGATTTCTGCTTACCACCTCAAATGGGCAATCTGGAAGTCTATTTCTATGCAGGTTGTGTAAAGCCACATTCTGGATTGTAACTTAACATACTAGATAACTTATGAAACCAAAACTTGTAGTAAAATTCATTTTCCCTTGAGTGGTTGTCCCTTATCAACTGCATCGTATTAGGCTATCATTTTCTTATGATGACAACACTGAATTCTATCCCTTAAAAATTTTCGGGTGCTATATGATTCTTCAATTAAAGAAGTTTATATCTATGGCAAGCTAAAAGGAATTTTTGACATGTGACCTTCTTAGTAAATACCAAGCAATTTATTTGAGCTCTATAAATGCCATTATGAGTTTCTTCTACAAACTTTATGGTCCCTAGTGGAGTCACCATTGTGATGCATGCCAAACCCTGTAGGCATCCAATTTGCTCTTGAAGCCTATATTTAGAACTCGAGATCGGATCAAGGTTTATTTCACTCGTGAAGGTCGATCACTTCTTAATGGATATGGATTCAACCTAATCCTTGATGGTTCGAGCCTTAAAAAAGCTTAAGAAAGTGGCTTGGAGTATCGTCATTCATTGTTGGCAATCAACCTACGAAGACATTTGCTGGGCACCACAAGGCAAGTATTATAGTGTTGCCACCCAATAAAATATTGAAAAATGATTTCTAACCTTATAAAGCTTAAATTAGAGAGAGTTCGAACTTCACTCCTATTTATACCTTTGGTTAATATTATATAAAAGAGTTTTAATATTTAATTTATTTTATCTTTTTTCTCACATGATTTATGTTAGAAAAATAAAGTGCACCTAAGCATGTAAAAGGACTACAAAGTATGAAATAGAAAGCATTAAAGAACATGGTATTGAAAGCAATTAAAGAATATCAATAAAAAATGTAAAGATGAATCACAAATAAATTGGGGAACTAATTGAGTATTATGAATGAGGACTTTTGTCCTCGCATGCATATTTACAAAAGGCTGCATATTAGGTGTATTTTGTATAAAAATGGGATAATTAATCCCTCACGAATTCGGAAAAGAATCATGCTAATTAGTCAATTTTAAGGTGGGAAATCCTTTATAAAGAAAAATCCTTAATTTACATGTTATTTTGTCGGTGAAAATCGAAACATTGATCTTTTTTACTATGTAAAAATTCCACTTAAACTTGTATAAATCATTTAACGAGTTTTTAACTTATCATTTGAAAAAAAAAGATATTTATTTACAATAAATGAAGACATGAAAAATAATAACACAAATAAAACATGCATAAAATGGGCTATTTATTGAATTGGAAACATTGATTTCCTCATGCATATTTATGAAATTTTCTTGTATGATTTTTGGAATAAAATAGGATATTAGTCCATTTTATGGAAAAAAAAACTCAATTTAATTATTTAGAGATATTTTTGTGTCATTTTCATAATTATCGTGTAAAAATTCATTTTTTACTACACTATTACAATCAACAAAATGGAAGGTAGAAAATAATTTTACAAACCTAAAAATAAATAAATCAAAATAAAGAAAATTATAGTCTATGCTCTTTCATATGGTCCATCCCGACTCGACTCGAAAGATAGTTATACATATAAAAATATGATAAGAAAAGACAATTAGTGCATAATAAAAATGACAATAAAAGTAAAATAATAGTATTACTAATAATATTAAATAATAATAATTTTAAATATTAACGTTAAAAGAATAAAAATATTAATAATAATAACAACATTTACAATAATAAAATCAACACAAATTAACAACAACAACAACAACAACAATAATAATAATAATAATATTGATAAATAATAATAATAACAACAACAACAATAACATTAATAACAATAATATTAATAATGACAATTAATAATATTATTATAAAATCAATAATATAATATTAATAAAGCTAACAAGACAATCATAATAATACGATAAAATTAAATTGCTAAAATTGAAGTTAATTAACCAATATTAGTAAAGATAAATTCGGCTAAAGAAAGAAATAAAAAATAATGGAAAGAAATGAGTAGGGTGTGATTAGGTGCAGGAAATAAGGAAAGAAACAAATTTAACCCCAAATAAACAAATAAACATAAAATTGATAAACTAATAAAATTGCACAAATATAATTTTATTAAAAAATACTAAAAATTAGATAAAAACAAATTAATAAAACATTCAATTAGTAAATAGTGAAATTAAACATGAATTAATAACCCAAATAATTAACAAATTAAAATAAAAATAAATAATTAATAAATATGTGAAATTAACAACATATTACATTAGATCTACAAAATCAATAAATAATAAATTAAAAAAAGATTATTTACACAATTAATTAAAACTAAATATTAAATTTATGGATTTTAGGGACTCACGAATATCACCTTCAATATCTGTTCCGTCATAGAATAAGGATTTGGTGCTCTACAACTTTTTTTTATGATTTTTTATGTTTTTTTTTAGAAATTTTTATGGTATTTTTGGTTGATTTTCCTTGGATATGAATGAAGAAAAAGAAGAAGAAGAAGAAGAAGAAGAGGAAAAAGAAAGAAGAAAGAGAAGAAAGAGTGTCGAGAGAGAGTGTGTGTGGCCTAAGAAAAAGCGAAAGTTTCTTTTAGAAGCTAAAAAAAACTAAACCATAAGAAATTCCAATGGGATAAGGGTTAAAATTAGATTTTTTTCCCCACTTTTCACCTCTATTTTCGGGTGCAGATTGCATTTCTAGAGTGAGGCATAGACCTTGACTCATGAGTCAAAAAAATGACTCACGATCCTAGTCCATAAGTCAACAATAACTCACAGACATTTGACTTTTGACTTTTGACTTTTATCTCTTTTTTCCCATTCGACTAACCTTTTACTTAAAATGTTTTGTCATTTTTGGGCTTGAAGATGCAATTTTTTCAACTATATGTCTTCTATAAATGTGTTCCTATAAGTCTAATCTTTCCAATTAACTTAAAATTACTCAATTTTGATTTGTAGATTTGGATTTATGGCCAAAATATTGACAACTTTTCTTAAGAAATTTTCAGAGATAAAATTGATATTTTGACTTTGAAAAATTACTAGGAAGAATGGGTTCAGATATAGGTCATGTTTTCTTTATAAAATTTCTTCAAAATGAGTTATGTTTCTATAAAAATTAGATTCATCTGATTATGAGCTCTACAGAGGGAGTTATACTAGAAATACTACAGGCTCGTCAAGATGTAGGGATAGATTCAGGTCATTTATGTTCGAGGCCAATTTTAAAAATTTTAAGGATTGAACTGGGTTTATGTCTTCATCAAAGATGTAGGTATATGTCTTAAGAGTTAAATGGCTTTAAAATCATCTAATTATAAGGTTTATAGGCTAAGCTAAGGCTAAAAATCTCTAGGTTGCTCTATGTTTTGAAACCTAATTTTCCCATTTTGCATTACTAACTGAGGCAAAAGAGAAAAAAATACCCCAAAAAGGATTTTTAAACATTTAAAACCCATAAGAGAGATAAAAAAGCAATTTAAAAATATAAAATATAGGGAGAAAGCCTAGCACCTTTGCTCCATGTTTATTTATGAGAAACCATTTCCTCATCATCTACAAAGGTTTTGTGTATTTTTTTTTCATAGGAAGTCATGCTCCTAAGTTGGTCACTATATTCATTACCTAGTTATCTCGATAAATTATTATTTTATTTTATTTATTTATAATGGTTTTATTTATTGATCATTTAATTTGCATTATTATTTGTTTATTTGATATTTCAGTTTAGATGTATTATTTTTTAGGATGCAATAGTTTGTAAAACAGGATTTTGTGCACGATAAAAAAAAGGCATCAAAATCTTTTATATTTAATAAATGGGATTTTATTCCAAAACATGGACCAATATCCAATTTTTTAGTCTAAACCAATATAAAATAAAAATGTGATTTTTGTAAATTATGCATGAGGGAACCAACCCAAACGACTATCCCGATTTATGTATGTATATTGTTTAATCTTATTTGGTTGGATGATTTTCTTCTGTAATATGTTTAAGTTGTTGGTTTATTTACTTATTTATTTATTGCTTTTTATGAATGATTGGGATGTTTATTTAGTTTTACGCCTAATAAAAGTGATGTTCCGAACACCAATCTCTATTTGGGTATCAAAAGGTCGAGATTAATTTCCTAACATTCTGTTGGGTGATGAATCAGTGACACCTACCTATTTTGGACCCATTAGTAAATGTCTTCATGAGTTGATCACCAACCATAAATTGGATTTGATCTTTCTTTATGGTGAAATGGCTAATTTATGAGTTAAGCGAACCTCTTGCGATCTTGAACCCTAAAAGTGGGATTTCGATGACCAACATGAAAATGAGCGAAGGCTTTGAGGTGCATTACCCCAGGTAGTATACTAGGTATACCAAAAAATAGAAGAGTATTTCAATGTAGTGTTTAGTTATTGAAAACTAAAAAAATAACAAACAAATTAATAAACACATACCTTATCACCATATTGAAAAATAGAGCTTTCTATAAATCTTGCAACATAGGGAATATAGTAACTGTCCAGGTTAAAACTCTTGGAACCCTCTATGTATTAATCCAAACATCATATATTTGATTATAAGGATTACGAAACTCATAAAGCCAAAGCTGTAAAGCTAAAGGAAAGCTAATAAGCCTATAAGAACTTATTACTTTGTTGTTTATAAACATTTTTTTAATCCCAGAAATGGTGAGTTTATAGATATCGTTGCCCCAAGATATCAATTAAAATGACCATTTTCAATGAAAGCAATTTTTTGCTCTCTAATTTAATTCTCCATCTTGTTAGACATAAGATAGTAATAAACAAAGAACAATATTGCTATCTTAAACCCATCCTCATCACAATCCAAATTTTCCCCATAAAACAATCCAAAATTACTCTTTTATCTACCTTATCCCTACTATTAAAATATTTCCTCAGGAACTTGTTGGCTCCACTTGGTATTGTTGGCCTCTTACAATGATAGTACATTTTAGTCTGGTTGTTAGAGAAAATTCCCCCATACTGAACTTCAAATGAACTCCATCCACATTGAACCAAATTTCATCACTATTCTTATATTAAACTTCCTTTAATAATAATGAATGAATCAATTATGGCTATAAAACAACTTCGTTCATATCCAAAAAATTCCCAAAGTAAGTATTTTTAAATCTACTAAGTTGTTCTTCATTAATTTTTTGTTTACGAATAGAAATAGTTTCTACCTTTATGGAGACATTAATCTTTGCAGGGAAATACTCATTTTGGTAAATGATATGATCCTAAACCTAAAAATAAGACAATCAGATGAAAAATAAAAAAATCCATAAGTTAATAATAAAATGGTGCACATTAATTAAGAAAGGTTAGATATTTTGGCATAAATTTGTATAGGTTATGTATTACATTGATTAAGAAACGTTAGATACTTAACCTTAATTAAATATATGTATTATACATTTTAATGCAAAAATTGAAATTTGGTACACCATATGGTATACCTAGTATACCTCAATAGGTATGCCAAGCATATTAGATTCCAGAATAAGATGTTCATTCTAAAATTTTTTGGTACACCAGCTGGTATACCTAGTATATCATTCGCTATACAAAAATATAAAAGTCGAATTTCATTCTGAAATTAGTTATACCGCTTGGTATACCTGGTATACCAATAGGTACAATAATTTACAAAATAGGATATTCATTTTGTAATTAGGTATACTAGCTAGTATGCCAAAATCTTGAAGATAAATTACATTTTGAAATTTGGTATATAGGTATACTTACTGGTATACCAAATTCTAGATGTGTATTTTCAATTTTGTACCAATTATATACCTCTATACAGTGGTGAAGCCAAAATTTACAAATAGGGGGAGGACAAATATATAAATTATGTTTAAAAAATATAATATAATCAAGGGGACACAAAATATAAATGATGCAAAATTATTTATTTAATACATAGACACACACACTCATATATATATATATATATATATATATAATAAAAAAATCAAAAATTAAAGGAAGCAATTTTCCCCCTTCTTTACGATGTGGCTTCGCCATTGCCTTTAAAATAATTGTATTTCAAGAACTTTTTACTTAAATAACTTGCATAAAAGTAAAAAAATCAAAATCAAATAAAATTTAATTATAATTGTACCTTTAAGTTTTTAGGTTCGAACAAAATGGATTCCTTGGATACAATCTTTAATTTTTTTTTCAACTTTTGTCCTAAGTTTCATTTTTTATGATTTTTCTTTTACCAGGTAAATTCATTTTTTTTGAACTAGTTATCATATTTTCATTTATTATTATTCCTTTTCTTCCTTCTCATATTTGATGAATCCTTAAAATTTGACTCCATAATCTTCTTATCTTTCAGTTGTTTGAACTTACCCAAAATATCAGAAGTATGTCTCATTTACTTATGTATGTATGTATGTATTTATATACATACATATATATATATATGTATGTACATACATACATACAAACATACATTATTTTATTTTTTAAGTTTACATATATATATATATATATATATATATATGTATATACATACATACATACATACATATATATATATAAACTTAAAAATAAAATAATGTAAAAATAATTTCGAATTCAAATTCAAAATGGATGAACTTGTGTTTTCAATTAATGAAAGATGCTAAAATAATTACCAAATTTCCATATTTAAAGCCTTTACTTTTGAAAACTTTAATTCCACCTGAAGAATTAAGTAAGAACACACAATATAAATAATGAAAAAAAATACAACAATTTAATCAAGACATGGTAAAATTTGAGTCCCATTTATATTTGTTTGTGTTATTTTTGAGTGTTGTGATCTCAAAAAGCAGTCAAAGCCATTTATTGCCTGAAAATAACCATATAGTTCCTTTTTAAACATCTCCAATAAAAAGATTCAAAGAAGGCAAAGGAATATCTACTACTCTATTTAATTAGTTTAGTGAGACTTGTTTACCTAGTGGTCTTTGTTTTAGCACTCTCTATCACGATCGACAATTAATCTATTTTTTATCTAACTAGTTTTGTTAACAACATTACTTAAACATTAGAATTCCAGGTCATAATCTTCAGAATATAAACTATTATTTACAATGCCAAGTCTACTTTGAAAGTACAATTGCAATACTTCTACACAATTGAAAGATGAATCAAAGATATTAAATAGAAACACATCAAAATAAAATTGAAAATTCTCATAATGCAAAATGCAACGAACCATTAACAAACCCATCACTAGAAATTCAAGAAATAGCTATTATAAACCCATCACATAACAACCCCATCAACCGACAGAAATAGCAAAAGATGAATAAATACAAAATAAATAAAGGGATGAAAAAAATAAAAGCACACCTTAGGAGAATTGATCGATGAAAACAGCAAAGTTAGAATCACTAGGATACGACTATGGCAAATACAAAATTTGCAGAAAATGACTCAGAGTTAGAGAAAGATAGTAAGATGGGTCATAATAAAGCAATAGATGAAAATGGGTAATGATCTAGAAACTAATTAGGGCTTAAAATAAAAGAGGTATTTTTAAAAACAAAAAATTAAAAAAAGGGTAATTTTAAAAATTTTAAATTAGAGGGATGCATTTTTAAAAGGTAGGGTTACAAAGGGGTATTTGGTGTAAATTCCTCATATTTATTTTCATAGTCAACCACATAGGTGTGTCACTTAAGCTTATATAACCATATCTTTTGTAGAAACTCCATCTGTATGTAACATTCTAAATCTATTGCAAGCTTCCATTTATCAAAATGCAACATGGGCATGCTCACTTCATTATACACAAGTTTATAACTTATAAACAAGCAACATTGAGAAATAAATGATTACCCAAGTGTGTGCTTCCTTTTTCCATATGGTTTATGCTCCACACAGGTGTGCCAATGTTGTCACACTGGTGTGTTAACAGTTTGCATCAGAAGTTTCAGCTCAAAGCTCTTATTTTCATCCTCCTAATGCATATAATCATCAAGGAAACCTTCCATCCAACATTAAAATAATCCATCCATGATGAACACAGTATGATAGCTTCCTATATACATATCATTCCTTCATTTTTAAAAAAGGATTCACTTTAGAATCTTAATCTTGTTTAAATTATTAAATAGAGTTTGTGGCAGAAACTTATCTTCAAACTTAAAGTTAAAAGTAGTAGGAAATAATATGAGTGCTTCTCTTGGAAAACTCATCATGCTTCAATAAATGAATACAAATCTAACTAGGCACAACACAATTGATTAGTCATAGGCAATTCATAACAAAACAATTCATACTCATCCAAAATAACTCCATTCTTTTCTACATCATTAACAATCTTATTGCCAACAATAATCTCTTATTTTTCATTGCTAATAGGCTCAATTGCTTTAGTACAAATAACGGCTATCTAACAAATTAATTAATATAACTTCTTTCTTTCTTCTTCTTCTTCTTCTTCTTTTTCTTCTTTTTGTTCTTGTTCTTGTTCTTCTTGTCTCTCCTCTTTTCACTTTCTTCTCTCATACAGCTACAAAACATTAATCTATTAATAAATTTTCATAATTTTAAGTTCCTTTTTAATAAATTAATCTCCCTGTATATTTTGTAATTTTTAGAACTATAGGCATCATTCTCATCTATTAACTCTCACCATTCCTATAATGCTCGCCTCTAAACACTTAATTAGTAGATTACTATACTACACTTATCAGTCACTTCCATCTTCCTCCATCTCAATCCCATAATAAAATCTCTTTCCAACCATGACTAATATGCTATAAGAAGATATATAAACATGAAGCGACACACCAAAACACATCCACACATGTTTACACTAAAATAGATGCAATAATTATATTTGTACTCAATTTCAGCACCTTCACCATTCAATAGCAATCTTTTGATAATTGAAAGTTTATGGTAATTTAAGAAGACTTAAAGAAAACTTTTAAAGAAGATTAGAAAAAAATCAACACTAAAAATAAAAACACAAACCAATAAAGAAGATAACACACTAAATGAAGAAGTAGTGTATTCAATCTAATAAGAACAATTTTTTTAAACTTGATCAATATAGCAAAATGATCAACAAAAATAAAATGAACAATTAACGTAAAAATTAAAAAGAATAAAATATAAATTTTTGGATCATACATGAAATAAAAAGAAATGAAGAAAATCAAAGGAAATGATAAAAACATTTCATAACTAATAAAGATGCAAAAATAAATTAATAAAAAATAACCCCCATAGATAAATATGAATTTACCTTTAATCAAGTTCTGACACCAAATGATACAGAACCTTAAAGGATATATGATCTTGAAACCTCAACACATAAGTAGTATGAACAAAATAGTAAATAAAAAACCCATACCACTGAACCCTTAACCAACATGTAACTAGAAATGTGGATGATTGTAATAATTTTTAGAAGAATAAAGAATTTCGTAAAAATTACCTTTGATAAGAAAATTCAAAATTCAAGAACAAATAAATCCATACTTTCAAAATATTCCATAGGCTAAATTCCCAATGGAAATCAATTCAATGTTTTGTCAGAATTACCTAATGATGAAATAATCCTCTAAAATAATTGGAGACTTGGGGAACCTATAGAATTACGAATTAAAGGATTGAAATTAAGTATTTAAAATTGAAAAAAATTTTAAAAGTGGGCATTTATTAAATCACATCCGTGATTAGATGACTCAAACCCGTGACTTGGTAAGTCAAGCAATGACTTATATGAGTCACACTCATGACTAGATGAGTGTAACACCTTAAGAATCCCTACATTATAAACACTACTTTTAGGGCTATCAATAGTGCCACCTAGGATGAATAGTACCACTTAAGACCGTAATACACTTTTTCCAAGCATTAAAAAGTACAATTTATGGAGAGTCTAAGGATGTGATTTAAGGTGAAAATTAAAGTTAAATAGGGTCTCAAAAGTCCAAAATAAAATTGAGTTCTGGGTTTGGTGTGAATAGTGTGTATTTTGACCTAGGAGTTGACTAAGGTTAAAACTTGACTTGAGAGCTTTGAAAATTAATTTAGCCATGGGATTCCATTATAAATGATAGAATAGAAATTTTAATATTGAAAAATTAAAATAAAATTTAAACAAAAAAGTAAATTATCGGACCGGTACATTTATCATCAGATCAAAAAATTTATCAAAATGATGCAATTTTGATCCAAAAATTTGTACACCACCAAAGATAATTTTTCTATGTTTATAGACATATTTTTTATTGAAATAAAATTAAAGAAGTATGAGATTTATAAGAAGGTGACATTTGGCATAATATGGACCCATAGATTGAATAGTATTGGAATCAATCTTATCCATACATTTAACACTTATATAAGAGAGAGAAGTGTGTGGAAATTAAGGAAATTAAGGTTTATGGATAGTAATACTTCCATTTTTCACAATATACATGAATACATATGTGAACAAATTTGGGATAAATGATAGGTTTAATTGAAATTAATGCTAAGAAATTTTAATTAAGAATTAAATGAGGTGTAATGTATGTGTAATTAATGTTTTAGGGCTAAACTTGTTATTTCACACTATAACATAGATTATGTTAGAACTTGAAATTACTATATGCATGAAAACTTGATAAATTGATGTGATAAATATGTTGTGAATGTCATAAGAGCTTAATTAAAACAATTAATAGAAGAAAAATAGAACTTTAGGAACATAACCTACCTTTGTTATATTGAGCATAAAGTATGAGTTGAAGATATTCTTACTTATTATGAAGTTAAAGTTAATTTCCTTAATAGCTTTATTTTAGGATATATCATTACCATGGTGGGAGACTATAAAGAAATATACTATTGCAACAAAACTTACTTTAGAGTAATTTTTGAAACAATTTGATAACAAGTAAATTGGCATAAAGTACAAAAATGCTATCCAAAATTCTTTTTTGAGGCTAAGATTTAGGAAGAAGATAGTTGTAGAATATGAGAAATAATTTGAAAGGCTTAACAC
Organism: Excoecaria agallocha; assembly: GCA_037975025.1. Lineage (NCBI taxonomy): Eukaryota > Viridiplantae > Streptophyta > Magnoliopsida > Malpighiales > Euphorbiaceae > Excoecaria > Excoecaria agallocha. The sequence continues at coordinate 11,849 of JBBPFJ010000181.1, forward strand.
CTATATGGTTGACTATCACCTGACTAAAGCAAAGTTGTGTCAGTTGTTTGCTTAAAGCCTCCACAACTAGATTTAAAAATCCATAGCTGCCCAGGAGTACACATACATAAGGAATCTTGTAAGAGTAGCTATGGATGTTGAGGCAATCAAGCTTGATAAGGCCAGTAAACAGGCATAAACTTATCAAAAGACAAGAACATAATATTTTGGGCCTCCTATATAGTCACATACACCTTTTTAAGCTTGAGCTTAGAGTTAGAAATTAATTACACATACAGGTTTACTAGCGGCTCCAGTGGCCAGTGAACCAAAAGGGGCAGGCAGAAGGACCTACCCTACATGTGAACATTGTGGTACGAGATACCTAAGAGAGTGTTAGAGATTGAATAGGGAATGCCTTAGGTGTGGGTCTAGAGAACACTTTTAGAAAGATTTTCATAGAGCTTAACTCTTTATTCTTACACCATAACCTTATAGATCAACTGTTACCGAGCAAAAAGGAAAAGGAAGAGGTGATGCCACTGGAACATCTACAAAAAATGGAGTTTGTAATACCCTTACTATAACAAAGTCATATCGATTTAAGTGATTACCAAAAAAAAATTTAAACTATTCACTGACTACCAGTCTTTCAATCATTGATGGTTATAATTTAATACTTGTCGATTGACATATAACTGTCCAATTTACTATTCATTAGTAACAATTTATAAACAATATAGTATTTATCCATCATCATCATTCAAAACCCACTTCATGACATAAGTCATATATACATATACATAATTAAATTGTTCACTTTACAATCCAAACTTTAACTTCAAAATTAGGCTGCACATATATATACATGCCATACAAAAAGAATTTTCAATTATACTTTCATCTTCAACAAAAATTGGGTTCCACTGTATACCTTGCTCCATTTAAGCACCTGAACTTACATGTAGTAAACACTACTTGCTGAGCATTAAATATGATTAATGGTGACTATAAATCTAAGAATTTCCAAAACATGCACAAATGCATTACACATGCTAAATTCTTCAATTATTCAATAAAACACTATTATCATTTCACTTAGCATTTTATGCTATTAATTACCATTAATATGGTAAAATTTCAATTTAGTCCCTAATTTTTCAATTAATTACAAAATTGCCATTTTTACAATTTATTTATAATTTTGCCACTAGTTCACTTGTTTTCACTCTAAATTCATTATTTGACATATAAATTGCAAATTAGTCCCTATTTTATAATTTTCATATCAAATTACATTTTATTCCTCCAAAATTACAAAAGATCAAGTTTAAGCAATTCATTCACTATTTTATCATTTTTACCCCTTTCATTCACTACTTATCTTTTTTAGCCGCTAAACTTATTATTTAGAAAAATTACAATTTTGACCCTAAAATTTTTATTTTCTTTCATACAATTCATTTTTCAGTTCACTTTTTACTCTCTTACATCATTTTTATCATTATACCCCTAATATAATCTTGGCAAAAATCTTTAGACCAAATATACAAGATGTGGATTCTATAGGCCCATAACATTGCACTAAGGAATGATCTCGAAGGATCACTCCATCACTTTCACTAAACACTGAACAGTGAACTATGGGAGATCATTACGAACCTGCCATAGTAAAGTAAGTCATCATGACTTACATCGTGGTATGGGTGTTCTTATAGCTAGCCAATCATATCCTGAACTAGATTTAAACCGCCTAACCACTACTAAGGGTAAAATTTCTTAAATTCACTCTTTCCGTTTTAACACATTCACTTGCTTTTATATTTCAATACACTAATCATTCAACTTTTTCATCACATTTGCACATTTTATGAGTTATCTCATTATAATTCATCGTTTTCTCTCATTTTATAAATTATTTCACCATAATTCGACAATTTCTCTTTAAACATAATACAATTTAATTCTAACAAATATTTATATAAGTTTTATAAATTCTAAATAAATTCATGGATACTTATTCATATGTTTACTTTCATTTTAAGGCATTAACCAACATAAATAAACAAAATATACCTTAGTATGCCTTAAGTACCCATTCGACCATGTGAGGTTCCACACACTTTACATTCCATTTAAGCTTTCTAAAGGTCATTATTAAGGCTCTTAATCACTACTTTAAGCTTAGTATCAATTAAACATGCATTTTACACAAATTCACCCAAGTTACCTAATGTAATTACTTACAAAATTAATGAAAATTGGTGGATTTTATAGTCACAAACCATTTTCACTTGCTTTAGCTTCCCTAAACTTCTTTTCCCTGCCTTTTCCCTTAAAAGCTTGCAGACCACCTTGAGAATCTACATAGGCTAAATTTTACATTAAACAAAACACAAAGATTTTGATTTCTTTTACTCAAAATGACTTCATAAATAAACTCTAGGTACCCAAAAGCTACTCTAGGCACCCTTAAACAAAATTTAAACCTTAAATTTCACTTACAAACTTTTAAGCCTTTCACTTTAACCCTTGATTTCTACCACTAATCTCCCTCAAATCAAAGAGTAGAGACCTTGAGGACTTTGTAGGAAGGTTAAATTACACTTGGGAAGCTTGGATTAAGTGTGAAATTGAGAGAAAGCTTGAAAAAATTTTATAGATAGAGGGAAATGGTAAGTTTGGCCAAGAAAGGGGAAGAATAAGGCTGAAGAGATAAGGATGACCTTCATAAAAATATTCTCCCTTTTGACTTTTATAGTGGTTTTGATGGGTTGGGCCTTAGTCCAACCTAAAACCCACTCTCTCAAGCCTAAAACCCTAATTTAGGCTTGATATACAATTTTTTTTTGTGATTTTCTCACTTTCCAAATTCAAATCATCCCAAATTGATTCCACCATTCATAACATGCATAAAATAGGTTGTACATAAAATTTTAACTTAATTAGTGTCTATTTTTAGTTCTATTCAATCAGATTAATCCGATTTGATAATTATCGATGTCACTGAAAATTTTTCTTTTTATAGCAAAAAGATTATAAATATCATTTTAGGCAAATCTATAATTTTTGATGGTTTTTAGAGCTCATTTACTCTTTTTAAGGGCTTGATAAATGTTAAGTCAACCTAATTACAATTTGAACCAAACCGTGACCTTTTTCACATTTTTTAATTTTGAAGGCCTATTTGACCTCGATTTCACTTCAAATTTTAACCCTGAACTAACCATGAGTAATATTTTCTAATAGTCAAATAAAATATTTTTCACCTTCTGTGTGCTTTTTTATCCCAAAAGCATTATTCACTTTTGAGAAATACTATTCATGGTTGACTTGGTATTGAAGCCATTATAGAGTTGCTTAGGAAATTAAGGTAACTAAGATGAGACCTTTAGCTCGTACTTATGCTATTCAGGTTAGAGAAGAACAAGATGTTCTTGATGTTATTATTGGTAAATACTTACTCTTTGATGATTATGTTTATGCACTGGTAGACTCACCATCCATACACTCATACATAAACAACACAATAACATAGGGGAAAGGTTTGCACACATCACAATTAGAGTATGATATTTTAGTGAGCAGTCTAAAAGGACATGGTGTAATGGTAAACAAAGTATATAAAAACTATATTATCCAAGTATAAAACTTCACATTCCTTGTAAATTTGATTGAGCTCCTATTCCACGAGTTTAATGTAATCTTAGGTATGGAGTGTTGGAACAAATTTGAAAGTCCTTCAGGAGTGACACTTGGAGATTTAACAAAATGGGTATTGTTGATTTTCATATTTGGGTTGGTGGTTTCTTGGAGAGAAGGAAACTCATTAGTATAAGGTTTGATAGGTTGGTAAATGAAAATAAATGGAGGAAGTGATGGTTGATTAGGCTTTGGGCACTAGACAAGTGGCTAAACAACACACGAGTGTGGTTTTGAGTGAAAGGGTAGGGGGATGTCTTGCATGGTGATGGCAGTGGAGATGAAAGTGGTAAAAAGGGTTTAAAATGAGGTGGTGGAGTGTATTGAATAACATAATCATATTTACTAGAGGGTTAACCAAGAGTGCCAACAAATGGATCATCATGCTCATCAAGGTGATCCTGAAACCTTACTTCAGAAGAAACTGCTTTCTTGGCTTTTCTCCGTTGTCAGTGAAGATCATCATCAACTAAACCGGCATCAAGGGAGGCTTCATAACAAACAACACAGTCATAGTTGTCCTATATGTAGTGACCATCCCATTTGAAAGCATAAATGGGATGTCCATTAGTGCCAAAAGCCTCAATAGGAATTCAATCCTCTTAAAGAGAGGAAAGTGGCTGAAGCATGAATTTAGTTGAAAAAGATTGACAGCATAAAAGATTATGGAAAATATTTTTTGGAGGGCTAAAATGGGTTTCAACTAAACTATCTCTTTTCTTGATAAATATAGGTTTAGTTGACTCGACTAGCTATTTCTACTGATGAATTTATTCATATCTCGTAAGCCATGACTGTGGAAAATACTGCAAGAGTTCATCCTTGGTAAGCTACTTTGGTATTTGGACATAAGTAGGAACCTGAATTAAATCAATAGTGATCAGCAAAGCATCATAAAAAGTAAGGGGAGAGAGAGATCCAACGTATGATTATGGACTCGATAGATCATATAGTAATAGAGTATAGTAACATTAGTAGTTTGAACTTGATCGACACCAGTGATCTTGATCTATACTTTTAAGGTGTCAATAACATGGTGATCGTGCAACCTCGTTTTGAACTTTAGGTAGAAGGTGAGCATAATAGTGCCAGCATTGAGAGATGTTTGGACAGTACCAATAATAGCCTGTTGGTATTACATATATCTTGTAATACCCTAATCCATAAGACATACATAACAACCTGTATAGATATTAAACTTATGATAATCATATAAACAATAATGCTTAAGGCCATTATTACATGTAAACTTCTTAGTTGATACAATGCCCCAAAATTGTCATAAAGCATTACATATAACATCTTCATCACAAAAGGTAACCCAAGAATGAAAACTACACACTTTTAGCTCTCCTTTTCTATGTTGGTCAAGCCACAATAGCTATCTATGCAAAATGAAGCTTAACCCGATACCTATATGCATAATAAAACCTCCTTTATAATTCAAATCCTCCTTTATATACTTGGTATTAACCATAATCCTTGTTAATTTACCATAATCTAGTTAGGGCCAAAGTTGAGGCCTCACAAATCTCTCCTTCTTAAAACAATTCATCCTCAAAATTTAAATGGAGATTTATACCATCATTGCTATTAACCCTACAAAACTCCACTTGAACTATAAATAATTCTAATCATAAGTCCTCTATAAACATAAACAACTCATACCTCGACATCAATAATACATTTCCTTGGTATCCAATTACACTTATGCTTGTTATATTTTTTTATCAATTTTCCTTTGTATTATGGGCTAAAAATGGGATGTAGTGTTATTCATGTGTTATCAAATGATGTGTGATGTTATATGAATGAATGATTTTATGTATGCAATAGGATACAAATATGTATTCTCATATACTGTATATGTTATGTCCTATCTCAATATGATAAAATATGTTCGATTGCCCGTATTGATTAGGAAAACTCCGACAAATATATAGAGCATCTTAAGAACCTCAACTTTGCATCATCACCATGATAATAATCAAAAGCTCTTTTAAATATATAAAAATCTTGCTCAAACACCATAATAGAGTAATCCAAATATACAGATTAACAGACTTATGTTATACTATACTTTAATCATTGAACCTAAATGCACCTAAGCACTTCCAATATCAAAATAAAACGTTGTCAAAAATTCTTTCAATGCCATCTCACTATCTCAGAATCATAATCCTATTAGTTACTCAAAAAGAGAGAAAACCATTAGTCAACCATCTATAGCAAGTCATCAAACTTTCAAGTTATGTTCTAAGCCCATCCATCAAAACTTCTAAGAAACAGATTCTTAATCTCTTATTGCCCAAAAAAGACTAAACCTAGGTGCTCTAATACCACTAATTGTAACACCGTAATCCATAAGGCATACGAAACCACCTGTACATATATTAAACTTGCGATAATCATATAAACAATAATGCTTAAGGCCATAATTACATATAAACTTCTTAGTTGATACAATACCCTAAAATTGTCATAAAGCATTACATATAACATCTTCATCACAAAAGGGAACACAAGAATGAAAATTGCACACTTTTAGCTCTCCTCTTCTATGTTGGTTGAGCCACCACAACTATCTATCCATAATTAAGCTTGTACACATGTATACTAAGAAACTAGATCATACAAATTATAAATAAATACATACACATTTGAACATGTAAAGTCAGATATAAATATGTAAAGGAATTAGTTATGTTTTTGCTAGATTTTCATACTAACCCTATAATTGTATGCTAATATACTAGAATACAAGAGTATGAATGATGATATATGAGCTTGAACATGTATTGACATATGGATGTTCTAACAAAAGGATACATTAATATGCATGTAGTTACATAATTGATTTATAGAATTGTTAAGTCTAATTATCAATTCTATACATGAATGAAAGATGTACTCGATCATAAATGTATATAGAAACTTCTGAACATGTATATAATTCCCTGCATTTAGATATGTTCATGCAAATGAGTTATAGACATATAAGATAGGAAAGAGAAAAGTAAAGAATTACAGTTGCCTGCATCTATATTTAGGTTGTGGATAGATAGGCATGCTTAGAAGGGTATATTTTAGTTGCTATAGGATTGACCCCGTTTGGATCCACTTAACTGTTATCGGTTAATAAAATTGACCCCATTTGGGTCCACTTGACCATTACCTATCCACAGGATTGACCCCATTTAGGTCCACCAGTTTGAAACCTTCGAGTATCCTTATTGTATGTTTAGATAGCATAATAATCCGTTATCCACATCTTTAGAGAAATACAAGATTAGTACAGAAAATAGTTAAAGTATTATAGTAGAGAATGTGACAATGACAATGATTACATGGAACCTCATAATTTGATTTGAATGCCATTTTTATATTAACCCATACATAGTAAGTAAAAGATATATGGATTTGATGATCTTATATGTTGAGCAAATGATTATATAATGTTCTAACATAATGTGTATGTAATTATAATTGAAGATAACTAATGTTTTTTTTTTGTTTTTAAGATCATGAGTCATACATAAAAATATGTATAACTATTTAACGAGTAGTTATTAATCACATTATAAATGTAAATTCCTTAGTATTATATGTTGTATGTTTGGTATTACTAATCCATGTTGTAATTCATGAAAAATTTAGTAATAATATTTCCCATTATATGTAAGAGTACCCAATGTATAAACCCACAACTTTAGATGCAACTATGAAGGGATGTATGATTTAGGGTTAATTTATAACCATTAAGTGTTAACAAATAAGAAACTTACATATGAAATGAAGAAAGAACATCATGATTGTGAGGACCCAAATTAGGCCCTAGTAGAATTCAAGGACATAATCCCAATTATAAATGTTTAATCAAGCTTAATTAGATGAATTATTATGAGTTTATGTATTGAAGGATAACCTAGTTATTTATTTCTATGTGTAATTGAAATAATATTTTATTTCAAGGATCAATTGGGATATAAGTGTTATTAAGTTAACATTAATTATGGGATGAATGTGTGAATTATATGTTATGAATTTTATAATGGTATAATTAAAAAGGGAAAAATAGTTTGAGGGCTTAATTAAAATAGGATATAAACTTAAAGGTTAATGTTAAAAATAATAAATGAGGGGTCCATTTTATAAGAGACAGCATATGATGGGGTAAAATTGAAAGAAAAAAGATAATTAAGGGTCAAATGTGAATAAATAAATAATTAAGAGGATAATTTATCAAAGGGATTAAATGAAGGATAGATTAAAAGGAGGGGTCAAAATATAGCATGCAAAAAGGTTTGTGATAGTTATATGGCATGCAAATTCTTAAAGGACCAAGAAAGAAATTTACCTTGCCACTATATATATATACTATATTTCACATGAAAGAGGAGAGATGGGAGAGAGGGACGGCATTTAGAGAGTGAGATTATAGAAATTCTTCTTTGCTCTCTCTCATGTGTTCATGGTTAATCTCTTAAAGAAGCCAAAGATTGCATGTGATGATTAATCAAGAGAAATTGTGCATCAAATTAAGGAGAAGAGAAGGGTAGAAAGAGTAAAGGAAAGGAAATTTCAAGGGGTTGAAGACAAGGGATTTTCAGCCAAGGTATGGGAACTTAGGCTGTTCATAATTGCATGCAAAATTTGCTGGAACATGTTGTGGTTGACAGAAATTAAGGATTGTGTTTTTTTGGGTTTTATCGAAATGAGTTTGAAGAACAGTTTGAGTCATTGCCGAGTCATGAAGATCTTTACGAGTTGTGAATTATTGTCCGAATCGTGAAGCTCTTCACGTTTCGTGCACCATGTTTTCCTGGGTCACTCGTGATTGCTGATTTTTCTTCACTCGTGAGCCCCTTCACGAGTTGTGAAATGTAGCCCTTTTTCTTCACTAATGAGCCCCTTCATGATTCATGAAATGTTGCCCTTTTTCTCCACTCGTGAGCCCCTTCATGAGTCGTGAAGTTTAGTCTTTTTACTTCACTCGTGAGCCTCTTCACGAGTAGAACGTTTCTTCACGACTGATTGACCTATTTGGATTGTTTTGCTCATAAGTTGAGCTATAGAACATAAAATTGAGTGATTATTTTTGCTTTGGAAACTAGACTTCCATACCTATATTTCATATGAAGAAATATAAACTTAAATCCGTCTCTAAGTATATGGAATTTTTTGTTGAAATAGGACTAGTCCCCTGGACTGCTAATAGAAACAGAATTTACAATAATGGGTATAACTTTTTTTAGAGATGTTGAAATGCTACAAAATAAAATTCTGGTGAAACTAGAGACATTAAAGTCTAATTTTGATAAAGAAATGTTGGTCTATATCCTTTTAAATTTTATGTTATGAATTTTCTAAGTGACAGACCACATTGTTTTAGTTTTAAAAACAGCCTATAGTATTTTTCTAATAACTTGAGCTATAGGTCAGATATTAAGATGAATTTTAATGATATGAAAACTAGAAACATAGGGGGATATGATTTTAGAAGTTCAATTTGCCTAAAAATGACATCTTCAATTTCAAATGTAGCTCACAAGTCGAGTCCAGAATGCTGCCCTGTGCAGATTTTCTTTAACGTACTCTATTTTATGGTTATCAATTAGTTAAGCTAAATATGCATTTATGTGATTACAAAATGAATTGGATAGGACATGTAATGTGACTATTAAATACAAGATTATATGTATACATATACATTCACATGTGTACATTGGTAACGACTAGTGATGAATATATCTAACATATATTTGTGATTAAATTTGGACATAATTGTTATATGCAAGGTTAATGTATGTATATACTCTTATGATGATATATGCTCAATTATCATTAAGCAATGTCTAAAATAGAAATACATGTAACTAAGGATGTAAATCAAGTTATGATTACATATCTATAGCTTAACTACATGTTGTTATGATAAATTAAGGTTCTTAATGTACGACTATCACATGATTACATGAATGTAATATATATATATATATATATGTAAACATCTAAATGATTGTACACAGTTTTTATTGATCTCTTGAAGTTACTATGATACTTATAGTTTGAAATGTCAATTTTACTTGTAGAAAGAAGTAATGTGATTTGTAGATTATATGTAAATATATAAACATATGTATATATATAATATGATCTTACATGATTGGGTTTGAATTTTGAAAGATGTTTTAGATAATGATACAAAGAATATGAGTAAAGTGAAACATATGAATACGTCTTTACTTAATTGAAATGAGATGATTAAGCATATGTGTTGTCACATGTTAACATGCTGGAATACAGATCTATAGTGCTATAGACTCCATTATAGAAATTTTATTAAAGTATATAATGGCAATGTCATATGAGACTATGTATACAAGTGTATGCAACAGAGAAGGAGTATCTTGTCATGTGATTATTATATGAGAAAATTGTATAAATTGTTTATGAATAGTGCATATATGTATATGTACTAAAGACGATATATATTTTACATGATTATGTATGGGTACAAATGGCATTATATAAGTATATTCTTGAAATACGGAATAGTCACATGATTGAATAAGATTACAAGAATAGAATAGTAATACCCAATAGTGAAATGTTCACAGGTTTACAGAAAGTTACACATGAGCACTTTTATGATTACATTGTTCATAGTTATACAAGAGTATACATGTGCATATAAGAATATGCTTGTATAAAGAAAAGATAAAGTAAATAGATTTTATTGCCTGCGTTGAGTCTAGGAAGTGGATAGATAGGCATGCCTATAAGGGTACCTTGCAATTGTGATATTTTCAACCCCGTTTGGCTTGTAGTTAACCCCGTTTGGGTGACTAAATAGACAGGGTCCCGTTTGGATCATTTTCAACCCCGTTTGGGTTGTAGTTAACCTCGTTTGGGTGACTAAACAGGCATGGTCCCGTTTGGATCATTTTCAACCCCGTTTGGGTTGTAGTTAACCCTGTTTGGGTGACTAAACAGACTTGTACCTTCGGATACCACCGTATAACCCATTATCCAGCTCTTTAGAATAGTGCATGCTTTATACCAAAATTAAGAAAAGTTTGATATTTAACTTAAAGTTTTATGAAGTATGACAATTCATAAATTGATTTCATAATCTAATTTATATGTTAAATTTCTTTTCAGCACATATAGAAATTATGATATTAAAAGATGTTGCGATATACACTTATGCAGGATTATCGCATATAAAAATAGTATGTACAAAGTTATATAAATGAACTAGTGCATCATGAATATCTAGTTATAGGCTAAATTAAAGATAGTATGTTTTCCATAGTAATATGCTGCTTGTTTGAGGTAGATAAATGACTTACAAGATTCTTCATGTGTGAAAGCTATGAAAATGTTTGGCTGAAATAAGTGTTTCTATAGCAATGGAATATAAGAGTTAAGTATAGGTACTCAGGCTGGTGATTACTCTTCAAATTAATACCTTGGGTTATATGTTTTCCCTATATCTACTCGTTCTTGCTCTTTACTGAGAATTGATGTATAATGTCCTGTGTATACACATAAAATACTTACAGATTTACAATTAATAAAGTTCACATGATAATGGTATTTGAGATGGAAGCGAACTAGAAAGTTTTGGTATAATAAGTATTACAAATATATTTATAGATTAATAAATGATAAACTTTCATAGTACTAATGCTCTATCTTAATTTCGAATATGCATATGTCTTTGTTGATCATAAGCTTATATGTGAACATATATATATATATATATATATATATATATATACATATTCTTAGTATACATTAAAGTGTGTAGTAAGTAGAAGGAATGACTGAGTATAAAAAGTGGTATACCATTCAATGAATGAATTGCAAGTCTAAAGGATAAACATGCTTATATGATTAAATGTTGTGTATATAAAGCATTAATGTCGAATTTACTATCGTTAAGTCATTTGGTTATCTTGTGTGGACTTATGTCTACATTTTGTTTTTATTAAAATTTGGCATAAGTTATACTTATAGTTCATAATGTATGCTTGTTGACGACCACTGTGAGTGGTCGTTTGTCATATTTAGTGTTCCCCACTAAGCTTTATAGCTTAGCACGGATTTTTGTTTATCCGTTTAGGTTGTGAGAACATGACTTTCTTCCAGGACTAATATCTGCAACAGGTTGGCCAACACAAGTTTTAAAAGATTGATAATAGAGTCTTCTTTTTGTCCTTATAATTTGTAGTAATGGAAACTTTAATTATGTTGGAAATTTTATAATTACTATAGATGCTTTTTATATGTAATATTTGATGTTAATAAGATGCACCTATAAGTAAAGCTTCTAGTAGTTAACTTTTAGATATATGTTTAGTAGAATAATCGATGAAATGTTATGATAAGCATGCTTAATTAATATTAAACAAAGTGTTATAGCTAAGTATAGGGTAAGGGTGCTACAATGATGATAACACATCTAGGTCCAACAATAAAATGCAGGGAATAAATAGGATTATAATATAAACATATGTTTGATATAAAACATGTGAACTAATTAGGAATGTATATAAACCTAAGTGGTTAGCTTAATCACATGTAAATGGTTACCTAGAAATAACTATAAGCTAGGTTGCATGTATGCATATACATGAAGGTCATGTGATGTTATTAAGGCTAACTAAGAATAATAAATATGAGACAATCATGTCAATTGATATGTATACTTCAGAGTACACAAATGTTTTCAAAAGCCATAAGGAATAAATGAGCCAGTGGTTCAATTTTAAATGTTAAAAGTATAGTGTAAATGCTTGATATGATAGAGTTGGATAAGATCATGGAAGCATGCAATCATATAGCCTATGTGATTTGCATATAGAATTAGTTACTTCAAATAGTGATTTAACTTTATATGTATGCCATTAATTGACATATTAAGGTTGTCTAATCATATAATAATTAGGCATGACAAAAGAGATGACATAATACTTTAAAATATTATGAATGCAATACTTGTTGATAATACTCTAAAATATTATGAATGTAATACATGTTGATAAAATTATGTTATTGTATGCTTGGTTATATGCTCATATGTGTGTGTGCAATTGACGATTTCTATGAGAGGTCATCTTCATGGTTTATGTTCCCTACTAAGCTGTATTACTTAGAACGGGTGTTTATCCGTACAGGTACTCAACCTAGGATCCATATTGGTACTCAACCTAGGATCCATCAATATGGACATGATCTGCAATAGCGAGGCCAACATCAAATTTAGGAAGAGTCAATGTATGAAGATGATATCTTTTTGTAGTGTCTTGTGAGTACTACCTTGTACTAAATGAATTAAATTGTAATGTATAATAGTTCTCATTTATAATCTGTTAACCATAATGGTGTGTATATATATAAATTTATAGACTGTTCAATATTACCGCAGTAAGTATGCTACGGATCATGATATGTTTAGTATAGTGTGATAGTGATAGGAAATAGGGGAATCTAGAGTGAGCTTTACACTTAATGTCGATACATCTGTCAATGACTAACTGTCACTAGTTCCTCTAAAGTAGTTATTCTTAAATGGTTCATAAACTATTTTAGCCAAACTATCTCCTATACTATAGTAGAGGAAGCGACAAATTCATATTACATTGTTGATAGGGCTACATAGGTTTCCTTCTTACTACTCTATGAGATGGCACCCTTACCAAGCAAGAATACATAACCAGAGGTGGATTTATTCTCATCTACATCACCTCCCCAATCAGCATCTATATATTCTCTCAATTACAAATCTTTTCCTTGATAAAAAAGAGAATAATCCATGATTCCTTCAAGATATCTATGTATCTTTTTGATGGCTTTAAAATATGTTTCACTTTGGTTGGACTAATTGTAACACCCTACACCATTCATAATTCTTAGTACCCTATATATTATTATTAATGTCATGTGGTTATGAATTCAATTATCCTTTTTCGTTGTTAGTTAATCACTTAACCTTTGGATTCTATCCTCATAATAGCATTGCAAAGTTACTATTTAATTGGTATAAATTTTGGTAGCATAACGGCTTATAAACCATGCTACCCAAATCGGCAAATTAACACTCCTGAAAGGCAACATCCACCTCTAATACTTCAATAACATTCATAGCATTTCTAATACCATTTGTCAATCATCATCACACACAGTCATAATTGCACCATTCATGCATACCTTAATACATAAATATGTATTTCATTATCAATTAGCATACATAATATATCGTAATACGTTACATGCCAAATATTCAAAAATCAATTACATAAAATATCGAACTTCTATATCCCCAAAGCGTCACATATACATGCCATCCCGTTGTGCCTTCATCGCTTCCTTAGTTACCTATCCCTGCATGCAGCCAACAATCACATGCTAACCAACATTATTGCCTAGTGGTGGATACAACTACACAAAAACTCAACTAATAAAATTATTTTTACTAATTTACCATTTTACTCCTTAGTGTTAGTTTTTGTTAATTTTATTTAGTTAACTTCTCTTATTATCTAGATTTACTACATTGTCTTTTTCACATTTATTTTTCTTATTAAATCTTCCATAATTCTATCTGAATGTAAAATTATAATTAGGTCCCTAAACTTTTTATTCATCATATTTGACCTTGTTTGACTTTAATTTTGACCCTTTTTGCTTCATTTGACCTTTATTTCCTTTTGAGTGAAAAATTTACTTATTGGTCGTTATGCTTACTCATAGAGTGGAAAATAAAACTTTTGACCCTAAAATTTTTCATCAATTATGATTTTTCCCGTCTTTGCTCATTTGATTATTTTAACCTTTTTAACTACATTTTAAGCGTCAAATTATGGTTTTACCTTGGTTTATTATGTAATTACATATTTGCCCTTTTTGAGACTATTCATCATGTTTTTCACTCTATTTCATATTTAGTCACATTAATGGCATCTTTTATGCATGATTTACCTTTTGATCCATGTTTCCCTCCATAATTACAAATTTTCCCTTTCTGAAACTATTAACAACATTCTTCACATTATTTCTTATTTAATAACCTTAATGACATCCTTTATACATGATTTGCTATTTGACTCTTGTTTGTCTCACATATTTAAAGTAATGCCCTTAGAGGTGCCTAATCAAAATTTTCAAACCGGATATACAGGATGAGAATTGTGTGTTTGTATTAATATATTGTATGACTGTATGTGTAAGGTGACTACTTAAGCATAGCCATCTCTTGGTACTATATGTGTGAGGTGACTACTTGAGCGTAGCCATCCCTCAGTACTATATTTGTGAGGCACTACAAGAAAAACACAAAATAGCAAGGACAAAAGTCCTCGCTAAATGATAATTTTTCGTCGCTAAATTAGTTTAGCGAGGATTTATTGAGCACAAAAATTTTATAATAAAAGTCATTTTAGCTTATTTTAGCAAGGACTAAAATCGTCACTAACTTTTTCGAGGATTCTTGCGAGGGCTAAAGTCCTCGCTAACTTTTGCTAGGATTTTTTCATCACTAACTTTTGCGATGAATATATTCCTTGCTAACGTTTCTGAGTACTAAAGTCTTCGCAAAATTTTACAAGGCTATAACTCTCGGTAATGTTTGCGAGGACTTTTTTGGTGCTAACTTTTACGAGGTCTGAATTCCTCGCTAAATTTTGTGAGGTATTTAAATTTTAGCGAGAACTTTAATCCTCGCTAACTTTTGCTAAGACTTTTAATTTTAGCAATAAAAAATTTCTTACTAAATTTTAGCATCAAATTTGTGACAAATATTGTTATTGCTAAATTTGGTATGAGATTGGTCCTCGCTAAACATTATTTTGAGTATCACGATGACAATAATATTATTTATTACTTTCTAAATTTAAAATGAATTTTTTAAATTTACTATAAAGGTTTTGTTATTTAAATAATAAACTAAAAAATAACAACAATATTCATAGAGTACTCAATACTTAATATATATATATATATATATTCATAAATAAACTAGTATTTATAAGTGCATATCATTGCATATCCAAAATAATATATGCATGCATATATAGAAGGAATATATCCAAAATAATATATACATGCATATATATTAGAAACAAAAGATATACAAGATGTCCTAATATGCATATTATAACACTGTAATGTAGGTAAAGAGTATTTATGACCTGATGTGTGGATCATGTAGTGAAGCTCTTGAACCATTAGTACAGATAGTACGAAAAGTGAATAAGCTCATTCGTTCCTCAATCCGTTGCTGGAAAAGTTATTATTGTACCTGCATCTGCTGCTAGATCTATCCGACCCGCTACTCCACTTGCTGTTCCAACTCTTGTTCAATCTCAACATGAAGTTGGGTATGAATCTCAGTCATTTCTTTTTAGCCTAAAATAAAGTAAGGCAAGAAAATTTATAAAAAAAAAAGAAAAATTATAAAAATAGACTCAAGTATTATCGAAAATTTGGCATCATTTTCCCTAAAAATAAGACAAATCCAAATTGTAAAACCTAAAAAAATATTCATAGTTATACTTCTATAAGGATCAATGCATCTAAACAACCATTTTGGCCACTTATAGGCCCCAAAGCAACACATAATAATCACATACAACATATTTTGCTCATCGTATAACTCAAATTTCAATTATAGTTATATAAAAATTAATGCATTTATAACAACCATTTTAACCACTTATATGTCCCAAAATAACTCATCTAATCATCACATCAAACATATAATGCTAAAAACTCAAATTCTATTTCAATTTATTAATTATTGTTAAGACCCTTAAAATCCAACACTAAGGGATAAAAGCTTAAGATTTTGGTGACTAGAATCTCTTCAACTCCTTCTCTTAGCATGCCTTTGTTGCCACTCAGCTTAAGTACTAGTAGCTCTTCTGCTATCATTAAGTTTCCTACCAAGCTTTATTTTCTTGTATTTTGTTTAGGCATTGTTTAAAATATTTCACTTCCTTTATATCATATAACATATGCAATATATGTTTCATTCTTCTTAATCTTTGATAATTGCCTGCCTTTCTGATTTTCATTCACCATGTACTTAATGCATGTTTATAACATAAATTATAGTAAATTTAAAGAAGTTAATGGCTATCTTAAGTATCATACCAATAGAAAAGTTCTAAAGTGTGCAGTTGAGATGAAGTCATATGGCTATACTTTATATATATAGGTAAAGCTAGCATGGATGGTATGTTTGGTTTGCCAAAGAAGTCACTAGTAATATATTGATGGAAAACCTATGTACGGATCCCCCAACGCCATCACATTTCCTCGACGAGAAAATGCAAGCCTTAATCCATAAATAAAATGTTTGTATAGTTACACAAATTTATAGACATATTGATGGGCATACATACACAAATCAAAATAATAACAAGTTTTACATTACCTGATAATTCTTCACCGTATGTGTTTTAAATGGAACTGTAGTGTAGTCGTAGTAGAATTTGTATGTCCTGATGGACTTGTGATCTAATCCTGTGCCCATCATTGTCTTCTTTCAATAATGATTCACAGCAACTGAAGAATATTCCAAGTGTTCACCTCCCTCAGCATGTTCTATCATTTCACTGCCAAAGGACCTATCAATTAATCTCAACTTTACTGGTTTTTTGCAATATATACTAATCATAGTAACTCACCAAGATATGATTCTATCAAATTTAATTATCACTCTAATCCAGTTGATGATAATAACAAAGTTTCAGTGTAATATGGTCCTGAAGTCGAAAAAAACATTTGGCTTAGATCAGATTTTCCAGATCAGGATTGATATTATGTCTATATATACATGAAGGCCAGCTTCTTTAACATTGAGTTTTTCTTGAGACAGAGTGATGTCAGTGTATTTGCATCAAGTTCGTTTAACAATTTTAATTCCTTACCGATAACCAATCTCAAGAACTTCATGTTTCTTATTGATTCTTACCTGGAATTATTCAATTCTTTGGTAGATTTATCTGCATCTTTATTGACAACCAGTAGCTATAAGTAAATCAAATAGTTTCAGAGTGTTCAAGATATTCGTTAATTAATTACTCACCATAAAAAAAGGTTACAGAGACCTTTGTTTTAAGTGGTGTGGCCAGCGAATGGCAATAAAAAAAGTACCTGATGCAAGGAAGAAGAATGATTATTCTATTTTTTTTGTTTTTTTTTTCACTCTCGTTCACCAATTTATAAGGTTTGCCGATGAAAAAAATGAATATTTAAATGCTTAGATTTAAAGCTATTATATCCAAGGGTGTGTATTCCATCCATATGGCTACTGGGTTTTAAGGAGCTTATCCTCATTTTCCCCCAATGCAAAAAAAAGCATTCTATTTGTTATCTTCTCATAGCTTTTAGCAGCCTGCCCTCTCATATTTCCTTTAAATAAAACCCACCCTGACAAAGGTAAACCAACCAAACCACCAAATTAACTTGCAGGCAACAAAAATAATGAATGCTGGATAGATACAAGTCAACAAATATTTTTTCTTCATTAGATTTAGCAGTCCCTTCTGAAGAAAAAATTCAACTTCCATGAATTGGTTCATGAAGAAAGAAGGGTGTAGTTTTATAAATCTTAACCATCAACCATAATTCCAACTTAAAGAGCATCACTATTTGTTTTTATATCTTTTTAGAGTTTGGAGAAAAGCTATAATATCGGTACTGGCTTACCTCATATTGCCCCTGGCTTGTCATAAAAAAAAAGTATCAAAGCTGAATACTTGCTCCTTTAGAATATCAATGGTTCCCTTAGCAATCATAATTGATTCATCTAATTGCTGAGGCTGTTCAGAAAATAATCAACAGATGTAAGTACAAGGCACTAAAATAAGAACCCACCTAAATGTATGAAATATCGAAACATATCATAATCACCTTCACACCAAAAAGAGGAGAACCACTAGAAACTTCAATAGATTTAAGCTCCTATTTCAAACAGAATAAGTCATTAGAGACCAAAGGGATTCATAATAGATGTCCTACCCTAAAAATACAGAACATCAATATTAAATTTCACTTAAAGTTATTACATGTTAGCTATCAAGACATATAAATTCTATTACATGGACAAACTTTACATAAAAGTTGTCTTATGATATAATGTGATGACTAGAAGCCAATAATGCTAGAAATTGTTCACCATTTAATATGTCTTTTGTAACCCAAAACCACTTCAAATAAGTACAAGCATATTTTTCAATTTAAAATAAAAAAGAAACAAACTATACATAATAATGAAAAGGGAAAAGCAATAATAATGAATAGCAACTACTTGTTGGAGTAAAAATCAATTTTAAAATAATATAAGATTAAAAATAATTTTCTAAAGTAAGACCTTACAGGAATGAAATTAAAAGCAAGTACCTAAGTACCACTTTTAGCATTAGGTTCCTCAGCACCATTGTTTATTTGATTTAGAAACGTAGGCTGGGAATCAGGCTGGGAATCGATTTCTTGTATTGAATATGTTGTAGGTGGTGTCTTTTATACTTCGGGCTCTACTTTTTCCTACAAATATTTACATAACCTCATAATCTAACTCATCAATTTTTCTAGATGAAAATATAAGCATTTTAAGGCCATAACTTTTATAGTATGCATATAAGTCATTGGCAATATATCGCTATCCCTGTATCTGCTCTGCAACATTTAGATTAATACTTCCCAACAAAAAGAAAACCCAAAGCCAAATTAGCTAAAAGATAGGAGCAATTTCCCAGCAAAAAGGAAACCCAAAACCAAACCGTGAATGTAAGCCATAAATTTCAAATAAAAATATAAGGGTTGCGATTAAGATTTCATTTCTCCATCTAGATCTAGTAATTTAGATTTCATATGAGAGAGAGAGAGAGAAACTAACCTGATAGGGAACATGATTCCACTTGACCCTACAATAGAAACACGATTGAGGAGTTGGGACTGTGGTAGGGTGGCGAGGGGCAGCAAAGGTAGCAGGGTGGAAGGCTAGGGCTTTCTTAAGGTTATTAGAAAGAGAGGGAAATAAATGAGATGAGGAGAGAGAGTGAGGATGGGAAATAAATAGCAACTTGGAGGGAATTTTGGAAATAATGGCGCCGAATAGTAAATTTTGGTAATTTTATTTAGCTAGGACTACATTCCAAGCCAAATAAGCATGGAAACTTTCCTTGCAAAATATTTTATTTGGCAAGGAAAAATTACCTCGTTAATTTGCATGGAAGGCATTCTTGCCAAAAATTTTAAATGGTAAGAATTTAATTATAGCTAAATTAGCAAGAATTCTATTATATCTAATTTTTTTCATACCTTAAATACAATTACATTAATTATTAACCCTTTGAATAGAAATAAGCATTTCAAAATATTAGAAAAAAATATTTTTCTCTATAACATTTTGGAAAGATTAATTGTATTTTTAATTGTCCCATTATATTTTACACATATTTATTAATTAGTTAAAAATTTTTACCTAACTAGGATTTTATTCCAAGCAAAATTAGCAAGAATAATGTCCTCACAAAATGCTTTATAAACCAAATGGCATATGACTCATGCTTTGGCGAGGGAATTATTCTTGCCAATTTAGTGAGGATTTATTCCTAGAAAAATTAATGAGGATAATGTCTTAGCCAAATGCTTCATAAACCAAATGGATATGACTTACACTTTGGCGAGGAAATTATCCTTACCAATTTAGCAAAGATTTTATTCCTAGAAAAATTAATGAGGATAATGTCATCGCCAAATGCTTCATAAAAAATGGCATATGACTCACGCTTTGGCGAGGGAATTATCCTCGCCAATTTAGCGAGGATTTTATTATAAGAAAAATTAGTGAGGATAATGTCTTCGCCAAATGCTTCATAAAACAAATGGCATATGACTCACGCTTTAGTGAGGGAATTGTCCTCACTAATTTAGCAAGGATTTATTCCTTGAAAAATTAGCAAGGACAATGTCCTCACTAAATACTTCATAAATCAAATGGCATATGACTCACGCTTTGGTGAGGTAATTGTCCTTGCCAATTTAGCAAGGATTTTATTCCAAGCAAAATTAGCTAGGATAATGTCCTCGCCAAACGGTTCATTTATCAAATGCCTAAACATTTAACCGTTAGCGAGGGATTTGTCCTTGCTAATTTAGCGAGGATTTGTTTTTCGCAAAATTAGTGAGGATTAAGTCCTTGCTAAATGGTTCATATATCAAATGCAAAACCATTTAACCATTAGTGAGGGATTTATCCTCTCTAATTTAGTGAGGATTTCTTTCTTACAAAATTAGCGAGGATCAAGTCCTCATTAAATGGTTAATATATCAAATGCAAAACCATTTAACTATTAGCAAGGGATTTATCCTTGATAATTTAGTGAGGATTTGTTTCTCGTAAAATTAACAAGGATTAAGTCCTCGCTAAATGGTTCATATATCAAATGCCAAACCTTTTAACCATTAGCGAGGGATTTTTCCTCGTTAATTTAGCTAGGATTTGTTTCTCGCAAAATTAGCAAGGATTAAGTCCTTGCTAAGCCCTCGCTAAATGGTTCATATATCATTCTAGCCATGAATTAGGATTTAGCGAGGGTTTTGTGCTTGCAAAGTCGTTTCTATTTTTTATGCCAAGAATTAGCTACAACAAAAATTTTTTATTGCTAAATTGTTGCAAAATCTATTTTCCCACTAGCCCCTAACAATATTTGTGACAAAAATAATTTTTCGATGCAATGTTATTTCTAAATGGTGCATTTAGCAACAAATTTTATTATCCTTACTAATTTTCATCGCTATTCTATATTTTTTTTGTAGTGAGATGACTATGTGAGTGTAGCTAACCCTCAGTAGAAATTTGATCTCATGGTACTACTGCAGTATATGAGTCCCTATGGCAAGCCATTGCATCTTATGATTCTAGATTACCTACTCTACATAAATGGTAATTAATTATTTTACATTATGTTATATTTTTATGCCAAACTTTATGTTATTTCTATTATTTATCATATCATACATTATCATTCTTCATACATCTATCAATATTACATATTAACCCATAATATACATGATAAATAACATCCAAACAGGATGAAAATATGGCATTTTTATAAGGGGTACCATTTGGCCTCATGGAGAATTCAAGCATATCACGTGTCTCTTATTATTTATTATGCTATATATGTTCCCAATATCAAATTATTTAATTATATGTTGACATACATTTATTTTATATAAATAATTCTTAGTTACATAACAACACATCCTTATGTTCACATGATGAACATTATGTCCATATGTTATTTTAATCTCTAATCAATCATGGCATGCTCATTCATCATGGTGTTATATATTTTATGTTTAATATATCAATAATAATTAAATTATCATGTTTTACAATGTAATATCCCATTCCACCACTACAAAAAAATTGCAAAATAGCGAGGAAAAAATTCCTCGCTAAATGATACTTTTTCGTAGCTAAATATGTTTAGCGAGGATTTAGCGAGAAAAAAATTTTTGTTACGAAAGTCGCCCTAGCAAAAATTAGCGAGGAAAACATTTGTCGCTGCTTTTTAGCGAGGACACAATTTCATCGTTAATGATTAGTTGCTCGCTAAATTTTAGCGTGCATTTTTGCAACAAATATATTTCTGGCTAAATTTAGCTTGGAAATTGTGCTCGCTATATGCTAACATGAATTTTGCGACGACAATGTTATCACTATATTTTGCGAGGGATTATTTTTGTCGCCATATTACTCTTTTTTTCTCTATCCCATGGTTGTTTGGCAACAAAATATCTATCGCTAAATACTCGCTAGTAGATCCTCGCAAAATTAGCTTGAAATTTGTCACGGTTAAATTATAGCTAAATAGCAACTATTTGATCATGATAATTTCTCGCTAAATTAATATTATTTTTTCTTAAATAAATAAAAAAATTATACCATTTTAACAATAAATTACAAAAATGGATATCATTTTTAATTGCATATCAAAAATAGTTATTTACAAATATATATTATTATTAATTGCATATCAAAAATAACAAATACATATCTAGCTGGCTCTACATCCCTAGCTAGCCATGAATTCCAAATAGATTTTGGTACATAAGTTGGACGATTGACTTGAATTCCAAATAGGAATTCCTTCCTATTGGTGCATAAGTTAAAGGTAAAACTTGATTGACTATAAGTCTCCTAACAGCATCACCTTCCTTTCTCAAGGATGAGCATAACCTTGATGATTCTTTGGTGGCTATAACTTGAATTTGTCAAAAATGAGAATAAAAGCAAGTTCAACTAGCTTTTATCTTGGGCCCCACCTTTCACCTCTTTGTTATGTTATTGAGCTAAAACATTTTCACCTAAATAAACTACCAATTACAAATCTAACGTATCTTTTATTAACTTCCTTTAAGAAAAATAAAATAAAGGCATTTTGTAGCATTTTCCCCCCTATCAAGCAACATCAAGTTTTAGAAAAATTAAGATGCAAATTCACAAGCACAATAGACACCTGCTCAACCCGTTTGATCCCTGAAGCGACAATAGAACCTATATGGAGAAGCTGGATCTTTTCTATCAACCAATCATTAAATGTATCCCTCATTCCTAATTGAAGAATCTTTTTTTCACCCTAAACACTTTCCTCTTGTAGTGCACAAAAATGAGCTTTTAGTAGCTCATAGTAATCAATCACAGTAGGACCTAATTCTATTTAAGTGATGATAAAATTGTATCAAAATAGCTTTCTGTAATAGAGTACCTGATCCTTCCACCATCTTGTAGCTGGAAAATAACATCCACCAAAATCCAATATTGGAGCAGTTAAATTTGGTGGCACATACTACAATCGAAGATAAACTAATCAATGAACTAATTCTATTTAAGGGATGATAAACTAATTATATATGTAAACTCCATATGACCAGCTGTTCTACATTTCTTCCGATAAAATGCTAACATAACAAATGCATAACCATTTGGGGGTTGAAGCAAAGGATAGAGGTATTTCTTTAACACTTGTTAGCAAACATTAATAGCATCAAATAATCTAAATCCAAGCTCTCTAGTGGAAGTAGTTTATATCATTTATAGTGACATAAGTTCATCAATTAACCTTTTCCTCTAGTTGCTTTTAACTAGAGCACAAATGATATAAACTACTTCCACTAGAGAGCTTTTTACTGCGGTCATTTTGAACACTCTTGGCAACAATTTGCCCCCTGCATCGGCAAAATGTCATAACCTATTCAAGAAGATTCATGAGCATAGGAATAGAAAAAATGTATGGGCAAGTCTACCAAGGTGTGTGGGTGTGACTTGGGCTTATGGGGCCCTGGGTCATAACACATACATGATACATGACTACATGAGTGACTTTTTCTCCATAAAGATTGAAACATAAACAACATTTTGTACATTTTCAACCACTTGAACAAATGAGAAAGTGCTTAAGTGCATTTAAGTTTAGGGAGAGACTACCTATAAACTTCTCATTTCTTATAGTTGCAAGGTAATACTAAATAATTAACCCTCCAAATGAATGTCCAAGCAAAATCAGTGGCAGCTTGATTTACAAGAATAATACTTTAGCTTTGTAGTTATTTGGCTTATAGAAATTTGGCCAAATTAAGTCCAACCACTTTGGTCCAACCAATTGGCCCAAATTCACCTAAATAACCATTATTTTTATCAAATTATTTTTTTACCATTTCTCATGATCAATTTCTTATAAAAATAGGTCTGTGATACTAGAAAAATATTTATTAGGTCATATGAATATTTTCGAGTTTGATCTAGTAGAATTTCACGATCCAAAAACTCATCTTTCAAAATCACCATAAAATTTATTTTTATTGTAAAATAATCCTCCATAATATTTAAAGTGAATCCATATACTTAGATAATGTTTTAGAGGTCTATAACAATATTTTTTATGTTCGAAGAGACAATTTACCGATCTGAAAATTGAAAACTCAAAGTTGTTAGAAAAATTATTTTTCACTCCAAAATATTTATTAGGTTTATTTTAAATAGGTCCATGTAAACATAATAATTTTTGAAGGTCTTTGGAATATTTTTAGGCTAATTCAAGTTTGGTCAAACCCTATTATAGTGCAGAAAAAAATTTTACAGTTCATTTTAAGGGCCTATCCAGCCTTATTTTCACTTCAAATTGTACCACTGGACTCGGTTTAATTTATACTATCTGATGGTGCAACACACATACTTTCTAATTGTGCAACATGAAGACTTCTCAGGAGGTCATCCATCTTAGTACTACTTTCGTCCAAGCACATTTAACTTATAATTTCTAATGGGATTTAGTGCATTAATGCTGGAATGGTCTCACCCCGATACCACCTCATTGTAACTATTCACAACCTAAAAATAATATTCATAATAATTGAAATTCACTAATAAAAATTTCATCCTCAAAATTCATTTGCACTAAATAATTGAAAATACTACTATTTCATTATACTTCTAATTCTAACATAATTTCTATTTATTCATTAGTTTTACAATAGAGGGGATAGGTCTCTTTACTTTTCTACACCATCTTAACTATCAGTGTCTGAGTGGCATGTATATTTAATCATTTCACCCAACTTTGATCTTAGGACAACCTAAACCGTGCTTTGATACCACAAAAATGTAACACCCATTTACTGTGAATATCACAATCTAATCTAGCGATTATTTTAGTACAATATATAAATATGAAATCTAATTCTATCCATACATGCCACACAAAAATTAAAAAATTTTCTTTCTTTGAAGTACTTTATTTGTGTCCAGTGCCAATCCCTTCGAAATCCTGCTCATAACCTTTTGATACCTATGTATAGTAAATAGCTACGTGGCAAGGATAAAATGCCTAATGGTGGATACATAACTAAAAAATTTCACATTCACACAAACACAAACTTAAAATTTTTCATTTTTATCTAGATCTTATCAAATGTTTACTTTGCTTGAAATAATTATCTTAATATCTTATTTTCACATTTTATTTCTCTATCTAGTATATTGATTACTAATTTGCATTACTAACTTGCAATTCTTATTTCACCTCTTATATTAGATTGTCCAGTTTGATTCCTGACACATATATCTCGTTATTAAAACACTTTTTAATCCATACATAATTATTTTAATATCATATGTATTTTGAATTACTTGTTTCCAAATTTAGTACGCAGACTAGAATCTACCTTGTGCCTCTCTTACTTTGATTTCCATTATATTACATTGTTTGTTCACTTATTATACAACTTGGTTCTTATTACTCAGTTTCACTATTACTTTGGTCTTACTACACCACTTGTTAAATAAACATTTTGCCTTAAACTGTTTACCACATCAATTTACTTTCCATTACACTTGTTTAATTTTATTATCATCATTAATGTTTTATTTCAAATTAATTATGAATATTTCACTTTAATCCTCATTTTCATATTTTACTTGCACCAATCAATTTCTTATATATTGTTCTAAAAATTCACAATCCAATTTTACTTTCTATGTTTACACTTTTATTATGATTTTCATTTTAATTTCTAATTTGTATTTTGACATTTACTTTCTTTTTTTAATACTCCTTTTATCGATCTATATAGGTCATACTAATTTTTTACAGTTTGTCCCATATTTACCATCATATACATGCTAATTACACTTTAATTGTTCTTTTATTCTTAATTTACATTTAAATCCCTCACATCCACTTATCTATAATTTAAACTGTTTTGCACCATTAATTACATAGTAACTCCTTTTATATCTTTTATTTTATATTCTCTTCCCAATTTACATTTTAAATCTTAAAATATATATGCATAATGACAAATTACTATTTGGTCCTCATTAACTCTATTCTTTGCTCATTCTTAGTCTTTATAGTTCGAATGTAAATTTTTAGTTTCCTAATTACCCATTAATAATTTCTAATACCATTTTCATATTTTAATCACCTATTTCCCAACTTAGTGAAAATTATATTTTAGTCCCTAAACTTTCATTTTATCAGATAATTCATTAATTGCAATGCTAATTTGTAACACCCTAATTTTGTTAATCTAATCATAGCACCATGTCATGCATCAAGAAACAATTTTTTTTCATATATTATTATACTATCAAACAAACTTTGATCATACTATTGTATCAATATGATGAACATCACACATATCTATTAGGTGTTACTATAGTTGTTCACATACATACTAACACTATACAAGTTTCTAACACACTTCACATACTATAATTCATAAGCATTTTAGGGACTACTATAACTATTCTTATGTTTTACTTGTTTGTACTTTAGTGATAATATCATGCGGTATATTAGTTGCTTTAGATATACAGGCATACATTTTTGTTCTTTTTACAAAAGTGAGCTTATACAACTCAACATTTCCAAATGAGATACAACATTACATACATATAACCGTTAATACAAAATTGATACAAAATATTAGACAAACACTCCCTTCATCAACTTCTTATCAGTCTCGTGTTAGCCTTTCCTAAAGAAGAGTATGTTCCTAGGAAAAAGTCTTATACACTGAACCTAAACGAATAAAAATAACCCAAGTTAACCCATAAAGCTTAGTGGGGACAGTTTTTGATGGATTACCACACACAACAATCATCAACAAACACACTCAACATGCATCAATGGTAACATAGGTTCAACATAATGATATAATAACAACCCTCACCAGAGCTATAGCCTTATATTTTGACAAATTGAAGTTCTTTTTATGCTGTAGAAACTTATTAATGCTATAATAGGGCTAAATTTTTTTAAACAACCCATTGTATGTTACTTAAAATATAGTTTTCTTAACTATTAGATATTGAAATGTTTTAGCAAATACTACAAGAAAATTGCAAATTAGCAACGAAAAATATCAATTTTCCGTTGCTAATCAAAAATAGCAATGAAAATTAGCAACGAAAATTTCGATTGCTAATTTGGCAGTTGCTATTTTTAGCAACGAAAATTTGATTCCGTTGCTAAATTTAGCAACGAAAATGGAATTCCGTTACTAAATTCAATAATGCACGATTCGGTGAATTGGTCAATTTTAGCAACGAAATATAAATTTTTGTTGCTAATTTTAGCAACGAAAACTATTTTTCGTTGCTAAATTCACCCATAAGTAAAAAAATTAACAACGGTCCTATTCGTCGCGAATCCGTCACTAAAAATTATGACAATTTTTTAATATCAAAAACCATGATTTACAGGAAATAAAGTTTGAAAGATTGCATGCAAAGAAGAGCCATTAACTGCCAAAAATATATGATTTCAAGATTATGTAATGTAAACCAAAAATTAGCAGTAAGACAATCAATGACATGACATGCAAGTATATTTCAAGATAAATAATCAAAAATAAATTTAAATTTATAAATTAAATAAAAACATCAAGAATATGAACAATATGTCTTAAACACATATTCAGTCATGAGCCTTGTATACACTGCGATATGTTCCTTGTCCAATTTGTATATCAATGAAGAAGCATATATGTTATGGCTTGAAAATACCTAAGAACACGAAGAACCATGTAGTATTTATTCAACATATGGATTTGACTAATATCCATGGAGTATAAAATCATTTTCTCATATTTTAAATATAAGAAAAGGTATTACTACAATAATAAGTTACTACAAAGTCCGTGTAACAATCTTTGGTTATCTATTTAGTTATCTATTTAAGGGCAAGCTGTTTTAGTTATTTGTTTAAGGGCAAACTAAAACATCAAGCTGTTTTAGTTGTCTAACAATTCAATGACTAATTAATAACTAATTTAGTAACGTCTAATCTCCAATACAGTAATTTAAAATAGCAAATTATATTATAGTCATGTTTTACTGGAAAAGAATTAGTAAATAACATCGTTTCTATTAAATTTGTTAATTGGCAAATAAAATGGGAAAAGGAAAATAAAAAAGAATAGAAGCTTCACTTTTTCCAGGCATTCATTTTCAGAAGGCAATGCCAGCCATTTTGAGAAATTCTTATTTGCAAAAGCCTAACCAAAAGTTGATACATCAACATTAATAACATGCTTGATCTCAAATGCATGAGACCTGAACTTGTATTGTTGTGTGCCATGGCCTCCTTTGCTTATCACTTGAGTTTTCATATTTACCCACATGATTGAAAATTCTTTGAACATCTTATCCAATACCTGAACATGATATGTTTAAGTATCAGAATATCACTCTTTCAAACCAAATTCACATCACTTTCAGCTATGGCAACAAATCACACCTTAAATGAAGTTTGATCAATCCTATGCGCATCAGCAACAAAGTGAGCAACATGGACAAGTATATTCGGATGAAGAGAAATTTTGAGTTGTAAAACAGAAACCTATTATCATTTCAGGCACAATAGGATTTTGTAAGAAAAAAGAAATGTAAGCTTGTCCAATTATTAAGATTCAAATAGAAACAATTGCTAGAATCAAGAATGGAACAACCGAAGGCTTACCCCTCTTTTAGTATCAACATCACTTGAAATGGAAACTAGCTTTTCCAGGATATCTATTTCCTTCTCCCAGAAGTTTACAGGGGTAACTATATCATTAGAAGAAACCAAAGCAAGTGTATATGGCCTTGGGTTTCCTGCACCAATAAACTTCAATGTTATCTCCCTAAATGAAAATATATAGGTTACCTACAAGACACAACCAATCAGTTTTATTTTAGCTTCTAGAAATAGAGGGATGCAAGATAAACACTTTGTCTAAATTTACAATAACTTATTATCCTCAACTTAATTGGTGCATTCAGAGCCTCTGAGTTTATAATAACAAGTATTAACCAAAATTTGCATGTATTAGGGCTGCTTATAGCTTTATCTATTAAATATGGGCAAGAAAATTTAATGTCTTAAAAAATATTCTCATGGCATTGTACTGCAGGAAACCAAACTGAGGATGTCATCTCGCAAGAGTAAGGAACATGCACAACATAAAATGCAATATTCCAAATATATTAGAATTTAGAATTTCCACAAACTATATTACATGTAAATAGTACATACAAGACAATTTGCATTTGTCCCAAAAGGCAATTATTTAAACAAGGAAAGGTGAGTATTCTTTTGCTAAAGACAAGAGATTTTAAAACAGTTATCAAAAGGCAGAAAACATAATACAACCCCTAAATAGCATAAACTTGCCAGACTTAGTTTCCTCTTCCCCATGTCACAATCAACTGCCACATGAATCTCCAGTGTTCATTTTCATTGCTCTAACCTAGTGACCATTAATTGTAATCGTAACTAAAATTTTTTTTAGTTAAACAAAGTAGGTCTGTTATACTTATTGTGAATTTTCTATTTTTCAATTCTCATAGAATAAGTGTGGGTGGACTTAAAATCAAACTCATAACAGACTTAGGCCGAGTCTAATAAACTAATCCAATAATACCTATATATATAACACATGAATATTCATACAATAGTTGTAGCTAATAATGTCTATTATTGATATGAGATACAGATTTGGTCATTACACGAAAATAGAAAACCAAGCTTTTAACTTATGAGTATAAACCAGCAAAACATCACATGGACAACCCAAGAAAACCAAAACATTAATCTTCAGTTACTTGCATTTAATTTGGAAAACAAACCAAAATAGGCATAATCAATTACCTGAGTAACAAGGGCGTAGAGTGGAAGTGTTATGTAGCTGAACAGAAACTGGGCTCCTACCTTGTGAAATTAACAACTTGTATTCATACTGAAAAAGTTTAAATAACCATTCGAATTAATCCATTCATATCCTATATAAAAAAACAAAGAAGGAAAGAGTAGGATAGCTCCTTAACCATATCAAGAAAAAGTATGTTAGCTCAAAAGCACTCTTGCTTCATTTGGAATAACATATAAAAGGCACTCAGCGATCACAAGAGGAAAGGAAATAAGAGAAAGCAAAACTTTCAGGTTCTTTTTCTTCTATTATGTTTTTGTTTGTTTTAGAAGTAAAGTACAAAACCAAAATCAAGAACACATATCAGAAATCAAATAAATCATGTGATGACTGCAGAAGCAAAAAAACAATGCTAGGAATCAATTCTACTAATAGGTTGAAAGTAACAAGTTAAAAATTTCATATCCCAATATCTTCACATAGATAGCTTCCAAATTAAACATAGCATCAGTTTTCAACAACAATTAACTATAAATATCTTAATACTCATCTTCTTTATAACAAGGTAGATACAATCTCAAATGCTCGTAAAATTCCAATCCACTACAAAAAAAACACAAAATAGCGAGGAAAAAAGTCCTCACTAAATGATATTTCTTTGTAGCTAAATCTGTTTAGTGAGGATTTAGCGAGGAAAAAATTTTTGTAACGAAAGTCGTCCTAGCAGAATTTGGCGAGGACAAATGTCGTCGCTATATTTTAGCGAGGATAGAATGTTGTCGCTAATGAATAATTCCTCGCTAAAATTTAGCATGCACTTTTGCAACCAATATTTTTATCGCAAAATTTAGCGTGAAAATTATTCTTGCTAAATGCTAGCATGAATTTTGCAAAGACATTTTTGTCACTAAATATTTTGCGAGGAGATTATTTTTGTCGCTGTTTTACTCATTTTTCTCTATCTCATGATCATTTGGCGATAAAATATCCGTCGCTAAATGCTCGCTATTAAATTCTCGCAAAATTAGCTTGAATTTTGTTACAGCTAAATTGTAGCAAAATTAACTTGAATTTTTTTACAGCTACTTTGTAGCTAATTAGCAATTGTCTGAACGTAATAATATCTTACTAAATTAAAATTACTTTTTCTTAAATTAATATAAAAATTTTACTATTTTAACAATAAGCCACAAAAATCGATATCATTGTTAATTGCATATCAAAAATAGCTATTTACAAATGCATATCATTGTTAATTGCATATCAAAAAGAACGTATATATATATAGCAATGATCAATGATATCCAAGATGCCCTAACATACACTAACAACTATAATGTCAGTAATATCTATAATCCTGTGGATGGATCATGTTGTGAAGCACTTGAGCCATTAACCTGGTCAGTATGAGATGCGAGTAGACGCAACTGCTCCTCAATCCGCTGTTGGAAAAGTTGTTGTTGCATATCCATTTGCTGTTGGATTTGTTGAACTCACTACTCAACGCGTTGATCAATCTCCTGTTCAAGCTCAGCACGAATCTCAACTTGAAGCTCGGTCCGCATAGTAGACAAACGCTGCTCAAACTTTTCCTCCATCACTCTTGTACTATGTGCTTCAAAAGCAAAACGAGAGCGAGATGAACAAGTCTTTGCGTAGTACTGAGTTGCTGTAGCTCCAAGTCCCTACTGCATCCAAGTATATTTGATTTTCATCAACATTTTCACCTTCACTTTGGGATCTCTCTTGCCTAAGCTGCATGATTCTGTCCTGAAATTTCATATTACAAATTAGAAGTAAGATTAGTAAATTCTTCTAGCATACAATCACAATACATAGATTCACATCTATAATTAATCAACACTTACATATATCACGCTGCATCTATTATTAACAAAAGACTTTCCATCATTCTTTTTTGTATGGGTGTACAAGAAGACTTCACAAGCAGTGGGCCGTCGTCGTTTCTTCTTAGCCTAAATAGAGTATAACTAAAATTAGAAAAATAGATTTAGGTGTTTTCGAAAATTTACCAATATTTTTGCCATTTTTATGCTCTAAAACAACTTATATAAACAATTCATTGATTATTGTAAAGAAAAGAGCTCCACTTACCAAACGTTTCATATGCACTGCAAGGGAGACAGACCCTCCAACATGGCATGATAATGCAACACCATTTTCGTCACCACAACGTCGATTTTTTGAATTTTGTTTTGATCTCTTGACGATATCTGGTTGGCCCCATATCTCTATCCATGAATTCCAGACAGACTCTGGTACATAAGCTGGACGATTGTTTTTCTTTTTCATCTTAGAGATAAAATCACCATATCTAATGGCTGCCTTTTTCTTCCAAGCAAATTTGACCAATGCATCTTTTAATGGGTCCCAAGAGAAAAATTTCTACATTGATATTTAAAAGTAAATTCCATAATTAAAAGAAATACAAAAAATATAGATGTAATTATGTGTAGGTACTTCCTATGTGTAGGTAATTAAAAGAAATATAAAGAATGTAGATATAATTCAAAAAGATAATGGTTTACCTTAAACTCTTCAAAATACACATCCTTAGTCTCTTGACTGACAGTTGACCAACGTGATCCTCCTCCTTCTAACCTTCCCTCAAAAATCCTACGTAACTTTCGAGAACACTTGCTGCTTGGCTCTAAAAATCTTATAAGAATAAAAATAAATAAATACATCAATACTATTAGCAAAGAACAATTAATATAAACAAGAAATAGTTGGCTATATAAATAGACCGTTTGTCATTTTTCCTTAATAATCAATAATGAAATAATTAAATTTTTAATTCTCACTTTCCATCTCGAATAGTGACTTGTATCTTTCCAGACTCATCAAGGATAATTTCTTCTGGATTCGGGGTTCCATCATCATAACCATTATCAGCAATGTTATGTAAATCTCCACTATCTTGTGTAGAATCAATTGTTAGGGTTATATGTGGAGGAGATGCATCTCTATTTGCTATCGATGGCTGGGTTATAGGTGGAGGAGATGCATCTCTATTTGCTATCGGTGGCTGGGTTATAGGTGGAGGAGATGCATCTCTATTTGCTACCGGTGGCTGCACTATTGTAGGTTGTTGATGTGTAATTGATGAAGGTGTTTGTACTGATCGTTGTCGCTCTCCTACTTTCTTTGCAAGTGCTATACTGAAAGGATTATACCATGCATTAACCCCACGAACCAATGCTGCTCGCACGAACTTCCTTTTTGACATATCTATAATAAATGCAATTAAGAATCAAAAGTTCTAGCAATAAAAAATTCCAGGTATACAAGAAAACAGAGAACATAGTAGAGAGACTAAGAAGAAGTGAAGTGATGAAAAGAAAAAAAGATACAGACTGGCAGAAGTGATGAAAAGAAAAAGAAAAAAAAGAAAGATGGCACATGGCATTTTAAAATATAGATAGTATTTAAATATAATATTAACTATTCTTTCTAGGTATACAGAAACAGTCTTTCTAGGTGATGAAAAGAAAAAGAAAAAAAAAGAAAGATGGCAGTAGTGCCCATTACTCACCTCTCTTTCTGTATGTAGAAGCATCCACTGCACTTACTACCAGGTATAATTAAATTCGAGTGCAGGTTTCTTATAAAAAGGATCAATTGTCTGTATCCGTCTCTATTACTAGAACTAGCCAAAGTATTCACTGCAAGCATGGAAAAGTTAAAACTAAATTTGATGAGAAGAGGTGTAGTGTGCCAATTATGATCAGCTAGCACATGAAATAGGTTTGGCACTGTAAACCCATTATGCATCTTAAACACGGCTATGATAAAATTACTACAGAAAACTGATAAATTTATAAAGAAGCAAATCCAACCGGCCACACAATGAAAGAATTGACAAAGTCGTCAAGAAATATGACAACCCATATCATTACACTACTGCAATCAAAAGATATAATGGCAGAAACCAAAAATCATAATATAAGACTAATACAGATTCCAGCAAATAGAAAAGGCACAACCAAAACATATAATGGCGGAAAAAAAGGGGAAAAGAAGCAGTGGTTTTTTGGAAATTTAGATTAGAAATCAAAAGGGGAAAGGATAAAAAGAAAAGGGTCAACGTTATTGCAAACCAAAGATAAAATGGAAGAAAAAAAGATCAATTATAGCAGCAACAAAATAGCTATCTGCTCCACCAAAAAGAGGAAGACAAAATCCAAAACTATAAAAAATAACTAATTTCTTCATATCAGTTGCATCAGAAAATAGAGTAGCAAGGAAAGCAACTGAAATTATAAAATCAACAAGAAAATAACAAATTCACTTTAATTCACACACAACAGATGTCATAGAACGATGTTACTGCTATTTCAAACCTTCAACTTCAGACATATCAGTGCAAGCTACTATACAGCTATGATTTCAAAAGCTGCTTAACCAAAAAAAGAAAGCTAATCAGAGGCTGAAACAAATTGAAAATACATCTTTGTTACCATAGCTAAATTTAATGAACAAATTGAAAATATATCTTTGTTACCATAGCTAAATTCAATGATATATAGACCGTTAGAATCTATTACTCATTAACTCATTTAATAGAACATAATGAGATTCTGCACAAATTCCCTAAGCTCTTTAAATATACATATCTTTTATCTATTTCTCTCTCACTATACTATTATTATTATAGTATTTTCCAATTTGGAGTATTTAATTTTTGCGAGAATTACTGTCAGAGCAGTTTTCACATGCAGTTTGGCAGTTTTCTATGGGTAATGCTATTCATCAGCACTCTTAGAAGAATCCCATTAGTGTATAACACAATTGATGAGTTCCTTCCACCTTTACTTTCTAATCGGATCTAGCACCGGAGTTAAGTGTCAGCAGTGATGCAGCATACAAATACATAGGCAATTCCATGGGTAGCAGAACAAAATAGATTAAAGTGCAAAATGAAACTTGTTACATTTAGAAATCTACAAGCAAACTTTAACAAACAAATTTATCTAATTTTCTGATTATATGCTGTGTAAAGCCAATTATTTAGAAACTTGTGCTGAGATGTCGATGAAAATATCCAAGATATGATCACAACTTATGCAACTAATAAGATATGTGACATTGTATATCAACAAAAGTGAATAAGATTACGAGAAACTAAAACAACCAAAAGGTGCACAGTAATGGCTAATCCAAATTAATAGATTCATACTTCCAAATTTACATGGTTTACAGTCTCATAATTTCCATTCCAACTGCATTCTTTTGAGGGGAAAGTAATTATCAAATGAAGGAACTTAATTATTAAATCATACAGTTAAAAATCATATTAATCATCAAGAGAATTATAAAATATACCTTGTATCCAATGTCATGTCCAAAAATTTCTCCTCTTTCATAAGAGATTCTTTCGGCAACTACAGATGAAATTCACCAAAAGCTCAGAACTAATAAAATGTAGAAACAAAAGGTAAACATAGCAGATCTCTAAAGGACAATTTATTTTGGCAAACAATAGTAACGATAGCCATAACTTTGCACACTTAACAAGCAACACGCACCTGATGTGGCTGAGATACGAAGAGGTTGCGTTCAGACTATCCTGCAGTAATATGTCTTGATTATGGGTAATGCTTTTATTCATCATCAAATTCACATAAAGCTTTTTCATTAAACTTTACATACAAAATAATGCAAAAATCGAGGGAAAACATAAGAAAGTGACAGTAGGCGCATACCTGGAAATGGAAACATGAAAACCCAAGCCATATTCCAACCAAAACTCAAGCAAACTATGTGCAAGAGGCGAAATACAAATGAGAAACAGTAAAAGTAAATAAAGAATTTTGGCTCCCTACTATTCATAAACCATCATCAACCTCACGACCTAAAAATTCAAAAGAAATGAAAAATCAACCTCATGACCTAAATAAAGAATTTTGGCTCACGAATCCCATCCAAATTCAAAAATCAACAGATTACTGGTTACAAAAAAAATCGAGAGGGAGTGGGAGAGAGAAACCAACCTCACTAAACTCTGATAAAGAGAGAAAGAGAAAAAGAAAGAGAGGGGGAGAAAGAGGACGCAGCACAAGAGGGATGAAGCTTTTAGGGATTTAGGAAAAATAAATCCCGCAAATACTTTTGACATCCCGCTAAAAAATTTGGACAATTAGCTTGGGACATAGGTCTCGCAAATTTGGCGAGAAACTTTTTCGTCCCAATTTAGTTTATTTATTATATAATTAATAATAAATATTATTACTAAATATAAACATAATAATTTAATTTAATTTCATTACTTTAAATAATAGTAATTTAAATTTTTTAAATTTTTCTAAGAAATAAATTTATTAAATTAAATGGTTTGACTAAATGTAAATGAATTTTAAATATTTAGAATTAAAATTATAAAAAATAGTTAAGACATATTTCTAGCTAATTACCCAATTTTTTTTTGAAAAACAATCCTAGCAAAATTAGTTAGCCTAAATGCTGGGCTTATTAAATATAAATAAAATTTAAATATTAAGAATCAAAATTGTATAATTAAAAATAATTAGAATTAATTAATTAATTTTTGCTAGAGGCAACTATTCTATTTAATTTTGTTATGCTTTAACCTAAGATAAATTAGCTATTTGCGAGAAATCATGTCCTTGCTAATTACTTCACATCCAAATCAAATGGGCATTAGTGAGGAGGAGTATTCTCGCTAAGTAGTGAGGACTATCTCTCTCGCTAATTAACGAGAACGTTAGTTGTAGCTAAAGTAGCGAGAAATAATTTTCTCGCTACTCACTTCACATGCCACAAGAATTAGGAATTAGCGAGGAAACTTTTCCTCGCTAAATTTGCGAGAAATCATGTCCTCGCTAATTACTTTACATCCACATCAAATGGGCATTAGCAAGGACTACTGCTCTAGCTAAGTAGTGAGGACTGTTTCTCTTGCTAATTAGCGAGAAAGTTAGTCGTAGCTAAATTAGCGAGAAATAATTTTCTCGCTACTCACTTCACATGCCACAAGAATTAGGAATTAGCGAGGAAACTTTTCCTCGCTAAATTTGCGAGAAATCATGTCCTCGCTAATTACTTTACATCCACATCAAATGGGCATTAGCAAGGACTACTGTTCTCGCTAAGTAGTGAGGACTGTTTCTCTTGCTAATTAGCGAGAAAGTTAGTCGTAGCTAAATTAGCGAGAAATAATTTTCTAGCTACTCACTTTACATGCCACAAGAATTAGGAATTAGCGAGGAAACTTTTCCTCGCTAAATTTACGAGAAATCATGTCCTCGCTAATTACTTTACATCCACATCAAATGGGCATTGGCGAGGACTATTGTTCTCGCTAAGTAGTGAGGACTGTTTCTCTCGCTAATTAGCGAAAAAATGTAGTCGTAGCTAAATTAGCGAGAAATAATTTCCTCGCTACTCACTTCACATGCCACAAGAATTAGGAATTAGCGAGGAAATGTTTCCTCGCTAAATTTGCGAGAAATCATGTCCTCGCTAATTACTTCACATCCACATCAAATGGGCATTATCGAGGAATAGTATTCTCGCTAAGTAGTGAGGACTATTTCTCTCGTTAATTAACGAGAACGTTAGTCATAGCTAAATTAGGGAGAAATCATTTCCTCGCTACTCACTTCACATGTCATATGAATAGTAATTTTAGCGAGGAAAAATATTCTCACTAAATTAGTGAGAAATAACATCCTTGCTAATTACTTCACATTCCACATTAAATTGGAATCAGCAACAATTAATGTTCTCGCTAAATTAGTGAGCATAAAATGTCTTGCTAATTAGCTCACATATAACATGTCTACCAAATCAAAAATTAGCGAGGATTATTTTTATCGCTGATTAGCGTGGAATTGTTGTTCCATGCTAAATTAATTAGTTTGCTTGAATGTTGTGCTCGCCAAACTCTCGCTAAAGTTTGCGCCAAAATTTAGGCGCCTAAATTAGCGACAAATTATCGATATTCTCGCTAAATTGTTGCAAAATGTATGTTCATTTGCATCCCCACCAACATTTGTGACAAAATTCATTTGTCGTCGCAATTCTGTCGCTATATCAGTGATTTAGCAATGATTTTTCTTGTACTCGCTAAATTTTGTCGCTATTCTGCAATTTTCTTGTAGTGATCACTCTCTTCAAATATTAATGAAGTCTCATTTTAGTAAAACTTTGTGCAATCCTATAAGATTGATATCCTAAATAAATAATTAAAATCTAAAATTAATGCATTTACTTCATATCGAAAGAAACAAAAATTAATTTAAAAAAACAAAAAAAATGAGAGAATAGCCACATAAAATCGAGAGAAATACTTGAGATCTAAGACATGATTTGTGAATAAAAATTACAAATAATTCTAATCTGAGACAAATACTTCAGATCATTCAAAATCATAAAGACTAACTGGAAGTAGGGGTCGACTCCAGAAAGCAGATTCTCTTCTCATTCTCCCCTTAAATGAAATTTCCTAATTTTTGAAAAAACACAAAAAAAAACTTTTACCTGTATCACGGTTATTACTGAATTGTGTCCCTTGTCATTTATGATAATCTTTAGCTCATGAAGCATCACGATTGCTACAGGCTAAAAGAAAGGAAACTATTATTATTTTTATAAGAAACAAACCAATTGAACAAAAAGCAATTAAATAACAAGTCGAAGAGTGAACATTGAAGGATCTGGTGAATGTAAGCAAAAAGAGAAGGGCAAAGAAATAACTGTGGTCTAATTAAGTATATAGAGCCAGAAAGAAATAAAAAAATAAAAATAAAAAGTAACATTTTGAAAAATCCCTAAATGTTAAATCCAGGTCATAAATTTCAAAAATCCAAATGAATTTAACTTCTAATCTTTAAATCCCTTAATTTTAAAAATCACTAAAACTTACCTATTTTTATTTTTCCTTTCAAATTTTGGGTCTCTAGCAGTCAAGCTTCCATCTCCTATCGCTTTTCATGGTGGGAGTGGATGATGAAACTCCGGTGGTTGACCAATGGGGAAGAATGGCAAGATGACTTGCAAGAGGGAGTGAGAAATGCAGAAGAAAATGAGAAAGGGGCTACTGTTGTGATGTCGCACGTCGAAAAAGAGAGGGATGGTAGATGTTGGTCACTGGAAGGATAGAAAAAATCAGAAAATGAGAAGGAAAGGGAAGGAAGATCATGAGGAAAGGAAATAAAAAAAAAGAAGGGAAAAAAGAAAGGGCAAATTTTTATGTTAATTCTTTTATTTCTTTTTAAATTCATTATTTCATGTGGCTAATATTCATTTGGATGTATCTTACCTCAAGAAATTTTGAATCCAATTTCATTTCATGCCAGAAATAATAATTCATATAGTTTCTTTAAATATGAAAATGTCCCCACTTTCACTAAAAATGACATATTATAAGTATATTGGGCCACCCATCAACTAATCCTAATTTTAAACTCTTGATCCTTAAAAATCCTTAAGGTTTTTGAACACTATAATTACGTTATCAAAATTATTCCTAAAAATATTAACATAAAATAATAAAATCAAAATCAAAATTTAAGTATAAAAAATTATAACTTTCCTACTTTTTTCACTTCAATATTTGACTTGATAAATAGTTAAAAGAGAAAGCTAAAGCTAGCTCCCCTGACAATAGAGAACAAAGAGCAAGACCCGAAATAGAGCAAAAAAAATGGGGCCTACTACAAAAACAAGAAACCTTCCTAACTCCCATATAATAGCAGCACCAAAAGAGGAAAAAAGGAAATGAGGGCAGACTAAAAATCTCAGCTAAACCAACACAGAAAATTGAAACCTGAATGAAAGCAACACCTATAAACTGGAGCAGAGACTAACAATGCCGCCATCAGAAGAACCCCAGGGAAACACCATAAAAGAAACCAGCAGTGAGAAAGAGCCAAAAGCAATCAACATCATAAGGTTGGGCAAAAGACTAACAATGGCACCATCAGAAGAACCCCAATGAATGAGCACAACAACAAGCTTAAGCAAAAACTAGAGCAAAGTAGATAGAAAACACCTAAAGAGCTGGTAAGAAACCTTGAAACCACATTTGTTGAGCAAAACCTTCAAATTAACGCTATTTTGGGGGAGAAGAGAAAAGGAGCAGTTGTGTGTCTACATGTCAGGGACGAGAAGATTTAGGGTTCCAACATGGGGTATTTATAGACAATGGCAATGATGGAGATTTATTTGAACCCTTAGTCTCACTAGACTGCGTATAGGATGAGTAGGGTATCGTTCCAAAGGGAACGGGGTAACTTTTATATTGATGTAACAACAAGTTAATGGATAGGTAACAATTTCAATTAAAATCATGCAATTAATGTAAATAATAAACTACTTAAAATATATTAAGTTAATTTTGGATAATAGATTACTTAAAAGATGGGATGAACATACATTATAACCAAATAAACAAGTTCATCTTTGAATTAATTAACAATTGTATGAATGGTATGAGAATTTAGCCAAGATTCTTTAAAGCAATTCTCATTGTCAATAAAGATGTTCTTACATAGAGTCTATAAGCATTCTCATGTCATTATAGAGATAAATAAAAACTATGAAGTTCTATGCCAATTCTTTAACCCCTCAAAGTGAATTACTTATCTATAAGTGAATTCAATGCTTTAAGTAAATTCATTTGTTTTTCCAACAAAGATTTCCAATTCTCATTATGAATTAAATGACTAACATGCTAATTATTGTGATCAAGCATAATAAGCAAATCAAAGCACTTAAATAAACTTAAATCATACTTCATACATAAGGAGAATAAACATTCATTAGACAAAAATAAGTAGATGACTAACAACTTAAATTAAATAGTTATAATGTACCAAAAAAACTTAGCCATAAACAAAATTACAATAAAAATGAAATAAGAGACAAGAAAACATCACTCCCCAGGGTTTACTTTCTATTTTGACCTTCTAATAAATCTCTTATTCCATTGGCTTTGCTCTTTTGTCATCCTCTAAAACTAAGTAAAATGAAAAATATCCAAAAAAACTCAAAATGTTCTTAAGAAAATAGTAAAAGAATTCTTTAATTTTTTTCCATCTTATCCTGTAGTGTTTTTCTCCCATATATATAGAGCTTGACTCTACAGATATGTCCCTTAAGAAATCACAAAAGGTTGCTCTGAAAGGACATGATGTATGGCTGAAAGATCGGGTGCAAAAGATACAACTTTTGAGGAACAGGTGCATTGTCCTACTCATGAGCCTCCTCACGAGTCGTGATCCCTTCTTTTATTCTTCTGGACTCATAAGCTTGATGCCGACTAGTAAAGCTTTTCACCACTCGTGATTTTGTTGCCGAGTCGTGAGCCCTTCTTCTCTACTTTACTCGTGAGCTACCTTCCGTATCGTGATCTTTTGTCCAAATCGTGATCCCTTTCACGACTCGTGATCTTCTTCTTTGAAACTTCACCAGATTCTTCATTTTCTTCACACTTCACCAACTTTTTCACTTTGTTCTCCTTCTACTTGCAATCTAAGTTCCTCTTATTGCTTCCTTCTAAGTTCCCTACATAAATCAAAAATACTTTAAGTCTAAGATTATTACAAATACTCTACTACTATAGCAAACAAAACACAATTTACAAATTCATACAACTAAATGTATAATTTAGATCATAAAATCCTAAAACATCTACTACTTTGTTTTAATCAATAAAAATTCATTTAAATCGTTCCCCGACAACGGCACCAAAATTTGATGGGGATTTATTTGAACCCTTAGTCTCATTAGACTACGTATAGGATGAGTAGGGTATCGTTCCAAAGGGAACAGGGTAAATTTTATATTGATGTAACAATAAGTAAATGGATAGGTAACAATTTCAACTAAAATCATGCAATTAATGTAAATACTAAACTACTTAAAATATATTAAGTTAATTTTGGATAATAGATTACTTAAAAGATGGGATGAACATACATTATAACCAAATAAACAAGTTCATCTTTGAATTAATTAACAATTGTATGAATGGCATGAATGGAGAATTTAGCCAAGATTCTTTAAAGCAATTCTCATTGTCAATAAAGATGTTCTTACTTAGAGTCTATAAGCATTCTCATGTCATTATAGAGATAAATAAAAACTATGAAGTTCTATGCCAATTCTTTAACCCCTCAAAGTGAATTCCTTATCTCTAATTGAATTCAATGCTTTAAGTAAATTCATTTGCTTTTCCATCAAAGAATTCCAATTCTCATTGTGAATTAAATGATTAACATGCTAATTATGGTGATCAAGCATAATAAGCAAATCAAAGCACTCAAATAAACTTAAATCATACTTCATACATAAGGAGAATAAACATTCATTAGACAAAAATAAGTAGATGACTAACAACTTAAATTAAATAGTTATAATGTACCAAAAAAACTTAGCCATAAACAAAATTACAATAAAAATGAAATAAGAGACAAGAAAACATCACTCCCTAGGGTTTACTTTCTATTTTGACCTTCTAATAAATCTCTTATTCCTTTGGCTTTGCTCTTTTGTCATCCTCTAAAACTAAGTAAAATGAAAAATATCCAAAACAACTCAAAATGTTCTTAAGAAAATAGTAAAAGAATTCTTTATTTTTTTCCATCTTCTCCTGTAGAGTTTTTCTCCAATATATATAGAGCTTGACTCTACAGATATGTCCCTTAAGAAATCACGAAAGGTTGCTCTAAAAGGACATGATGTATGGTTGAAAGATCGGGTGCAAAAGATACAACTTTTGAGGAACAGGTGCATTGTCCGACTCGTGAGCCTCCTCACAAGTCGTGATCCCTTCTTCTATTC
This sequence comes from Excoecaria agallocha, assembly GCA_037975025.1. Lineage (NCBI taxonomy): Eukaryota > Viridiplantae > Streptophyta > Magnoliopsida > Malpighiales > Euphorbiaceae > Excoecaria > Excoecaria agallocha. Next base: position 55,076 of record JBBPFJ010000181.1, read on the forward strand.
TTCTGGACTCATGAGCCTGATGCCGACTAGTGAAGCTTTTCATGACTCATGATTTTGTTGCCGAGTCGTGAACCCTTCTTTTCTGCTTTACTCGTGAGCTACCTTCCGTCTCGTGATCTCTTGTTCGAGTCGTGATCCCTTTCACGACTCATGATGTTCTTCTTTGAAACTTCACCAGATTCTTCATTTTCTTCACAGTTCACCAACTTTTTCCTAAAAACAAACATAAACACATAAATTGGACATAAAAATATAAAAATAAATATAATATTACATACTTAACTACATAAATAAGAGAAAAACACATACTAAATGGTAGACATTTTACATGATATCAGGCAATTAAGTAAATAATTAGAAAATTAGGAATTTTTTTTAAAATGAAAATTAGCAATGGAATTTCATTTCCATTGCTATTTATTTGAAATGAAAATTAGCAATGGAAATCTAATTCTGTTGCTATTTTTCATTGAAAATGAAAATTAGCAATGGAATTGCATTTTGGTTGCTAATTTAGCAACGAAATTTCAATTCGGTTGCTATTTTAGCAACAGAATTTTAATTCGGTTGCTAAAACTAAATTCCATTGCTATTTTGGAAACGATTTTTTAACCTATATAATTTAGCAACCGAATTATTTTTTATTGCTAATATAGCAACGAAAATTTAATTCCACTGCTAAATTAGCAACGAAAAATGATTTATGTTGCTAAATTAGCAACGAAAATTTTTTCCGTTGCTATTTTTCATTCCAAAATTTTTCTGCCATCCATTGGCGCTTTATTTAGCAATGGTATAGAAATCCATTGCTAATTTCTGTTGCTAAATTTTGGCGCTAAAAATTTTCTCCACTTTTAGCAACGAAAAATAACCAAAAATATTTTCGTTGCTAAATCTAGAATGTTTAACCAATTTTAGCAGCGGAAATTATTTTCTTGTTGCTAAATAGCAATGAAAATGCAATTTCGTCGCTAAATTAGCAATGGAAACAATTCTGTTGCTATTTTTAAATTTTCTTGTAGTGAAATAATTAAATAACTCTAAAGTATCTTAACAACAAAAAATATTGATATGCAATCTTTTATAACTACATGATATAGTATTAAAAACTACATTGATAAACTATCAAAGAACTCAAGTAATGTGTTTATTAAAGGCATATTGATATATACATATCTTTATGATTTTAAGCTATATAAGAAGAAACCTCTAATGACTTTACGATAATTTAAAAAGGAAGAATTAGCATATTATATGATATAAACACATAGTGAATAAAAGTATCGTAATGTAAAACTAATTATGAATTTATAAGAACAAGTTTATTAACTAGCTCATAAACAAACATAATGTACATTAATTACTTAAAATAACATAGCTATGTTCATACGTTTATACTCTTATGTTTTCAAGTGAAAGTAGGTTGTTATAGCATTGTATACCTGCAAATACTCATTTGTACTTGAAATTATGTATCTTTGTATATATTTAAAGAATTACCATATTTGTTGATATTGTACAATTACATGTGATTACATATCTATGTATACATATGTGTGTATAGATATGGAATTGTAAAAAGATAACGTACATAGATAATGTGTCCATATAATTATGTTTATGAAGAAAATATCATATTAAGGTGATGGTAAAGTATGTGTGTGCATACATGATCATACAAATATGTTGGTAAATGGTTCTAATGGAATAGTGTACTTTTATGGTAAATATGTTACAGACATGTACACATATATTATTTCATTAAAGAAATTAAATATCGTAAGACATTAAATATCGTAAGACATTAAATACCATTATTGTACACAAATGAAAGAGTTACATCCCTTGAACTGATTACAAGTATAGATTATTAATATTCATATGTGCTAATAGGATATCGTGCTTACAAAAAAGTTTATACTTGAATAAATATATGATTACACTACATATGGTTGTACATGAGCATACATGTATATATATGTGTGTATGATTTAATAGAGTAAAGCAAATTAAAGGAAGATAAAATAAAGCGATTTAATTGCCTACATTGTGTCTAGGATCAGGATAGATAGGCATGCCTATAAGGGTAATTTCCAGTTGTGATAGTATAGTTTCGACCCCGTTTGTGGTCTTAAAGTATAAAGAGAGTCTTGTTTGGTTTATAGTTGACCTTGTTTGGGTCCATTTGATCGATCTAAAGTATAACTCGACCCCATTTGGGTCATAAGATATTATGCAACTTTACTCCATTTGGGTCCTAATGTAGTATAGTTTGGCCCTATTTGAGTCCAAAGTTTCGTACCTTCGGGTATTTTATTCGTACCTTCGAGTGTTATCATTATAGTTTAACCTATTATCCACTTTTATAGAATAGTGTAGGCTTAATTCAAAGTATAGAAAAGCATGATGAAAAACTAAAATAAATGGAAACATGACAATTCATAACTTGGTTTACATATTATCTTATCTTTGTATAAACCAATGTATAATACATGAGAAAATTTTATACTGAGTGAAATTGCATTTTAAATGTAGTTATGGTATTTTACTATTATATGTACATTCCATAGTAGAAATTTTATAATGTTCTCTATGCTTATGCCCATAAGCCACATACATATGAATAAGTGCTATTATTGATGTTTTGATAGCAATGTTATTTCAAATATACATTCTCCATGATCTTATGATGGGATGCCAAATTCATTAATGATATGTGATCTGTGATGTATTATGAATCTATATACTCAGGTATTAATCTTATAGCTTATTTAGTTATAGTATGTTGACATTGTATGTATGCATTATTATTATCTTATAATGTCATAGAGTATCATACACTTAGGATTAGTAGTTAACTATATATGAATATGTGCATTAAAGTTTTTCATTAATCATATTAATTATACGTATTTTCTATAGTTATATATATTTTTATTTGATAGTGATAAATGTCAGGAGTGACTTCTTGCATGTGAGAATAATTGAGTTGTAAACTTTGACTTGTGTTTATGATTGATTTGATCTATAGTTCATGAATCATATTAAACTATACCTAAGAGCTAAAAGAAATGGCATAATGATTATAATAACTTTAATTTTTTGAATAAATGCATGTGATATTTTTACATAGTTGCAACATGTTGGCTACTACAGAAATCCCTTTTTCATAGATTGAAAGCTAGGTGAGTTGATAGAATCAATAAAAGAGATTGGAAAAGTTACTAGTTTTAGGGTTTTGAATTTTTTCATTCCCAATTTTATTATTGTATATTGCTTAGAGATATTAGCCTCAATAGTAATATGTTATTGGAGATGAATCCCAATTTGACTTATATTTTATAGGAAGTTACTCGATCATAGGATATGAAGAGATGTTAAAATGAAATATGAAACTGAAGGAAATATAAATAAGTGTGCCAAGTGAAATCAAGTAAAAGAAAAAGTTTATAGGTGAATGGAAGTATAATTTTATAGTTGTATCTTAGAAAGAAGAAATAGACCATAGTGAAAGGGATATATCTATGGAATTAAACATAATGGTCTGAGTGACAAGATAAAATTTTTTATGAATCGAGATGTCCTCCAATGAACTTTTTGAATTTATTTTCTCTTATTTTGAATACTTATTTATATGAATTGATAGATTCTAATAATAGAAATTGCCTATATGTATCTTTGGGATATTAAATGAGATGGAAGTTTTCAAGATAACCTATATTTATGATAATATATTTAATAGGACCTAAACTTTAGATCAAACAGCAAATGATATGATATGCATATATGTCTAATGTTTGAATTATGATATAAATATGTTAGTAGACTACATAAAGATTATTTTATGATGATATATAAGAAGAAGTTATGTCTAATTGAGGAAATATCTACAGTTAAGATTATTACTATGATAAGTTGAGGTTGATTATGATACTCGGTATACCTATTTATAGTTTCTTTTCAAGTTCAGGTAATTGATTAAGCATTATATATAGAATGGGATAAACCATGAATAGTATATGAGAATATGTATTTGTATTTTATTGCATACATAAAAACATCATTCATTCATCGCATCGTATCAAATATAATTTGACAATACAAAAATAACATCATATCACTTTAACAAGCTCTAACTAAGAAAAGAAATTGATAGGATATTTGCTGAGCATGGTAAACTATAGGACAATATGAAAATGAGACTTATAAATAAATGAAGTTGGATAGAACTTTGTTGTGATAAGTAAGAACAAGAGAAACTAGTATACTTAGTCTATAATAAAGGTTGATAGAGTTTGAAATAGAGGTATAGGCATGTAAGTAATGAATTTAAGTAGATTACAATTATGAATTTCGAGATGAAATTCTTTAATAGGGAGAGATTTGTAAGGACCCAATTTTTACCCTAGAAGGATTTATAAGAATTTTATGGTAATAATAAGCATAATTAAATTATGTTTTACTTGTTAAGGCATAGAGGATTCATTATTTATTGTAAGATAAGGTAAAATAATTATTTCATATCATGAGGTCAATTATAATAAAATTGAAAGTATTAGGTGCAATTAATAATGAAAAGTAAACTAATGGTTGGAATTAGTAGAGGATGAGAATATTTGGGGTCAATATTGAAAGAAATAATATGTAGGGCTGATTTTATATGATAGGAAATAAGTGGGGTAGATTTTTAACATGCAAATTGTTGGAGGATTAAGTTAAAACTTTTAGTCTTTGCACATACATCAAGAAGATGCACGTAGGAGAGAAAAGTTTAGTTTTGGTGGATTTATGGTTCTTTGGTTGCCATATTGAAGAGAAAAACATAGAATTTTCCTTTTGCTTTTCCCTCTCTAAAAGTTTCATCTTCTTTCATTCTTAAAGCCTAGAAAATATTTGCTCTTCTTCTATTTAGAAATCTGGCCCCTTCATTCTCCATAAAGCATTTTTAATTTTCTCTATCATGTGAGTGAAGTTTATTGAAAGATATCTCTAAGAAGATAGCTAGAAAGGATACTAGTTAGTGGAAGAAAGGTGGGAGAAATAGAAGGATTTTGATGAAGTTGAGGTTGTAAGTTTAGGCTTGGGAACCTTTCTTTTGTTGTATGTGATTGTCTTGTCTTGTAATTATTGATATAGTGTTTAATGGTGTACTTTGAGTAGATGTTATGGTAATTGAGGTGAGAGCAGTAAGTTTATCTTCTTACATGTGTAATTTGTAAAGGATTGAAGATGATAACTTTGAAAGAATAAGTGGTTAGTTCATTGGACTTTCTGCATATGTATATCTTAACACTTATGTGATAAAATTATGTCAAAATTAAGGTTAAAGGATAGAGGATATAAGAAAATGAAGCTCAACACTTAAGATAGATTATATAAAAGACAATGCATGTAAGTAATTTATGAACTAATTTATTTTTTTTGGCATATCTCAATTTATATAAATTAAATTTAGGTATTTCAAATTGGTAATTACTCCTAAGATATGTTACTGCAACTTTGTAAAAGAAACCTTAGATTAATTATGCCTTTAAGTGATCTCAATTTTAACTTGAATTTGGTAATGTACTATCTAATGTAGTGGAATGATTGTAGTATTTTAAGTATAACTTATAGTATAGAGGTCAAAATGCTATGGGACTAAATTTTAGATAAACCATATGTCTAGGTCTATATTTCATATGAAGAAATCAAATTTAAATCTATTTCTTTATGGAACTTAATTTATCTTGAAAACTGGATATACATGCAGCTTTGTCATTAGGAACAGTCTTTAGTGTTTTGTCAATGTCTTAAAATTCAAAAATGTTAATGATGTGATTTTTATTGATCCTAAAATTGGAAACATAGGGAAACAACTTTGTAGAAGACCATTTTGTCTGAATTGGCTAAAAATGGTGTTAAAAAGGCAAAACAATATGAACCATGGATGTTGTCTTGTCATGACTCTTCCCCACTGTCATAACTCATCCCACCTAGCACGAGTCATCCCCTTCAGCCACTATCACGACTCATCCTACCTAGAATGAGTCACCCCTTTCAACAATTGTCATGACTTAACCCACCTGGCATAAGTCATCCACTTTAGCCACTATCATGACTCATTCAACCTAGCATGAGTCATCCCCTTCAATCTCTATCATGACTCATCCCACCTGGCATGAGTCATCCCTCCTTTTTTTGTATTCTTCTTTTCTCCTTCTTTATACAAACTTTAAATTATCTCATATAATAAATCAATAGAATGTGAATTAATAAAGTTAAAACAAACATGACTCATAAGAATATAGAAATATAAGGCTAATCAAAGTATAATGAGATACATGTACATGGTTATAAGATATTACCATAATTGTAAAGTTGTATGTTTATAAAGTGGATGAAACATGACATATGGCATGTTTAAATGTCTATGTATGTATGTATGTATGTATGTATCTATGTATGTGTGTGTGTGTGTGTGTGTGTATATATATAAGCATGTATGGAGATAAATATGATATGAATATGATTTATATAGATGACAAATCTTTGAAATATGAATGACATGCACATGTTAACAATTCTAATATGATTGTAATAACTTGATTTTTATATGTTTTAACATACTATTCCTATATGATCATGTGGTATTGAGTTTTAAATAAATTGATGAATGGTAATTGACATAGTTAATCATAAAGGTATGCACCTATGCTTTATATATTTTTTCCCACCACATAGATATCATACATTCATGATTCTTATAATTATACTTAGGGAAGTATAAAGCTTGTGAAAGTTTGAAATTATAAGCATATTCAAATGTGTTCTTAGGCTTATGGCACGTGTGAACAAAACATGAAAATATGGGTTTGTTTGCATGTATATTTTGAATAGATAAACTCAAATAACATAATGATTAATGATGCTATAATATGTTCATATTGAGTTTCATATCCTGATCTTATTGCAAGTAAAGAATTAGTAATGCTCAAAAGTAAAAGTGATCGCATGTTGATTAACTTACATAGTTTCACATGAGCTTACATTTTTATAAATGTATACATACATACATACAAACATACATATATATATATATATATATATATAAAGTTAAGATAAATTGAAGTGAGTTTTAGTAAAGATATTAATTGCCTACATTGAGTCTAGGATTTGGATAGATAGGAATGCCTATAAAGGTACCACGTAGCTGTAAATTTTCAACTTCATTTGGGTTTTGGTCGATCCAGTGTGGGTGACTAATAGATATGGTCCCGTTTGGATCATTTTCAACCCCATTTGGGTAGTAGTTGACACCATTTGGGAAACTAAATAGACATGATCCCATTTGGATCAAAAACAACATTGTTTGGGTTGTAGCCAACCCAAATTAGGTTTACTTGATCGGTCAAACCATTTCATAGCTTCGAGTGTTATCATATAACTAATGGAATATGACATGGTATGAATGTGATGATAGCATAGCGGAAAAACAAAATTTTTATCATACATGCCATACAATTCCATGACAAGAATCGAAACATGCAATTTTAAGGTTTTAAACTTACAACTTTAGATGTCTTTAAAACTCGATTTTGATGATGACCAGCAACCAAGAAGGATATGTCCACCTTAGATCTTCACCACCAATGCCAAGGAACAGCCTTTATGCCACTCCCTCTATTCTCACACACACACTTGCAAAGATGGCTTAAAATCAAGAGTGCTAGCTCTATGATTGTGTATTCGGCAATGGGAATGATTTGAAGCCACAAGATCTGATCTTGTTGTTCCTTTAGGTTACTGTTTCAGCCCAAGAATACAAGAGAACAAGAAAGATTTCTTTCCACCTTGAGTATTTCGGCCAAGAGAGAAAAATAGCAAAAAACGGCATACCCTTTTTCCATTTAATTCATTAATATATATCACTTAATTTAGGTCAAGTGTGAGTGCCGAAAATTAAGTGTTAATTTCAGCCTCCATCACTTCCTAATTAAGAGATATATCTTAATTTAAATTCTATCAGAATTTAAATTCAAATGGCATTAGTCATTTAATCAAAACAAACTTACTTATTTAAGGTGATAGTTGCCGAATTCTACTAGTATTTTAGTTTGAATTTTGGCTACTTTAATTCCCTCTCAAGTATTATATTTTGATTAAATACAAATTAGGATTTAATACTCAATTAACTTAATTATACATAGATAATTAATCAATTGAAATTAAACCTAGCACATGCCAACAAATTTCTCTCGTGATCAACTGTTAACAGATTTGCCTAAAACAGCAAGCTATTTTAGGCAAAAAGACAGTTCAACATATTTGCCTAAAACAGCTAGGCAAAAAACTCGTTTCACAACTGTTTTAGGCAAAATCATGGCTTAACAGATTTGCCTAAAACAGCTAGCTGTTTTAGGTAAAATCGCACCTTGACAGTTTTGCCTAAAATAGCTAGCTGTTTTAGGTAAAAATCTGTTTGCCTAAAACAGCTAGGCAAAAAACTCGTTTCACAGATTTGCCTAAAACAGCTAGCTGTTTTAGGCAAAATCATGGCTTAACAGATTTGCCTAAAACAGCAAAATCGCACCTTGACAGTTTTGCCTAAAACAGCTAGCTGTTTTAGGTAAAAATCTGTTTACCCATTTTATGCATTAATTTGACTTTAAATAAAAGTCCAAATTAATTCCCAATACACAATTTAAATAGTTTAAGCCCAATGCTTTGCGTGCGATCCTATAGGTCCATTTAATGTTGGCAATGAATTAATAAATTAATTCAAAGGCTATATATATTCTCTAGCAAGATATTATAGCATTCCAAATTAAATGAAAATGCATATGGCATTTAGTGACCTAATGCAATTTTGCATAGTCCCTTACGTATAAATATCAGAATTAATATAAGGCATGGAACTAGTCATCCATATATATATATTAATTCCTTTCTTGATATTCCAGTGACACTGAACTCTCAGATAAATAATGATTACTCATTATTTCATCTCAGTATGGCCATACACTTCTCAGTTCACTGATCAAGTGGCCGATAATATTTTCTCTCTTAATGAGAGGGGTAATCCCTTCACTTCTCTCATGCTCTCTAACATGAATCAATGCATACCCAATCATACCCGTACTTTTCACTCTGTTACGAGTACGTTAGGTGTATGTCAAAGTACACAGTAATTCATAAAGAGTTTCATAGAGATTTCAGGTCTAAGAACTCCGATACAAAACTTGCATTTGAGAAACACTTATGACTTGTACCATGTAGTGTTCTCATGAGTGGATCTAATCCAGATACCGTGTTCTAAACATGTATCTATGATCTCTGATTGACACTCTTGTCCTTATGATCCGTAAGACAGAACTCAACTTATCAGAGAGAGCATACTAGTCTTAATTCATTTGTTATTCCCATAACAATGACTGACTAGGGATATTTAGAATGAAGTCTCATTTGTTTCAAGGTCTTACAACCATGTGCCTCACACATGATAACTTAAACTAAAACAACATTCTTGGATAGTTCTATCAATTGATATGCACAAGAATACAATAGATAAAACAAATGCCTCATTTATTAAATTAAATGCTTTATAACAATGTATTGGGGCTAGGGCTTACACTAACAATAACCCGTTATCCACTTCTTTAGAATTGTGCAGGCTTTATACCAAAGTTAAGAAAAGCTTAATGTTTAAATTAAAGTTTCATGATGCATGACAATTTTTAAATTGACTTCATAATATCTTTTATGAAATTCCTTTTGTTGCATTGGAGCATGTATTTATAATTAGATTATATCATAGTATCACAAGTATATTCTAGATTTATAAATGATGAATTTTCATAGTACTAATGCTATGTCAATATTACTGATATACACATGTTCTTTGTGATTATATGTCGTTATCTTCAATATACATTACCAATTTATATGCCAGTGTATGGTATGTGGAAGGCGTGACATAGTGAAACAAGAGGTATTATGATTTTTGAATGAATAAATCATTGTCATTTCTAATGTGTCTCCATATCTAAGAATATATAATTTATGTAGTTACGCATATACATTAAAAAGTTTTACTTTACTTTTTTGGTATACAAGTATTCACATTGATTGCATGTTTCTATCTAATTGAGTATATGTGTGATGTGTGCTTAGGCATGTGAAAAAAAGACTTGAGTGACTTCATATATATATATATATATATACACACACACACACACAGAGACGCTCACGCGTGCGCATGCACAATTAATCAAGTGATGTGCTTGATTAATAGATATGTTGTTATGATATACCTAGTTGGTTATAACATATATGTATGATAAAGTGAAAGTTTTAATTAATAAAATAACCACATGTTAGATAGAAATAAATATAACTTGCAAACAAGTTAAAGTTGTAACATTTAACAAAGATACGAAAGAGTTAATTTGTGATGTAAATCTTAAAGGTACATTTATATCGGTAAGATAAGGTTAGTAATTATATGTTATCTAAATGAATGGTTAATAAATGAAGTAATTTTAAATAAAAGCACAAAATATTGGTAGTATATCTTGATAAAAGTAATTGTAATCTTTTAATTTAAATGAATGAATTATAGGTTTGAAAGATAAATATGCTTATATGATTAAATGTTATGAATAAAGAATCAATGTCAATTTACTATCAATGAATCATATGATTTTTATAAGTTTATATAAATGTTATATCTTGTTCATCTCCTGAATTGTAACTCTATTATACTTGAATCATTGTATTATTTAAGGCATGATGAGTGTTTGTCGATGATCACTATGACTTGTCATTTATCATGTTTTAAGTTTCCCACTAAGCTTTATAGCGTAGCATGGGTTTTATCTATATAGGTTGCAAGGACACACATGAGAAATACTAGAAGTGTATAGTTTTCTTTTGGTTTTAAATTGTGTTGAAATTTTTGTGTATGTACAGTTGTTTAGTATTTGAAAACATTGTAATGTTATAAATGACTCATATATATTTAAGTATTATTTCCTTATGTTCACATGTACTGATTTAAGCTTTCGTATAGAACATCCTTATAGTATTGTTTTCGGCTTAATGGCATAGGAGTGCATGTCTAGGGAACTGGATCAAGAGGTATAGTTAAGTTATTAGATAAGGGTGTTACACCATTTTTGTTATTTGTTTTTTTTAACTTTAGCATGTTTTCTAATGAAATTCATTATTTTTTATGTATTAGTTGTTTGATTAGATGGAAAAAAATTTAGTACTTAAAATAAGCCATAATTCAATTCATGTTATACTTCAATTGGTACTTTTGGTATATTTAGGTTTAAAGTGGTATCTTGGTACATTTCATAAGTTTTCATGTGATTTGGTACATATTTTTATGATGAGAATAAAGGAGTTGAAATGAGTAGCAATATGGTTAAGCAAAGGTGAATTGCATTTGTTTGAGTGTAAATTAACCTAGCTAGTACACTAGGTGGCTCAGTTGGGTCACTTAATGAAATTTCAAAAACAACCTAATCACCCAGCTAAGATGCTAAATGGCTTGGTCAAGTCACTTTGCCATTTGGAGTACAA
>JBBPFJ010000181.1:66843-134343 GCA_037975025.1 Excoecaria agallocha
TACAAGTATTGTCAATACATGGCTATTAGAATGTTTAACATAATTTGAAAGAATCTATATAAAGTAGATTCCTTTGATGAATGAAGATTATTTTAAAGATAATTTGCTGAATTATTGTGAAATAATTCATGACATAAGTGAAAAATGGTTTACAAACTGTACAAAAATATTGAAGATTCTGGATAACTGTATTTTCTGGATTGAAAACGAATTGAAGTGATGAGAGATTTGATAAATGTTTTGAAAGTAAGTGAAATTTTGTGCCCTTAGAAAATATCCTGGCAGTAAAAACTAGCTCAGGATATAATTGGTTGGCCATAGGGATATCTGTACCACGGTACAAGTCATGGCGACTTGCTTTTCTATGGTAGGATCATTAAGCTTCATAGTAATTATCTATCTCTGTTATCTGTTCTGTGGAGAAATGGTCTTTTAGAGTCATTTCTCAGTCTGTTGTGGCCCTGTGGAGTCCACATCCTATGTATCCAGTCTGAGTATTTCTGTCGGCACTATACTAGGGGCATTAATATGAAAATAAGTTAAAAAAAGTGTAAAAGATAAGAAAGGTTTCATTTTAGAACTAATTTGCATAAGAATCATCCTCTTATATATGTACAGTAACTGGATAATAAATTGAAAGTTATAATATTGATGAGCATGTGATTCTTTAAACCTATATAAGCATTATGTATCTATATATACCTATACCACTCTGTTATCGATCAAGTACATAATATATGACACATTATGGTGTTAAGTAATATATTGTTCACCTTGTTAAGATTATTTTAATGATTTCATGAAAGTGAATTTTGAATGCATATTATGTTTTAAATGATGTCTATGTATGAAAGAATTATGCTAAATGTCTTTTGTGGTAACAATTAATGATGCATTATGTACTGAGTTATTAAGTTTTGTTGCCTAATTGAGTAAGATGTTCTGTCGCTTATGCTTGTGATTTATTACTGAACTGGGATCTATGGTAATTGAAGGTATCAACTAGGAATATTATTAACTTTGTACTTGTGTAATTGATGTTACGTGTTCAAAAGATTATTTTTAGATTATTGTTCCTCACTAAGCTTTATAGCTTAGCATGGGTTTTGTTATCCATGTAGGTAACAGGATAGGCTTGTTTCGGGTTAGGCAACTGCTATGGCTCAATCATCAGAAGAGGGGTTTTAATGGGGGCAGATCACCTTTGAGATCTATAGATGTAGCGAGGCGATTTAAATGTAAATTGTTCTTTATTTTGGAATATTATAATGGTTTACGAGTGTAATATGTAATATTGTTTTATTTTAGGAAATGTGCTTAATAATGAGAATGGATGTATTAGATACAGGTTGAATTATTTTTATATTGTTGTGCCCCTGAAGGGCTGAGGAAAATTGTATGATTTACAGGTGGATTAGATTAGTTTTTAGATGTTATATTGCCGGATTTTTATTTGGTAATTAGTTACTTGGACAATTATAGTTTTATCGGCTTACTTAATTTATAAGTATTTTGTTTTGGACAAGCCTGGAGTCGATGGGATAATTAAGATTCAAAAAAAAATTTCAACTTATCACTTATTTTGGTTAGACTGTTCAGCAAGGGTGTTACAAATGTGACATATTAAAAATTCTAATTTGTATGGATAGTACTTTTTGAGCTATGATTAATGACATTTAGAGACACCATTATGAATAGTGCCATCCAGAGCCACTAGGACCCATTGAAATTTCTCTTCAGCACTGGAAATTATAATTCATTATAAGTATAGTGAAATAATTTGAGGTTAATTTGAGATCAAATAGGTTCTGAAAAGACACAACGAAAAAATACCCAGATAGTAAAAGTGTTAACCAACTTTGATCAACTCAAACAAATTTTTTTGACTTAAAAAAATTTTTTTATGGTTTGAAACTATTAAAACTAGTCCCAATGAATTTTTGAATGTGAAAAATAAATTTTTGGGAAACTTTGAAAAATTAGGATTTCGAATTAATAATTTTGCCTTCATGCTTCAAAATGTATCCAAACAAACTCAGATTGGCTTAAAATTTTAAATACACCTTAATTAATATTTTTAAACTAATTTTAGAGCTAATTTAACATTTAAAATATATAGCTAATGAAATAGTGACAAGTGGCTTAATATGGATAACAAATTTAATAAGTGGTCAAACTAGTTTGACCTTCTTATTTAGGGGAGGTATAAAAGAGATAGAGAGGGGCAGATTTCTCTTAAGAAATCTATTCTCCTCTCTTTTTCTTCCACCAAAATTCTTATTTCTTCATGATTCCTATATAACTAAAATTTTTCCTAAGCTTTCTCCTACACTATTTCTCTCTTAAATTTCATTTAGAATCTTATTTGCATCCTATTTTCTTCCTTAAAATAAGTATAAATGGAGTTTTGATTAGAGAAATTAAATAATTTCAAGTTAAAAAAATAACCAAATAAGTAGAATTAGGGTATTTTGGTAGAAAATTGTAAGGAATTGGTAGAATAGATGATTTTAAGTATTTATATATTACATTTGAAGATAAAAACTGATGATTTTATCCTTAATGAATTCATCCATAAGATGAAGGATAAGAAGGAGAAAAGAACTAAAGGGAAAAAGGCAAGAAAAAAGGGGAAATAAGGAGCTTCAAACATATTTTATGTTAGTGGATACAAATTACATTTGATTTTATTGAGTTGCCTTTAAATATTGCATAAATTTAAATTATATAACTTAAAGAATATGTTTAAAATGTTGAGATAACTTTAGATTAATTGGTAAATTAGTTAATTAACATGAAATAAATAAAGATTAGTATGAGAACAAATCAATATACCTTGAATATATAGGTGGCCAAATTGTATACTATGGAATACAAGTTAATATTTTGATGTTAAATTGAACAAATAGTATGGAATGACTATTAGAACATTAATTAAACGTAGTATAAGTAATGAAATAACAAATGATGTTTGAATGCTATATTGGTCGAAGAGTATATGCTTATATACTATTTGAATTTGCATATGTATAAACATATGGAAGCATAAAATGATCAAATGAATATAAAAGGAATGAGAATACATGAAAAAACATAATGTATGACTAGTATATCATGATGTCCAAATGGTATATTGTGAGAAAATGATATGTTTTAATTTTTTATTGACGATAATTTATGTGTATATTTTGAATACATGGACTTTAGACATAATAGATGTGAAATATACCATATAGATATGTTACATAATGTGACATTTGTAGAAAATCTCAATAAAACATAATATAAGAAAGAAAATTCATTTATCCTAAGTATATAGTTGTCAAACAAGTATTTTAGGATATAACGGCTAGCCATAGGTATATATACTGCAGTAAAATGATGAGTTGAATTTTGATCATAGACCACCACCAGTCTCCCTTCTTATGATATCTATACTAGTTATATCAGTTGAGGTATTGATCACTGCATGTGATTCATGTGGTCAATCCAGTATATTTTGGACCATTAGAGTCCTTATTTGGTATATCCAATTTTAGGGTTTCCACTGGTTACTACTAAAGGCAAATATGTAACTAAGAGAGAAAAAAAGGACTAAAAGAGTAAATAAGTGAAAAAATACTAAATATGTAAATGAAGCATAAGTAATATGAAAAATGTGGTTAATTTATTGGTAGTGGTAATTATGTGAATAAATGAAAAAAGGGCAAAAATATCAATTAACTCTAAAAATATGGTTAAAAGGGGTAAAATGGTAAAAAGAATGAATATGTATAAAAATAAAGTTAATAAGGACCAAATGGTAATTTGCCACTGTGTGAAGAAATCATAATGACTAAAATATAAATTGAAGGGTGAAAATGTAATAAATGGTGTAAAAAGAACAAAAAAGTAAAATTGGTGTAGTAATTAGTGAAAATATGATAAAATAAAAGTTTAGGAACTAAAATAGAATTTTCACCTAAACTATGGAATAAGTGATTAAAAGATAGAAATAAGTAATAATAAAAGGATTAAGTGGTAATTTAAGGAATCAGAAAGGAAATTTTAAAATAAAATATAGTATTAAGTAATAGGAAGAAAATAGATAATAATGATTAAACTATTTTTATATACGATGAAATTTTGTGTAGTTTATCCACCATTAGGAAATAAAGTTTCTTAGCATGTTGTTTTGTTTGACTGCATGCAAGAAACAGGTAACTGATTATAGATGATGGCAAAGAAGGTAGTGTATGGCATGTATAGATATACAAAGAAAAGATGAAGCATAATATGTTATAGTTATTTTAGGCTTGTAATAGACTAATTAATTAGGTAAAAGATACAAGTTTAATAGTAAATTATATTTATGTGTTACTATAAAGATGTATAATGATTGTGTTATGGTATGCTTTATGTTGGTTGATATATGTGATAATTTGTGGTTAAATTGGAATTTGTGGATTAGAGAAATTGTGGGGATTGTGTAATGGATTATTTTAAAGTGTTTTGCTTAAAATTTATAGGTGGGTCAGCATGCTTTTATAGATGTCATGCTACCTAAAATTTTACCAAATGAATAGTAACAATCTGAGACATTACAATTTAATAGTTATAATCTTATTTACATCAAATGGATTTTGAGTAATAGACAATTAATAGCTCATTTAAATAATACAAATGGACCTACAATACTAGCAATTGTGGTATACTGATGTTCGAACCAAAGTTTGACCATTAGGTATTACAATTTATATATTCTCAACATACTTTAATGGAAATTTATGGTAAGGAATACAAATTAAACATGCATTCTAAATCACTATTGTAAGGTTATAGTGTGTTTACATATTTTCGAAAATAATTCAACAAATCTTAGAGTTACTTTATATTAATCAAGTAGATACTTAGATGGATAGGCAATTATGATATGATAAGGTTTGTTATACTAAAATCCTAAGATTGTGAAACTCTAAAAAACTAGACTTAAACTTCTAATGAAACAATACAAATCAACTATGTTATTAGAACTATACGAATGAACTAAATAATTAAGAGATTCATCAATTAACACATATGCATGCAAGTAATTAGAGAATATCATCTACTCTCTGTAAGTGCAATTCTCATTGTCAAATAAGGGTATTCCCATCTAGAGTCCACAAGCACTCTCAATTCATTATTGAGATAGTTGAAAACCATGAATTTCTATGCCTATTCTCTTACCCCTCAAAGTTAAACCCTTGTCTCCAAGTGATTCCTATCCTTTAAGTAAATTCAAATGCTTTTCCACCAACATACCCCGATTCTCATTATAAACAAATTGATTAATAAGTTATATATGGTGATAAAGCATAAGTAACACATTTAACACCCAAATGAACTTAAATAATTCATACATTAAATAAAATATTGTTATAAAAGATCAATTCACACTTACAATTTTAATTAACAAATTTAGCCTAAATACATTGTGTTTAAAGCAAACAAAATACAAAAAAGAGAACTAGCATTAAGCAAATAATCTAAAGAAAAATAGAAGAAAATGGTTGATGACTCCTCAATGCTTCTTCAGAAAAATACTTGAATGTTGAATGCCCTATTTGAATCTTTTCTCTTCCTCAGAAAAATTAGTAGTTGTTCTGTACCCAAAATATGGTTAATTCATATATTTATAGGTCTCAAGGTGTCCTAATATATGCCTTTTCAGAAAGAGAGGTAAATATGAAAGGGTGTTTGAATGGTTGTGTTGCTTGGCATTGGTGAAGACTCAACACACTATGTCCAGTTAGGTGAGTCCGCACAAGCTAGCTCTATAATGAGTCAACACAAGAGGAATGAATTGGCACATCTTATATTTTTTCATGAAAAAACACAACAAAGCATGAGTCGGCATATAGAGGCGTGAGTTGACACAGGCTTTACTCCTTCCTTTATGTTTTTTTCCTTTAATTCTTTAATCCTAAACCTGAATTGCACTTCAAATCACTCAATTGGATGAAAAGAGCCTACCAAAAAATAAACAAAAGTAAAGCATAACACAACAAAATTAAAAAACATATGCATAAAACTAACAAACTGAGACATAAGTAGTCAAAATAGCTATGTTATATTGTATGACATCAATAAAATAAAGGATACTTGACTAGATTGAGGTTCAATTCAATTTGGTGATACCCTTTCTGGACTAAATTATTTAAGTGACCCAGCTGGATTAAAATTAACTCAACTAGGTAGATATATTGAACAAGGTACCTGACTAGAATGAAATTCAATTCAATTCGGTTACCTCCATTCTGTATAAAGAATGCATAAGTGACCCGATTAGCAACCAATCTAGTCAAGTTATATGCATTCTGGAAAAGTAGAATGCATACCACCAGACTAAATTGATAACCAATCTAGTCAAGTTACTTGTATTCTGGACAGGCAGACTACATACTACCTAACTAGATTGGGTCCTAATCCAGTCGGTTTGATTGACATTTCTAATTTTTTATAGAATACTTCCTTGAAAAAATTTATAATGCATTTTACTCAAACCAAGCATGATTTCATTAAATATACTTCTAACCTAAAATTCTCCTTTAGACCTATTAGTGATATACCTTATAGCATATATGTAATAAGGTTTTTATCCATGTATAAAAAATTCTATTTGAATAATAATAAGGCATTCATACATTCTTTAGTACTTTTGTGCAAAAACATTTGCTTGCATATGACTTAAACTATTAATGTAGTCCTTGGTATATAAACGCAACACAAAATCATGAAGAGTTTATGATATGAGATACTTATTGTATGCAAATTTGTTAATACCTAAATTATCCCTAGTTGTAGTATTAATAAGATAGGACTTTGTTAATATGGATAGATTAACATATGTTATACATATTAAATAGTTTAGGCAGTAGTTCTTATTATCTGTGATTATTGAGACAATCAAAGTCAACATATGGATGCTTGTTAGAAGAACAAGTTCATTAGAGACCTATCA
The DNA here is from genome assembly GCA_037975025.1 of Excoecaria agallocha. Classification (NCBI taxonomy): domain Eukaryota; kingdom Viridiplantae; phylum Streptophyta; class Magnoliopsida; order Malpighiales; family Euphorbiaceae; genus Excoecaria; species Excoecaria agallocha. The sequence continues at coordinate 73,826 of JBBPFJ010000181.1, forward strand.
TGAGAAATTTCACATGGATACTTATACTATATTAGTGAATTATATCATCATATTCGATTGTGCAAGTATCCTTGGACTTGAGATCACTAAGGTATCTTAGATAGCAAGTGTTATACTTTAACTCCTATGCTTTTACTCCATAAAGGGGTATATATAGCTCGGAGCTTAGGTATAACATGAACTATTTGGACTTAGTTGAGTGACCAATAAAGGATTCCCCATCTTAGTTATAATGAGGAGTTCTATGTCAAGTATTTCTATACATCTTTATTCATAAAACATTGGCCATAGTGAAATGCAAGGTCAATGAGATTCATAAAGGCATTTTGGAAATAAATATAAAAGTATGAGAAAACAATAAGTTCATGAATGAATTAATGCATGTCCATATTTAATTCATGAATGAGATTAAAAGAATGGTGAAAGGAGTGATTGTATAGGACTTGATATGGATGGGTAAAGGTGGAAACCACTAAATTCCTATCATTTCGGTAGTCATGATGATTGAATAGAAGCCTCTCATGAATTATACAATAATGTATGGAAAATATCAATTGAGAATTAATATTGAGGTTTAAAAAATTTTAAATAATAAGAGTCACTATTCGACTAGAACTCTCAGAGTCACAGTTCGATTAAAACTTTGAGAATTATAGTTCAACTAGGATTCTTAAAGTCCTATTTTAATAAGAACTATTAGAGACTCAATTTTATTAGAAATCTTAGATTCCTAAGTTGATTAGAACACTTAGAGTCCTAGTTCGACCGAAACACTTAGTTATATATTGTACTGCTAACATGCACAGGGAATCCAAAGGGTCTCATACATAAAAGAATTAAGGTCTGAGGTAAAAGCAATATATAAACATGACATGGGATGTCATGGGAACTTATTTGATAAGCTGGAAATATAAAATTAAGGGTTTGATAAAAGGAGAAAAAGTTTATTGCATTGAAAAGGCCCACATTGAACTCAGGCAATAGGGCTTTTATAAGCTAAAGAATTTTCTTTGGAGCACATTTGGCATTAGATGCTGCTAATAATTAATATTGGATTTCATTAATATGTTATAAGGATGTATATAAAGTTTTAATGGGTTTGGATCCCATTCAAATGTGCATTCCAAATTTATTTAGGCCCTATATGCATAATTAGACTATTAGGCCTATGAGTGTCACTTAAGCCAATCCAATTGGTCCAAACTCAATTAGGAGATACAAATATTATAAAATAACCATAATATGACCCATGAGGTATATAATTACATCTCAAAGTCATAATTAGGGTAAGAAAAAAGAGAAAAGAAAATTATAACTCTTCTAACCGCGAAACCCTAGCCTTTTTCCCTTTCTCTTCAAGTCGAATTAGCTTTACTAGTGCCTTAGAAAATTTTGGCCATTGTTGTGCCTTGAAACGATTGTTAGACTTTAATTCTAGTGTGGATACCTTGGATATGCCTCAAAGTTAGGACACTGGTGGTTTACGATAATCCAGTGCAACAATTAACAACTGTTCAACAAACACCTATGGTAAAGTTCTAAACTTTAGTTAGGAAACTCAATTCTTTTGACTATATCAAGAATTTTGGTTTAAAAAAATTTTAAATTCTACCCTTTACATGTATTAGAGCCAAAGCTATGTCAAAAGAATTGAATGTTTATTTAATTATGTTTCTTTTAGTGTTATTAGTGTGATTTTTATTTATTGATTGTATATGCCATATAAAGTTCATATTCTTAATTGTTAAAAGTGTGTAATATATCATATATTGTTCAATGTATGGATTTCTTATAAGTTACATGCCATGAAAATGCAAGTAGAACTTCGAAAAGAGGTCTCTGAGGCCACTCAAGGGTTTTACTCCATTAAAAGAGAATTTAGGCCCTAAATATATTTTATGGCATTTTAATTTTTCATTAAAAATTAATTTCATGTATTTTGAAAAAAATACTCTAACTTATTATTTTTTTTCAAAAATTAAAATTAAAATTAAATTTAAAATTAAAAATTGATTTAATTAGAGTTAATTTTTGACTAGCTCAATTTGGCTACTTAGGGTTTTCTAGGTGGGCTGAATTAGGTTTATATATTTTGAGGCCTAATCTAACTTTTTTTAGATCTAAAAATTAGGACACATTATTTTGATATATTTTTATGTTTTTATAATTTAAAGTCATTAAATCTGATGCTTAATGAATTTGATTCATTTAGCTAAAATTTAGGATGCCGAGACGAATAAAATAAATGTCAATTTTATGTTTTAAGTTAGCAATGAGTTTATTTGCCCAATTAGCTGACTTGAATTCATAATATTGATTATTTATATGTTTAATTATATTTTTTAAGGTTTGAAATGGGTTAAAACTTGTTTGGCCCATTAGATTGGCTAAATAGGCCGTATAGCCCATCAAAGGGTACTAGATTTGACCTAATTTTTGGCCATTTGACTTTTTAATTTGAAATGGATTTAAAAGTTATTAATTTCTGGAATTTAAAATTATTTAATTAATTAATGAAATCAAATAATTAAATTTGGTAATTAATTAACAATGTGATTAATAATTGAAAAAAAAGCCTAATAGCATTTTTGGGAAACTAGTTTTTGAAGTAGAAAAATTTCCAAATTTGAAATAGTTTATAAAATGGAAATGTTTCCTAATATGAATCTATTTAGGATAATGTGATTATCTTAATTAAATTAACATATTTATGATTTAAGATATGACACATATAAAGAACAATGCTTCAAGGAGTTGAAACATACATTAATTACACTAAATAGAATGTATTTTTCATTTATGCATTAGATGCATGATAGGATGTATGTCATGGCATGTTGAGTTAGTTTTGGACATATGGCTAATGTGATTGAGCATATGCCTATTTATCTTGTAAAGTTCTTTTTAGTTATGTAATTAGATTACATATGATTAGAATAAGAAAAAAGAAGATCAAGACCACGAGAGCAAGATAAGCCAAATGGTTGATCCAAGTAGAAAAAATATTTTGTAATATTCTTATTTACTTTTGGTTTTATAATTCATGCATTCTACCTAAGGTTTTGACCCAATTTGGGAAACCAAAGTAGAAAATCCATAACTCACTCATGTATTTAAGAGTTAAATGTTCATGATTAATAAGATTAATGTATATACATACGTATGCCAATGCATGCTAACCATGAATGGTGAGACTTAAAAGGAACAAACCCCTTATTGAATATTAAAACATATAGTCTTTCATTAATAAGAGGAAACTAAAGTTCTTTATAATATTAGGTTGATAAGCAAACTCAACCCCATATTATATTGAATATGTTCAAATCATATTAATGGGTTATCTTAACTAGTCCATTAGTTTGTTGAGCAAACTCAAGGCTAATGGACCTATAGGAAAGATTGGGTTTTAAATATTAGGATGTGCATATATCAAGAGTTTATGCCTAATGATTAAATAGTTGTATAAAGATGCAATTAGTATATGAACAAACTCAAGGTCAAGTTTCTAACTAAAGATTAGATATTGACCCATTAGTTTTTTCAGATTAATAGTAAAGGCTATTGGTTTGCAATAAAATAGTTGGAGTAAAATGAATTAATAAAAGACATTATTAATGCATTCATATACATGGACATATTCTAACATGCTTAATTCTTCACATCTAGGTTACTGCATCATGAGCACTATATATATCTATTAGTGTAAGCCCTAGCCCCAATGCATTGTAATAAAACACTTTGAATTAATAAAATGAGGCATTTGTTTTATCCATTGTATTCTTGTGCATATTAATTGATAGAACTGTCCAAGAATGTTGTTTCGGTTTAAGTTATCATGTGTGAGGCACATGGTTGTAAGACCTTGAAACAAATGAGACTTCATTCTAAATATCCCTAGTCAGTCATTGTTATGGGAATAACAATGAATTAAGACTAGTATGCTCTCTCTGATAAGTTGAGTTCTGTCTTACGGATCATAAGGACAAGAGTGTCAATCAGAGATCATAGATACATGTTTAGAACATGGTATCTGGATTCGATCCACTCAAGAGAACACTACATGGTACAAGTCATAAATGTTTCTCATATACAAGTATTGTATCAGAGTTCTTAGACCTGAAATCTCTATGAAACTCTTTATGAATTACTGTGTACTTTGACATACACCTAACGTGCTCGTAACAGAGTGACAAGTACGGGTATGATTGGGTATGCATTGATTCATGTTAGAGAGAATGAGAGAAGTGAAGGGATTACCCCTCTCGATAAGAGAGAAAATATCATCGGCCACTTGATCAGTGAACTGAGAAGTGTATGGCCATACCGAGATGAAATAATGAGTAATCATTATTTATCTGAGAGTTCAGTGTCACTGGAATATCAAGAAAGGAATTAATATATATAAGGATGACTAGTTCCATGCCTTATATTAATTCTGATATTTATGGGTAAGGGACTATGCAAAATTGCATTAGGTCACTAAATGCCATATGCATTTTCATTTAATTTGGAATGCTATAATATCTTGCTAGAGAATATATATAGCCTTTGAATTAATTTATTAATTCATTGCCAACATTAAATGGACCTATATGATCACACACAAAGTATTGGACTTAAAATATTTAAATAATGTATTGGCCATTAATTTGGACTTTTAATTAAAGTCAAATTAATGTGTGTAATGGATTATTAGATTGCTATTGGACCTTGGCCCATAAGAGAGAGAAATTCAGCCCACAAGGTTTAATTTCAATTAATTAAATGTCATGTATTAATTTAATTAATTGAGTATTAAAGCCTAATGATATATTTATCTAATTAAATCATTTAAATGGAATTTGATGTAGCCGAAATTCCTAGGGAAATACCAAGGAATTTCGGCACATGTATTATTTTTATTTAAGTGATTTATTAGATTTAAGTGTCTTATCTTTTATCCTATATTAAGTGATTTCATTTAATTAAATGTCTTATGTTTTATTTCAAATTTGAATTTTAAATTAAAAGGAGTTTAATTCAAAATATATTACTTATTTTTAGGAAGTGATTGAGGTTGAATCAATTATCTTGAGGTAGTAAATTCAGATCAAACACTTGCCAAAAAGATAATGATATATAAAGAAATAAAACCCTAGGAGACTTATGAGTTTTTTTTTGCGTGAAACCCTAATCTTCTCTAAGTGTGGCGTGAACTTCATCTCTCTCTCTCTTAATTCTTTTGGTCCAATTTTCACAAGGAGAAAGGATTGTTCCTCATTATCTTGTGTTCTTGGGTAGTAATAGCAACCTAAGAGAAGTACAAAATCAAGTTTTGTAGCTTCAAACCATAGCCATTACACAATACCTTAAAAGAGAGCTAGCAATCTCGAGTTTAAGCCGGCGGTGCAATTGTGTGTGTGAGAATAGAGGGAGTGGCGTAAAAGGCTGTTCCTTGGCACTGGTGATCGAGATCTAAGGCAGAAAAAGTCATCTTAGTTGCTGGTCATCAGCAAATTCAAGATTTAAAAGGCATCAAAAGTTGTAAGTTTCAAAAACCCTAAAATTGCATGTTTCGTTTCTTGCTTCGGATTTGTATGGTATGTATGATGAAAAAAGAATTTTTTTCAGTGCGTTATCATCACATTCATACCATTTCATATTCCATCAATATCAACCTTGGCTCAATTGCCAATAACAAGTTGGTGGGGACCAACTACTCAGACTGGATTAGGCAAGTAATGTTGGGAATTATTGGTTACATTCATCTAATACATAAGCGAAATTTAAAAAATTTAACAAATAGATCTTATCTTTCCATGAATTTACAATATAAATATTAATGAAAATAAGAAAAATCACCTTTGATTTTTGTTGAACAATTGATTTTCCTTCTCACCAGGTTGTCGCAAACCACAGTGTCCAAAATTGAACACCTCCAATTAGTAATCCACACTAGAGAAAGATTGAATGAACCAACAATGGAGGAACACAAGGGCTGGCCGAAATCCCCTTGATGCTAGCAAGGGGGTGACAGCTAGGGTTGAGAGAGTTAGAGAGTGTTTCTTTTCTCTTAATGTTCACTTAACCTTAAAATCCTTATTACTTGGATTTTTATAGTTAGGTTAAAAATTCAACTTCATAATGGGATTGGGCTCTTTAAAATTACTGGAGAAATATTAAATAGATTTCTGAAATTATTAAAAATTTATTTGGGCTCAATTAAATCCAATTTAAGTCCATTCATAAAAGACTATGTGCAAAACCAATAAACTTGGCCCTTTATGCATACACTTAGATTTAATCACCCAAATGAATTCCAAATACATCCAAATTAAATATATAGGCTCCATAACACTTATAAAATATATTAAATTTATTTTTGTCGAAGAATTTGGCTTCTAAGGCCTTCTATCGGGGTTTGGTGTGTAACTGAAGGGTTTTTGTGCCAAAACCATTCTTCTAGGCCTCTTTTGATTTCTCCAATGGATCTATTAATTATTATATAAGCCCTATAATACTTATAGTCTAATAATAATTAATTATGAAATATAATATTTCAATTAGATCCATTTTACATAATATTTCTAAAAAGTTCTGCGAACAATTTTACTTGATCATAATTAATTAAACTCTTTAATTAATTATTCTCTTATCCACTTCTCTATTCCCATAATAATATTAAATATTATTATCCTTGTCATTTTATCCTTTTCTCTATATGTGTGTGACCTATTGAGTTCCTATCTATAGTGGCAGTATAATATGTAATTGTTAGTGCTATTCAAAACTCACATGATTTAAACTTCTTTAAATCATTTTATCAATCCCTATTGATATTTATGATACACTATTATACAAGTCATGATTGGCCTCTAGCTAGGCATCATGACTACCCAAATATCAGGAATGTCAAGTGGTTTGACTATACCTTTCCGTAGAAATAGTTACAGTGCAATTACTCATTTCATCACTCTTATCTCAATTAGATTTTGAGTATGGATTTCTGTCAACTCATATAAATCTAATTATGTATTTTCTATTAATTTAACCATTGTTCCCAAAATTCCCTTCATAGATTCCTATCCATCTTGGCATATTACTCTGGCCAGAGATTTTCTGAATAAGGCAATTATAGAATCATGCGAGACAACTTTCCTTAATAAATCTTGGATGGTGAACCCTTTATCGATTACTTAACTAACTTCAAATAGGTTATGATATACCTAACCTCCTAACTATGTTCACCCCCAGTTGGAAGCAATCAGTTATGGAGTCAAAGTATACCACTTGCTACTTAAGATAACTTTGGTGATCTAAAGTCTAAGGATAATTGCACAACCGCTATGAAAAGATTCCTCACTGACATAGATTTAATATCCATGTGAGGATTCTCTTTATAGGCCTCTAATGAACTTGTTCTTCTAACAAGCATCCACTTATTAGCTTTGATTATCTTATATATTCACAGTTATAAGAACTGATAAGTGTGGATTATATATAGTTTTTGATATGTTTTTAGTTGTATTATTTAGTTGTTTTGGTTTTATTTAGGTTAAATTCAAGTTAATTTGTTAATATTTATGTTTTTTTAAGTTAATTCTATGTTTTGTTTGATTTTCAGGTTTAAATTGTTAATAAAGGGCTTAAATTGCAAAAAGGACAAAGTTTGGGGCCAGAAGTGCAAATATGAAGAATTGTTGCTAGAAAATTGACGTTCAGTCCAGAGCCTTCACACGTGACCACGTGAAAATATTGAAGAATTCCACCCGTGGCCATGTGAAGGCTTGATACTTAAAGGACATGGCCACGTGAAGACATAAAACATGAAAACCATGGCCACGTTAAGGAATTCTGGAGGAAGACAAGGCAAACACTTGACCACGTGGATTCTAAATGAAGGACCACACGTGGCCACGTGTGAAGAAAGGCCTAGAGAAAACGTGACCATGTGTTCAAATACATAATGAAGGGCGTGGCCATGTGATGCTATTTCCATTTTGCGAAGGATTTTGTCGTACTTCCTATTTTGGGCAAAAATTACTTCCTATTGAATTCTAAGAGTTTGAGAAGGAATTTATGACTTCTTTGGCCTATAAATAGGAAGCTAAAACACAGAAGAAGCGGGTCGATTCTGAGAATTAAATTTTACTTTTCTTTAGTTATTTTACGTTGATTTGTTTTTACTGTTTTGTTGAACACTTTGTTTTAATTTTAAGAATGGTTTGTGAGTAGTTTTCTTTAACTTTTGCTGAAGGATACTTGAATCCTTAACTTTTATTGTTATGACTTAAGTTATTCTTCAATTCGAATACAAGTTGATTATTTCTTGGTTCTTAAATCTAGTCTTGTCTTTTCTCAATTTTAAGTTTATTATTAACTTGATTAAGCATTGGTTAATTAATTGGTTTAAGTTTATTAATGAAATTTGACCTTGACTGTGGTCAACAAATCAAACTCCATACCCTTGAAAGGTAGGTATCTCTATACCAATTGTGTCTCTACACAACTATTGGATCATTAGGTTATCAACTATTGATACATGCATATCAGATATGCATTCCCTAATCTTGCCTCTAGAACCATTAGCCTTGATTGTGGTCAACAGGCTAATGGCCTAGCTAAGATGACCCATTTAATTAGATTCAAACATATTCTATACAATGTGAGCTTGATTGTGGTCAATAACCCATACTATAAAGAACTCAGGTTCTCCTCCAATTAATGGAAGGCTTATATACCTTAGTATTTGATTGAGGGATTTTAGTTAATTAAGTCTCATCATACATGGTTGGCATACATTGGTATGCATCCTATATCTATCATATAAATATAAGCATACAAATATTGTATACTTATGGACTTTACTACAATGATTTCCTCGAGCCAAAAGGGAAATTAAAAGGTTATACCTAGGTAATATGTACATTATCTTCAATCTTGTTGGATTTCCATCCAGCCCATCTTGCTCTTTGACAATGGTCTCCATCTCTATCTCTAATTCTAATCTAAGTAATCTAATTACATAGTACAATCTAAAAAGAAATACAAACCAAAAACAAGTGGTCGGGATATGAAAGTTATCATTGGACTGAAACATGCATTATGCTCAATCACATTAGGCCTTTGTCCATAACTATCCATCATGCCAATCATACACCCTTATATGCATTTCTAATGCATAAAGTAAAACCATATAATGGAATATTAACTTTGTTTCAACTCTTGAAACTTACTTTTGAGTTATTTTAATAATGTGATCAATTTAGGAAACTTTTTTTATTTTGGAAACTTTCATTTTAGGAAATTTTTTTGCATGCATGTGTTCTTGCCTTAATTATCAATCCAATTGATTATTAATTAATTATTAATTGATTATTTAATTAAGTAATCATATTAAATAATTAAAAGAATCAATTTTGGGCTTAAAATAAAGGATAGACTGAAACCCACAAAATTAAACCTTAAGATATGTTCACACACAAACTTGTTTTGTGTCTATTGGACCATTTGGGCCTTTTGGAATAAGCCAAGCCCACTCCAACCCTTAAAACTCATTAATAAACTTAATTAAAGTCTATAATATTTAATTTAAATCAGCTCCTTAGGCCCACCAAGTCATTCACTAATTTAAACCAAGTCTGTAAACATAATTAAGCCCATTAAGTGGTTTTAATGAATTAGAATTAATCCAATTAATTCAAGGCCCATTTTAATTAATAAAATTAATTAAAAATACATTAATATATCAGATATATTATATTTAGAAGATTAAAAATCATTCTAAATAAGAACACACCAAGAACACATCAAGAACACCAATTTATCGAACTTTTCGACTAAACTAGTTTTCATGCGAAACTTGTTCGATTTTAATATTTTTTGATCCTATGGCTTAATATCACATATTAAACACATAAATTATCATCAAAATAATTTTAGATTGGATTAATAAAAATTTAATTTAGAATAGCACCTAAAACTTTTATTGAAAAATAAAAACCATTCACGCCAAACACTATGATTCTTTTCTCAAAAGAATCGTTTTTATTTTTCATTTTAAATATTTGATCACATACATCCAGAAATTAATATTTCTCATTCATGAATAATTAAATATAATATTTTAAAGTTCATGAAATAAATAACTCAAAAATAAAAACTATTTCGCAAAATATAGAATTGTAGATTCATGGCAAAACTGAGGCTCTAATACCATGTTGGGAATTATCGGTTGCATGTATCTCATACATAAGCAGAATTTAAAATTTTTAACCAATAGATCTGATCTTGCCTTGAATTTACAATATAAATATTAATGAGAATAAGAAAAATCACCTTTGATTTTTGTTGAACAGTTGATTTTCCTTCTCACCGGATTGTCACAAACCACAGTGTCCAAAACTGAACACCTCCAATTAGTAATCCACACTAGAGAAGGATTGAATGAACCAACAATGGAGGAACACAAGGTCTGGTCGAAATCCCCTTGATGCAAGCAAGGGGGGTGGTGGCTAGGGTTGAGAATGTGAGAGAGTGTTTCTTTTCTCTTAATGTTCACTTAACCCTAAAATTCCTATCACTTGGATTTTTATTGTTAGGTTAAAAATTCAACTTCATAATGGGATTTGGCTATTTAAAATTGCTGGGGAAATACTAAATGGGCTTCTAGAATTATTAATAATTTAGTTGGGCTCAATTAAATCCAATTTAAGTCCATTCATAAAAGACTATGCACAAAACCTATAAAATAGGCCCTTTATGCATACACTTGGATTTAATCACCCAAATGAATTCCAAATCCATCTAAATTAACATGTAGGCTCCATAACACTTATGAAATATATTAAATTTATTTTTGCCTAAGAATTAGGCCTCTAAGGCCTTCTATCAAGGTTTGGCGTGTAACCCTTCCTCTGGAGGGTTTCTGCACCAAAACAATTCTTCTGGGCCACTTTTCATTTCTCCAATGGATCTATTAATTATTATATCAGCCTTATAACACTTATAGTCCAATAATAATTAATTATGAAATACAATATTTCAATTAGGTCCATTTTATAGAATATTTCTAAAAAGTTCTGCGAATAATTTTACTTGATCATAATTAATTAAACTCTTTAATTAATTATTCTCTTATTCACTTCTCTATTCCCATAATAATATCAAATATTATTATCCTTTTCATTTTACCATTTTATCCTTTTCTCTATATGTGTGTGACCTATTGGGTTCCTGTCCATATTGGCAATATAATATGTAATTGTAAGTTCTATTCAAAACTCACATGATTTAAACTTCATTAAATCATTTTATCAATCCCTATTGATATTTATTATACAATATTATACAAGTCATGATTGGCCTCTAACTAGAAATCATGACTACCCAAATGTTAGAAAAGTCATGTGGTTTGACTATACCCTTCCATAGAAACAGTTACCATGTAATTACTCTTTGCACCACTCTTATCTCAATTAGATTATGAGTATGGATTTCTGTTAACTCATATAAATCTAATTATATATGTTCTATTAATTTAACCATTGTTCCCAAAATGTTCTTTATGGATCCCTATCCATCTTGTCATATTACTCTGGCCAGAGATTCTTTGAACAAGGCAATTATAAAATCATGCGAGATAAATTTCCTTAATAAATCTCGAATGGTGAATCCTTTATCGATCACTCAACTAACTTCAAATAGGTTATGATATACCCAACCTCCTAATTATGTTCACCCCCAGTTGGAAGTAATCAGTTATGGAGTCAACGTATATCACTTGTTACTTAAGATAACTTTGGTGATATCAAGTCTGTGGATACTTGCATAACTGCTATAAAGAGATTCCTCACTGACATAGATTTAATATCCATGTGAGGATTCTCTTTGCAGGTCTTAAATGAACTTGTTCTTCTAACAAACATTCACATGTTAGCTTTGATTATCTTCCATAATCACATTTATGAGAACCATTACTTGAACCATTCAAGAAGCATAATATGTGCTAGTCTATCCGAATTAACAATCTCCTATCTTGTTAATTCTATGACTAGGGATATTTAGATATTAACACATTTGCATGCAATAGACATCTCATATATTGAACACTTTTATAATTGCCTTTGCACTGTGTTTATAATATCAAGGACTTCATTTATTAATTTAAGATTTACAAACTCATGTATTTAAACATAGCATTAATAAATGAATGATGCCTTTTATTAAGAATATGAATTCATACATATGAAATACATCCCTTTTACATGGGATCTAAGGCATACTCTCTAACAAGTAATAATTATTATTAGAGCCAAAAGTTCCATTGTATCTTGGTAAAGATCCACCATGGCTTTCATCTGATGATGCCAGTGATAAGATTAAGGGCATTTATCAAAAAGTATATGGATGATAGTAAGGCAACAACATGTGTGATGCTAGGTGTTATATCTCCTAAGCTATAGAAGTAGTGTGAGAAGATGGATGCAAGAACTATCATATTGCATTTAGAGGAACTCTATGCTTTTTAAGCTAGAAATGAGCAATATATGATTGCTTAAGCTCTCTTTAGTTGTAAAATGGTAGAGGGAACTTTTGTAGTTGCCCATGCATTGGATATGTATGGGTACATTGAATATCATGGTATGCTAGGCTATGTTATGCATAATGACCTATATATAAACCGGATCTTGTATTCATTAACACCAAATTTTGTACCTTTTGTGCTCAATTTCAATATTAACAAGATCATGGTTACTATCCGTAAGCTTATTACCATGCTCAAGATTGCTAATGGATATCTTCAGAAGGTTCAAAAATTAGTCATGGTTATCTCTTCTGCTCACTCTAAAAAGAAAAAGGATAAGAAGCAAAAGAAGAAAGCAACCAAAGCCCATGGTGAAATATCTAAGAAAATGGCTACCAAAAAGGATATGTATTCTAAATTGACATGCTTCTATTGAGGTAATGTGGGCCATTGGAAGTGAAATTGCAAGGTCTACCTAGAGTCTCTTAAGAAGAAAAAGCAAGTCGAAGCTTCAAATCCTGGTATTTATGTTATAGAAATAAATACATATTTTATTACTTCTAGTCAATCTTGGGTATTAGATACCAGATGTGGATCTCATTTACGTAATGATATGTAGGGCCTAAGGAGCAATAGAAAGGTTGGCAAAGGAGAGATGGATCTATAGTCAACAACTGGTCAAAAGGTTACTATATTAGCAGTTGGGATCTATCAATTATCTTTATTTAGTGGGCTGATATTGGAGCTAGATAATTGTTATTATGTTCCAGCATTAGCTAGAAACATTATTTCTATTTCATGTCTTTTGGAACATGGTTTTGATATTTCGTTAAAAAGGAATAGAGGTTGTTCTATTTTTAAGAATAATTTATTCTATTATTTAGGTTCTATTAATAATGGAATATTTAGTCTTGATTTTAGAAAAGAAATACATAACAAAAATACTAAAAGTGCTAAGAAAGATAACTTAAAAACTTCTTATTTATGGCATTGTCGTTTAGGTTACATAAACAAGAATCACATGACTAAGTTACATAGATCTGGTGAGTTAGGTTCTTTTAACTATTAGTCATTTGAAAAGTGTGGACCTTGTTTATTGGGCAAAATAACTAAAGTACCCTTTTAGTGGAAAGGGTATACAGGCTCATAAAACATTGAAACTTATACATTCAGATGTATGTTGTCTAATATCAAAGCATGTTGGAGAAGGTTATCTATACTTCATAACTTTCGTAAATGACTATTCAAGATATTGTTATATTTATCTAATGAAGTTTAAATTTAAAGCCATTGAAAAGTTAAAAGAATTAAGAAATGAAGTAGAGAAACAACTTGGCAAAAGTATTAAGACACTGAGATCAGGTTAAGGTAAAGAATACTTAAGCTAAGAGTTTCAAAGTAAGCTAAGAGATAATGGGGTATTATCTCATTGGACTCCTTTATATACACCATAACATAATGGTGTATTTGAAAGGAAAAATTGAACACTATTATACATGGTTCGATCAATGATGAGTTTTGTAGACTTGCCAAAATACTTTTGGAGATATGCACTGGAAACAACTATTTATGTTTAAATAGGGTTCCATTGAAATCAGTTGATGTTACTCCGTATGAGATGTGGAATAACAAGAAACCTATACTCTATCATATAAAAGTATGGGATTGTCCTACTTATATTCAAAGGATAATGTCATACAAGTTAGAAGCTAAGTCTAACAAATGCTTATTTATGTGTTGTCCAAAAGAATCACTTAGATTTTACTTACATCATATATGGGACCAAAACGTGTTTGTTTTAAGGCATGCCATCTTTTTAGAGAAAGAGTTTCTCTAAAGAGAAGATAGTGGAAGTAGAGTTGAACTTGAAAAAACTCAAGATCCATAAATAAAAACTGATAAACCTATTAAAACTAAGATTATAATTCATAAAGATGAGATAATAGTTCAACCTAATAGTATACAAGGTTCTAGAAGATCTGCTAGAGTTTGTTCAGTACTAGAGATATATAGATTTCTCATAGATGAGGACAAAAATGTAACTATGGTGGAGGATAGTATGCTTACTAGCGATGAGAAAGTTCTAAATAGTTATGAATCTGATTCATTGCTTAAGCCTATGAAGTCTGAAATTGAGTCCATGTATGACAACAAAGTATGGGCTTTGGTTGATCCACCTAAAGGGATAAAACCCATAGGTTCCAAATGGATCTTTAAGAAGAACACTGACATGAAAGGTAATGTGGTTACCTATAAAGTTTGTCTTATGGCTAAAGGATATTGTCAAAGAGAAGGAATTAAATTTTATGAAACCTTTTCCCCTATGGCGATGCTTAATTCTATAAGAATACTTTTTACCATTGTTGCTTATTACAATTATAAGATATGGCATATGGATGTGAAGATAACTTAATTGAAATCTAACTAAGGATGTGTACATGACACAACTTGAGGGATTTACATCCAAAGATGGGAAAAAGTATGAAGCTTCAAAGATCCATTTATGGATTGAAGCAAGCATATATTAGTTAAAATATCAAATTCAATAAGATAATAAAAGATTTTGGTTTCCCACAAAATAAGAGGAACCTTTTATATACAAGAAGGTCAGTGGGATTATAGTAATTTTCCTTATTCTATATGTGGATGACATGCTAATAATGGGAAATGATATTTCCATCCTTTAATCAGTTAAGATTTATTTATCCACATAATTCTCCATGAAAAAAATTAGAGAAGCATTTTACATTTTAAAAGTAAGGATCTACAGAGATAAATCGAATAGGATGCTAGGTCTTTCACAATCAAAATACATAGATAAGGTACTATAGAGCTTCAATATGGATCTATCTAAGAAAGGATTTATTCCTATGGTGTATGGGAAAAGCCTTTTTAAGTTCATATATCCTTAGACATAAGAGAAGCAAGAATGTATGAGAAGGATCCTATATTCATTTGTAATAGGATCAATCATATATGCTATGTTGTGTATGCATCCAGATGTTTCATATGGTTTGAGTGTCAGAAGTAGATTCCAATCAAATTTTGGGGAGGAATATTAGATGGCAGTCAAGAACATCCTTAAGTACTTAAGAAGAACTAAGGAGATGTTCATAGTGTATGGAGGTGGTGATTTACAAGTAAGTGGGTATAAAGATACCAACTTTCAACCTGACAAAGATGATTGTAAATCATAGCAAGGTTTTGTATTTTTTATGTGTGGACGAGCAATTAGATGGAAAAGTTCCAAATAGGAGATGATTGCAGACTCAACAACGAAGGCTGAGTACATTGCAGCTTCTGAGGTGACAAAGGAAGCTATGTGGATCAATAAGTTCATCATAGAACTAGGAGTAGTCCGTAGCATTATTAATCTAATATCCCTATTTTGTGATAACAATAGAGCCATTATGCAAACAAAGGAACCATGATCTCATTAAAGGTCCAAACATGTCCTCATATGCTACTATCTCATTAGGGAGATTATATCAAGAAATGATGCAAAGATTTAAAGAGTTTCTAAGGAGGATAATGCGGCAGATCTACTCACAAAAGCACTATCCTAGAACAAGTTCGATCACCACATACATTTTATGGGTTTTAGATATATGGGTGACTGGCTCTAGTGCAAGTGGTAGATTATTAGTAATATGTTTTAGAACCCACATATAATAGGGTTTTTATTCATATATAAAATATTCTATCTAAATAAAAATAAGGCATTCATACATTCATTAGTACTTTTTTGTAATAACATTTGCATGCATATGACTTAAATTATTGCATCTTGTCCTTGGTATATAAAAATAGTACAAAGATAATCATGATGTGTTCATGACATGACATACCTATTGTATACAAATGTGTTAATACCAAAATTATCCTCAGTCATATTATTAACAAGATAGGACTTTGTTAATATGGATAAACTAACATATGTTATACTTCTTGAATAGTTCAAGTAGTAATTATTTGTGATTATTGAGATAATCAAAGTTAAAATATGAATGATTATTGAAAGAATAAGTTCATTGGATACCTATCATAAGAAATTTCACATGGATACTTACACTATATCAGTGAATTGTCTCACCATATTAGTTGTGCAAGTATCCTTAGACTTGAGATCTCTAAGGTATCTCAGGTAGCTAGTGTTATACTTTAACTCCTGTGCTTTTGCTCCTTAAAGGGGTTTACATAGCTCAGAGATTGGGTATAAAATGAAATAATTGGAGGCAGTTGAGTGACCAATAAAGGCTTCACCACCTCAATTACAGCGAGGAGCTCTATCTCAAGTATTTCTATACATCTTTATTCAAAAAATCCTAGCTAAGGTGAAATGTAAGGTTAATGAGATTCACAAGGGCATTTTAGGAATAAATATAAAAGTATGAGAATATAATAAGTTCATGAATGAATTGATTTATTTCCATATTCAATTAATGAATGAGATTAGAAGAATGGTGACAGGAGTGATTGCATGGAAACTAGATATGGAAGGGTAAAAGTAGAAACCACTGAATTTCTATCGTTTGGGTAGTCATGATGCTTGACTAGAAGCCAATCATGAGTTGTACAATAATGTATGGAAAATATCAAATGAAAATTAATATTATGGTTTAAAAGAGCTTAAATCATAAGAGACACAGTTTGACTAGGTGTCTTGGAGTCACAATTCCATTAGGACTCGTAAAGTCATAGTTTAACTAGGAATTTTAGAGTCACAGTTCGATTAGGAATCTTAGAATCATATTTTGAACAAGATTTTTAAAGTCATAATTTGATTAGAACTCTTAGAGTCCTAGTTTGATTGGAACTCTTAGTTACACATTATACTACTAACATGCATAGGGAACCAATAGGGTGACACATATATAAGAATCAAGGTTTGAGATAAAATCAGTGTATAAACATGACATGGGATTTCATGGGAACTTATTTGATAATTTTTTAAGAGAAAATTAAGGGTTTGATAAAAGGAAAAAAAGTTTATTGCATAGAAAAGGCCCGCAAGGGCTAATATATGCAATAAGGCTTTTATGAGCTAGAGAATTTTTTTGGAGCCCATTTAGCATTGGATGTAACTACTAATTTATATTTAACTTCATTAATATGTTATAAGTCTATACATAAAGTTTGGCTAGGTTTGGAGCCCATTCAAATTTGCAATCCCGATTTATTTAGGCCCTATATGCATAATTAGACTATTGGGCCTATGAGTATCACTTAAGCCTATCCAATTGGCCCAAGCTCAATTGAGGGAAACAAATATTATAACATAGCTATAATATGACCTGTGAGATATATAATTACATCTCAAAGTCAGAATTAGGTTAAGAAAAAAAGGAAAATTAAAACTCTTTTAGCAGCCAAACCATAGCCTCCTCTCATTTTCTCTTCAAGCAAAATTGGCTTTACTAGTCCTTAAGCTGATTTCGGCCATTGCTAAACCTTAAGAAGTTTATTTAACTTTAATTCTTGTGTGGATACCTTGGAGTTTCCTTGAAGTAAGGACATTAGTGGTTTACACTAGTTGTACCACCAATTCCAAGCTTTTCATTCCTTGTTTCTTATTAATTAACCATAATACACCTTTATTCTTTTTTCCTTACCAATATATAGAATGAACATGACCTTTACAAAATTCTCAAACCTATTTTATACATATATAGCAAGAAGAGAGTTTCACATACCTTTTCATGCTAAAGAAATCCTCTTTACTCCTTAATAACCTCCATTCCCCTCTTCTTACTTGATTCTTCCACTATATAACATAACATACTCTTGTAAAGCTCTATTTTTCTTACTTGAATCAGCTTAGGGAAATTAGATAGGAACAAAGGAGATAGAAGCAAGAGAGGGATTACCTTGAACTTCATCAACCTTTAAATTCTCTTAATGCAACCAAAATTTAGTAAATTTGAAATGAAGGTTTTAAGGGTATAATGATAGGTTCTTTGAGTGAAAATACTGGAGATTAACCCTTATTAAAATCAACTACCTTAAATCCTCTCCCAAACCCACTTTCTACTTCTTGTAGAATTATACATGTATCACTCTCCTAGCGGTCCAATTATAACCATTAGGAGAACTTCTACTTTAATCCCTTATGAATATTATCTTTTTAACCTCTCCTTAAACTTAGTAATTAACTCAATTAATTCCACACTATAAACCCCTTTAAATTTACACTTACATACCGAGATGCCAAATTACCAAATTACCCCCTTATCTTATACATTAATACACTCTATATCCCTTCTCATGATTCTTTACTACCCATAGCATACCATTATACCCATATTCTCCTAAGATATATATTAGGGCCTTACATAAAATGGAAGGATGGGACATTAAGTTGTAGTCTTTTTGTAACACCCTTCTCTATAGCATATATCTATCCTCTAACATATTAGATCAATGAACTATAATCAATTGATCTAATCTTTACTTAATAACACTATACGAAAACTTATAAGAAATTTGAAACCCATAAAATACAGACTTTACTCATAAAATTTAAACTTCCATATAAGTTCATTATCATTACAACATTTCATTTACTGAACATCTGTACTATACAAAATTAATAGTATAATTTAAAAAAAAACAAACTATAAACTACACGTATATTAGTCTCTCTGTCTTATGTTGACCATCCTATTAAAGATACTAATCCTTTGAAGAAGTCCTATCTTGACAATCTACATGGATAAAAATCCGTGCTAAACTATAAAGCTTAATAGGGAACATAAAGTATAGACATATAGACATATCTATAAATAAATTAATCGTCTATAACAATAGCATTAAAATCCCATTATTTCCAATTGCTATTAAAAACCTATATTTTTGTCTGACCATTTTGATTTACTAACTATTTTGAACACCAACTATCATCAAATAAGATTATTGTAATACTCGCCTATAAAACATAGGACTTTAAGCTAATAAACTAAGCCCCTATGCATTACCATTACTAAATGGTTTCCATGATTTATAAATATGTGTCATAATCCATGTATTAAGATGCACATTAACAATCTTACCTAGTTGTTATCCTTATATAGCCATTTCATTCTCTCTTTATTTACCGATTTAATTTCTAAAACATTAGATTAATAATATATCTTTATCTCAAGTTTCAAATCATAGTATGTACCAGCTATAAATTCACAATTCTATCATATTAACATGTAGGATGTTACATTTCACATTTCTTAATATAAAGCAAGAAATGAATAGTTATAAAGAAAAAACATATAAGCCAAAGCAATCATAAAGAGACATTACTGTACACAATTACAAATGCATATATCTTGAAATCACATCAATGATTATATTTATGTAATGTTAAGATATTATATCTGGATGATAACTTTATTATGTCATATAGTGACATACTATTCTGTATACTATACATTGATTCATAACAATGTAATATGTATATCATGTTAATTTAATAGCTTATGGCTATAGGGAACATGTATTTAACAGTATAATTGTTAATAATGCATCTAAAATGAATAAGTTCATATGAAGAATTCATAGACCTAGAATGTACATATAGTACTAAAATGCTCTATACATAACTATGATGTTATCTCTTTATGCTACATGTTTACCATATGCAATTCAAGGATTTTGCATAAACTTGAAGAAGATCAATATAGGAACTATCATGCTTTTTGAATCTTTTAACTTAATATGATACGTTCTTTACTTTGAAATTAGGCTTGCACTTTCCTAAGAAGTGGATAACGAGTTATACGATAGCACCTGAAGGTACAAATAAGATATCCAAAGGTATGAAACTTTAGACCTAAATGGGTCGAATTATACTATATTAACAGCCAAATAGGGTTGAGTTGTACTATATTTATAACCAAATAGGTTAGAGCTATACTTTAGACCGATCAAACGGGTCTAAATGGGATCGGTTATAACCCAAACGAGGCTATTTATGATTTAAATAAGGACCATCTTTATACTATTATAGCTACAAATTCCCTTATAGGCATGTCTATCTATCCATAATCTAGACATAGATAAAGGCAAGATAACCTCTTTCCATTTTCTTTCTGTACTTTATTTTACTTTCCAATTATATATACACTAATGTATAACTATAAGTAGAGTAGCATATAATACTTGTTTATTAAGAACTTATGGGAACATGATATCACATTCTTATGTGTGTGTGTGTGAGTGTGCGCGCGCGCGTGCTTAATTTTAAGCATTATGTACTTATAACTCATATAAAGACATATGTCATATTATATATACATAATGTGATATTAAGCAACATGTTCTCTTGAATTTCTTAATCCAAATAACACATGCATACCTATCTACTTTACATGTTACTTCAAGACACACGATATGATTTTAGAGCCAAATGTTAAATATGCTTATAATGATCATACTTTCTCAAGCACTATACTATTGTACATGTGAGATATTACCATATGAACTATAAGTGCATGGAACATCATTTATGCATGTGATCATTTCATAAAAACATACCTTGGTAATTTTCCATGTCTATCCATCATGCATCTTGTATTTAACTATCTCTTTACATATTCATAATCGAATAACATACTAGACATATGCAATCAACATATTACAACTAATAAAGTTATTTTCAATTTGAGACTAACACCTATTCATACCATTCTATATTATCTTAGTATTTATATATGTTCATATATACAATACTGTAATTATAAATATGCAATCTTAAACATGCACATATATATGCCATTACTTGTAAATGCATAGCACTATAACTATAAGTTCTCTCATGTTAACACAAATATATACACACACACACACACATATATATATATATATATATATGCATACATACATACACAAGTTCCTTTATATTCATAATTAGTTTTACATTAAAATGTTCCATTCCTCAATGTACTTGTACCACCTTGGAAATGAATTCCTCATTGTTAAGTTAGTCTACAAACCTTTAGTTCCTCTTTTAAAACCTATTAGAATTATAAAGATATCTAATTATATACCTTTTTAACAAACATGTTAAATGAGTTTTTAGATAAATTAGCAAGGTGATTTAAATATTCTTTAATGTCATTATATAAGATGGCATCTCCAAAATTCCAGTGTTAAGATTTCACTAAAGACACACCCTCATAGATATTTTAATATAAGTTAGAAAGGAAAACCATATTTTATATGGAACATTGAAGTTTATTTTAAACAATTTAATCATTAGTGTGCTAGAAATGAGTTTTACATCATATAACATACTTTAACTTGTCAAAACAATTGGTTTCACCTTAGGAGATGGATATTACACTTGGGTAAGGGCTCATATAAATCAGTTGAGGGCTTTGGAGCTCAGGCGAGGGATTTATAACTTAAGTAAGGGCTTTAGTGCTCAGTTGAGGGCTCATAAAACTCGGATGAGTGCTTGTGTACCTTGGGTGAAGGAGATTTTACTGCAAATGTGTGAAACAGATGATACACACTTGGGAGAGGGCTTATCTACCTCAAAAGAGGGAAGGCTCACCTTGGGTACAAGAGAGCTTACCTCGATTAAGGGACACACTTCTGCCCTTTGTGAAACTAAGACAACAAGATTAACATCCAACCTCCAATTCATCTTATAAGCCAATTCTAATATATAGATAAATAATTTATAGTAATAAACCATATGAAACTCATACTTTAAATTACTTTTCAACATCCTCAAACATCAAATACAATTTGTAAAATATATATATATATATATTACATGTAAATTCCTTTGATCATTTTTTACATGCAAAACTTAAAACTCAGCTAAAACCATTATCTCTAGCACACCAACTTATTACTTCACCATAATCTATTAGAAACACATACATGCAATTTGATATCTATAATCAATTCCCATACCTACATGCAACTATAATAGCCCTTTTCTAAATCACTCTTGCTTTAATTTTATTGCCTTAGATTACTTCTTTCACTACCTTAAACAAAACCTAGCCATGAGATATCCAATTAAAGATGCACATACAAGAGATAAGAGTCGATTCCTAGAAAAGAGAGAAAATGATCTTCAAATAGATGAACAATTCTTCTTTTTTTCTCTAAGAATAGCTCTCACTACCTTTTATACTCAAATATCCTTCAGCCTACACATCTTCACGTAAGAGTTATTTAAGAGAAAGAGCTGAGTGAGAGGTGGCATCATTAGAAACACATTTCCCCATTAAGTCCTATTATCTCTTCTTATTTACAATCTCACCCAAAATTTCTATTCTTCTATTATAATAGACTCCTTAATCACACTTTTAGTTCCAATTAAACACAAAGTGAAATACTACTTTACCTTAATCCACTTAAAACCTTAAATCTTTGAAGTCTTAATTATTAATACTTAATTCAATTAAGCTTAATTAAACTTTATTATACCTATAAATCCTCCTAAGGCCTATTTTAGGTCTTAACACTTTTAATGTGATATAAGAGCTTAGAAATGTGATTAAAGTGCAAGCTTTGGCAGATTGTTTTGTGAAATTTACAAGAGAACGTAAAATTGAAGAACCTAAGAAAATCTCTTAGAAAGTGATCATTGATGGAGCTTCTGATAGCAAAAGAAGAGGCGTTGAAATAGTCATCAAGGATCTACTAGGCATAACGATCAGGTATGTAATAAAATTAAGTTTTAAAGCCTCTAATAATGTTGCATATTATGCAATGCTTCTCCAGAGTCTAAAGCGAGTCAACTCTATCTGATTGAAAAACCTTAGAATTAAGAGTGACTCCCAGCTTGTGATGAGCCAGGTGCTAAAAAATTTTAAAGCAAAGAAGCAGAATATGAAGAGGTATTTGGAAAAAGTTAAAATAGCTCTCTAAAAGCTAAAAGATGGAGGCACAACTTAGAGTTTAGAGAAATTACCAAGGGAAGATACAAAAATGGTTGATTGGCTCACCAAATTAGTAGCCTTAGGTCAACACATTATAGAATAAAATATAATAATTAAGGAGTGATTCCAACCTTCTCGTGAAGAGCCAAAAATGATGGAGATCAATTGATAAAAAATAACCTAGATAATCCCAATCGTCTGATATGTCCAATCTGGAGAATTGCTAGAAGATGATGCAAAAGCAAGAAAGATCATGAGAAAAATGCTCAATTATTCTATAATTGACGATGAACTTTATAAAATGGCATTTAGTAGGAGGCCCCACTTTTGTCACTTCATCCAAATCATCCCAAATAATAAGTCATAGGGTCATAGCTTGCGAAGCTTTGCAGGGTGAGCA
The DNA here is from genome assembly GCA_037975025.1 of Excoecaria agallocha. NCBI lineage: Eukaryota > Viridiplantae > Streptophyta > Magnoliopsida > Malpighiales > Euphorbiaceae > Excoecaria > Excoecaria agallocha. Next base: position 97,623 of record JBBPFJ010000181.1, read on the forward strand.
GACCTATCATCTCCCTGAGTAGACTTTTTTCTCTTTTTTGATTTCAGTGAATTCTTGGCCTTCTTAACTACTTTCTTGGCAAAATTTGTATCCATTGGAGTTGCACAGATAAAAGAAAGAGTTATTAGAGGATAAAAAAATTTGAAATGCAAAATGCAAGAATGAAATGTATGCTCACATTTAGTTCTAAAAACATTCGATCTATCTAAAGAATCTAATAAGGATTCAAACTCGATCAGAGAAAAATTATGCCAAAACTGCCTTTTCTCTTAATCAGAAAAATATATCTTAGAACACTTTGATAAAGGAGGAGAGTGAAAAAAGGTTCCTCTTATTTCTGCTCATGAAGTAGTACTCCGATCACCCATCTCAATCGGATATGTAGAAGAAATGGGTGAATAGCTTTAGAGAAACGATGATCCCAAGATCATTGTAGATAACCCTAAAATAGTTAATAGACCTCCATCCATTTGGATTAATTTGATTTTGAATAGTTGCATAGCCTTGTAGGATACAAGTCTTAAGTGATGAAAGAGGGAGCCGCAAGCCATTGTCTAAACCATCCTCATGGTTAATGAACCATTTGTTCTTATTCTCCATGAATGAAACATTAAAAATGGATATAGATATGGGGCAAGCTAATATCTCTATCTACTTCAGCAATTTGTATTCCTACTTCAATTCCCTCATAGGAGAAGTAAAAAGTTTTGAATGCTTCACTACTGGTTCCTTCCTTTTATATGCCTTAAGGAATTCGGTATCTAATCTGATGAAATTACTACTACTAAAAGCCATTATAAAAAGAGTGGGGATATAAAAGGAATTTTTTATCTACTCCTAAGAAGTATATTTGAAGATTAAGGAGTAAAGGTAAGGTAATGATGATGATAAAGATGATGTTGATGAAGATGAAGAATCAGAGTCTAAAATAGTAATAAAATTCAAATTCATACAAGTAAAAAAAACCTTACTTAATGATTTCAGCAGAAACTTGGCAAAGAAAATGAACAAACTTGAGGATCTTTAAATAAAATCTCAAAAAGATCTAGAAGATCTCAAAAACAAAAAGATATGGAAAGAAAGTTTTACGAAAAGTGAAACACTTATGACTTGCATATGAGAAACACTTATGACTAGTACCATGTAGTGTTCCCATGAGTGGATCGTATCCAGGTACCATGTTCTTTAACATGTATCTATGATCTCTGATTGACACTCTTGTCCTAATGATCCGTAAGACAGAACTCATAATATCAAAGAGAGCATACTAGTCTTAATTCATTGTTATTCCCATAACAATGACTGACTAGGGATATTTATAATGATGTCTCATTTGTTTCAAGGTCTTACAACCATGTGCCTCACACATGATAACTTAAACCGAAACAACACTCTTGGATAGTTTTATCAATTGATATGCACAGGAATACAAAGGATAAAACAAATGCCTCATTTTATTAATTCAAAGTGCTTTATTACAATGCATTGGGGCTAGGGCTTACACTAACAATCTCCCACTAGAACTAGTCCCAATTGGGCATAGCCCTAAGACCGAACGCTCTCAAATGAGCTTCGTGCAGATTTGGACGCAATTGTTTCGTCAAAGGATCTGCTACATTGTCTTCACTTGCTATCTTGCTAACCTTGACGTCCCCACGATCAATGATTTCTCTGATCAGGTGGTACCTCCTGAGTATGTGTTTGGATTTCTGGTGTGACCGGGGCTTCTTGGCCTGTGCTATGGCCCCATTGTTGTCACAAAAAATTTCTAATGGATCTAGGATGCTTGGGACCACTCCTAATCCAGAAATGAAATTTTTAATCCAAACAGCTTCTTTTGCAGCCTCACTTGCTGTAATATACTCAAATTCTGTAGTTGAGTCGGCAACGGTTTCTTTCTTCGAGCTTTTCCAGCTGACAGCACCACCGTTCAAAACAAAAACAAACCCAGATTGCGATCTAGAATCCTGAGTGCTGGTCTGAAAAGCAGCATCGGTATAACCTTGTATGACGAGCTCTTCTTGACCACCATACACCAAGAAGTGATCCTTAGTCCTTCGCAGGTACTTCAGAATCCCTTTTACAGCAGACCAGTGCTTCTCACCAGGGTCTTGCTGAAACCTACTGGTTATACTCAGTGCATGAGCAACATCCAATCTAGTACATAACATAGCGTACATGATAGATCCAATAGCAGATGCATATGGGATTCTACTCATGTTGTCCCTTTCCTCTTTGGTTTTAGGGCACTGTTCTTTAGTCAAAGGAACTCCCAAAACCAAAGGTATGTACCCTTTCTTTGAGTCTCCCATACTAAAATGCTTTAGTACTTTGTCTATGTACTTTTCTTGACTTAGTCCCAAGAGCCGATTCGATCTATCTCTATAGATTCGAATACCAAGTATTGTCTCGGCTTCACCTAAGTCTTTCATTGAGAAACATTTTCCCAACCATTGCTTAACTTTTAGCAATGTTGGAATGTCATTTCCAATGAGAAGGATGTCGTCCACATATAGGATCAGAAATACTACTATGCTCCCACTAACCTTCTTGTACACACAAGGCTCATCTTCGTTCTTGATGAAGTCAAATTCTTTGACTGCCTCATCAAAACGAAGATTCTAACTTCGGGATGCTTGCTTTAATCCATAAATGGATTTTTGAAGCTTGCAAACCTTCTTAGGATGCTTGAGATTGACAAAACCTTCAGGCTGTGTCATATACACATCCTCAAGTAAATTTCCGTTGAGGAAAGCATTTTTGACATCCATTTACCATATCTCATAATCATGATATGCAGCTATGGCAAGCAAGATCCTAATGGATTTGAGCATGACTACAGGCGAAAAGGTCTCGTCATAGTCTACACCATGAGTTTGTCGAAAACCTTTTGCTACTAGTCTACCTTTGTAGGTCTTATCAGCTTTGAGTTTGAATAGCCACTTGCATTCAATTACCTTAGCACCTTTCGGTGGATCAACCAAGGTCCAAACCTGGTTATCGTACATTGATTGCATCTCGGATTTCATGGCTTCAAGCCAATTTTCCGAGTCTGGGCTCTCAATAGCTTCTCAGTAGGTAGTAGGATCCTCACGATCTACTAACTCAATAGTGTCACTGTTAGTGATTAGAAATCCATATCTCTCAATCTCCTGAAGTACCCTACCGGACCTTCTAGGTTCTTGTGTAATGGGTTCTTGTTCCATAACTGGTTGTGAACTTGATCCCATTTCCAAACCATCCTCTATAGGAGTTTGTGGTGCTTGAATTTCTCCAAGTTCTACTTTACTCCCACTGTCTTTCTTAAGAAGGAACTCCTTTTCCAAGAAAACAGCCTTGCGAGTAACAAATACTTTGTTCTCGGCTTATAAGTAAAAGTAGTATCCCTTTGTTTCTTTAGGATACCCCACAAACAAGCAGACACTGGATTTGGACTCTAGTTTGTCAGATGTTAATTTCTTAACATGTGCTTCACAGCCCCAAATCCTGAGAAAAGACATATTGGATTCTTTCCCAATCCATACCTCGTATGGTGTCTTCTCAACTGCTTTAGTTGGAGTACGGTTCAATAGAAACGCAACAGTTTCTAATGCATAACCCCAAAAAGAGATAGGAAGATTAGCTTGACTCATCATAGATCGAACCATGTCCAACAGAGTTCGATTTCTCCTTTCGGACACACCATTCCATTGAGGTGTTCCAGGAGGAGTGAGCTGTGAAATAATACCACACTCCTTTAAATGACTGTCAAACTCTTGGCTTAAGTATTCGCCACCTTGATCTGATCGAATGGCTTTTATACTTTTGCCAAGTTGGTTTTCTACTTCGTTCTTAAACTCTTTGAATTTCTCAAAAGTTTCAGCCTTGTACTTCATTAGATAGACATAGCCATATCTACTGAAGTCATCTGTGAATGTCACGAAGTAGCTAAAACCACCTCTGGCATGTGTACTTAAAGGTCCACATACATCGGTATGTATTAGCTCCAATAAGCCATTAGTCCTCTCACCTTTTTTATTAAAAGGACTCTTTGTCATTTTTCCATGCAAACATGGCTCGCATGTGTCATAAGACTCTAAGTCGAATGACCCAAGCACTCCAGTTTTGTGGAGTCTTGAAATGCGTTTTTCGTTTGTATGTCCTAAATGACAATGCCAAAAGTAAGTAGGGTTCAATTCTTTGATTTAACCCTTTTTGTATTAATGTTGTATATTGACTCTTTGTTTTGTAAATCAAGGATATAAAGGCCATTTTGCAACATGGCATTGCCATAAGAAATGCCTTGGCGACGAATATGAGCATTGCCATTTTTAATAACAAAATCAAATTCATCATTATCCAAACATGAAACTAAAATAATGTTTCTGCTCATAGCAGGCACATAATAACAATTATTCAAAACAATACAAAGTCCGAAAGGTAAAGTGAGGTGATAGTCACCTATCTCCATGGCAGCAACTCGTGCTCCATTCCCCACACGGAGGTCCACTTCATTCTTCCCAAGTAACCGCCTATTTCTTAGCCCCTGCACATTTGAACAAATGTGAGAACCACAACCGGTATCCAATACCCAAGTGGTAGAAATAGAAAGGTTAATTTCAACAACAAAAATACTAGAACTGGACGCCTTGGCTCCATTCTTCTTTTGTTCTTCCTTGAAGAGAGCGCAATTCTTCCTCCAATGCCCTATCTTGTTGCAATGGAAGCAAGTGCTCTCACTCTCTTTGAGTTTTGGCGCCTTGGGCTTGGATTGGCCTGAGGTGCACTCCCAACTGACTTGGGTTTTCCCTTTCCCTTTCCCTTAGCAGGTCCCTTCTTAATTCCCTTTTGAACCATTAGTATGGGATTGGTCTTTCGAATGTTCTCTTCAGCATTCTTAAGCATCCCATGAAGCTCAGTGACTGACTTGTTCATTGCATGCATGTTATAATTCATCACAAAATGGATCATAAGCAGCAGGCAATGATCCTAAGATCAAGTCAGTGGCCAATTCCTTTGGCACTAGTACCTCAAGCTTCTCAGAGTATCAAGATCCCCTTTCATCTTGAGTACATGGGTACTAACAGGAGTACCCTCAGCCATCTTGCAAGAAATTAAGGCCTTTGTTGTCACGAACTTCTCGTGACGAGCTTGCTCTTGGAACATCTCCTCAAGGTGCACCATGATCGCATAGGCCTCTTGGTCCATAAATTGCTTTTGCAATTCAGGCACCATAGTGGCTAGCATCAAACAGGTCACATCATTAGAGTCACTTTTCTTGGTCTCAAAAGTTTCCTTTTGAACCACAGAAGCATTCCTAGCAGGTTCCTCAGGGGGGGAGGGGGGGGAGGGGGGGGAAGGGTGCATCCAAAACATACGACTTTTTCTCTTGCTTAAGAACTATTCTTAAATTTCGAGACCGGTCTATGAAATTGGTGCCATTCAATTTGTCCTTTTCAAGGACCGATCGCAATGAGAAATTGTTGTTTGAAGATGCCATTTTCAATCTACAATAAAATTTAACAAGATTAAATGAGGTCTTATTTATGATCCCACAAACCGAATTAATATCCCTTTAAATAATTCGCGTTAGTGATTTAATGTGGGCCAAGATCCACTTTTCACAACAACTTATTAGTCAAGCTGAGCTTGTACACCTAATAAGTTAAGTTACTTAGGTAGGAAAACTCCAATCATGTCTCGTACATGACTCTTGGATCAAATGGGCTAACATCTTAAGATGTTATAGCACAACCCATTTATTAGTTGCCTAGGGTCCGGGCATCCCTTTCCATGATAAGTCCAACCTACATTCACAACCCATGCCTCACAAAGATAATCGGGCGCATCTAGGACTCCTAGTCTACGTGACCGATGATCGATGCCTTGACATGTTTCGAATTAGGAAGGCAACTTTATGACTTACTATTTTAGGGATTTCTTTTATTACTACTTACATGGCATACACTTTGTCATCCATACTTAGCATGCATATATAGATAATTGCATAAAGTAAAGCGTGACAAACATGGGCCCAAAAACGTACAACTAAGATTATTATACTATTACATAAGAATCTTCAAGTTGGGCTTCTCCACTCCGGTGGGCTTCGTCTTGATTTACAAAGTCTTCAAGTATATTCTATTCTAAGAAATAAATGAAAAACTTTTACAACAAAATATAATGGCTCGCAGGCCATATTTAATTACAAAACCCAGGGCCCATGAATGCACTATGCATATCCATTCATCACACCAAATTAGCAAATAAATATACATAGCATTCATGGATAAAACAAAGTCTAATTTTAATTAATTTAGCCAAGCCCATTAATGGAAATTGTGTACTTGAACCTTTAAGAGAAGACCCCATGACGGGCCTGGGCCAAAGCCCAATGGACTAAATCCTCTTATTGAATAAGTTCTCTTAAAAGCCCAAAACACTAACTAGTTAGATTTGTGCTATAAATCAACTCTAGTATAATTTCCAATTTTGCCATTTTTAATTTTATGTCATACAGCCCATAAACATTAAAAATGCATATAATATGTGCTAACATGAATTAAAAATATAAAATCATGAAGAACACATATATGGTACACGGCATTCATGCAAAAACAAATAAACAACAAAAACTAGTTGTTTAATGCTTATGTAATGCCATAAAATGAACAAACATTTAAATCAATTTATGAGTCATTTAATAATCTAAATAAGTCCATAAATATTGATTTAATATTCTGTACCAATCTGATCTAAATGTTTTTTTACCATTTTAATCAAAACAAAACAAACAATCTTGATTAAACATGTAACAAACACAAACTAGTCATAGTTTTAAGTGATTTTAAAATTAATCAATAAAATTGTCATGGACCAGAATTAAAACCAAATTTAAAATATGTCCAGACCTGATATTTAATCTTTAAAAATCACTTACAAACATGCCAAAAATGTTTTACATTTAATTTTGAAAACTAGTTGTTAAAATAGCAATTTACATGCCAACAAGCACCTAGTTTCATAATTAACATGTACCATCAGGTATAAATAATTAAATCCGACCATTACCAGCCCTAATAACATCTTAGGACAGTATATTAACATGTCATATTAATTATAATACCTATCTAATCAATTAAAATCGTTTTTACACTAAAACAATGCAAAAAACTCAAAACAGAAAATTTCAGATTTGCATGTTTTCATAATGACGATTTTTAATTAATTTTTTCATGCATCTAAAGCACTAAAATAAGTATGTTTAGGCTCTGATACCACTGATGGAATATGACATGGTATGAATATCATGAATATCACAGCGGAAAAACAAAAATTTTTATCATACATACCATACAATTCCGAAGCAAGAAACGAAACATGCAATTTTAGGGTTGTAGAACTTACAACTTATGATGCCTTTTGAAAATTGAATTTTATGATGCCCAGCAGCTAAGGTGACTTTATCCACCTTAGGTCTTGATCACCAATGCCAAGGAACAGCCTTTTACGCCACTCCCTCTATTCTCACACACACACTTGCAACGACGGCTTAAAATCGAGATTGTTAGCTCTCTTTTTCGGTATTGTGTAAAGGCAATGGTTTGAAGCTACAAAATTTAATTTTTTACTTCTCTTAGGTTGCTATTACTACCCAATATCACAAGAGAATGAGGAAACTATCCTTTCTCCTTGTGAAAAATTGGCTAAAAGAAAACTTGAGAGAGAGAGGAAGAGTTCACGCAAAAACTAAAAAAAACTACGGTTGGCATTTTTCTCTTCTTTCAAATATATATCCTTTTATTTTTAAGTGATAAATCTAAAATCAAATACTTAAAGATAATATATTTCAGCCTTTATCACTTCTTTAAAATAAGAGATATATATTGATTTAAATTCTTTTGAATTAATCCAAGATTAAAACATAAGACATATTAACCAAATAAATCACTTAATAAATAAAAGCATGTGCCGAAATTCATTTTATTTTCTCTAGGAATTTTGGCCACCTATATTTATAATTAAGAGATTTAATTTGATCATAAGTCTTTTAGGCTTTAATACTCAATTAATTAAATTAATACAATACATTTAATTAATTGAAATTAAACCTTATGGGCTGAATTTCCTCTCTCTCATGGGCCAAGGTCCAATAGCAATCTAATAATCCATTACACACATTAATTTGACTTTAATTAAAAGCCCAAATTAATTGCCCAATACTTAATTTAAGTATTTTAAGCCAATGCTTTGTGTATGATCCTATAGGTCCATTTAATGTTGGCAATGAATTAATAAATTAATTCAAAGGCTATATATATTCTCTAGCAAGATATTATAGCATTCCAAATTAAATGAAAATCCATATGGCATTTAGTGACCTAATGCAATTTTGCATAGTCCCCTTACCCATAAATATTAGAATTAATATAAGGCATGGAACTAGTCATCCTTATATATATTAATTCCTTTCTTGATATTCCAGTGACACTGAACTCTCAGATAAATAATGATTACTCATTATTTCATCTCGGTATGGCCATACACTTCTCAGTTCATTGATCAAGTGGCCGGTGATATTTTCTCTCTTATCGAGAGGGGTAATCCCTTCACTTCTCTCATGCTCTCTAACATGAATCAATGCATACCCAATCATACCCGTACTTGTCACTCTGTTACGAGCACGTTAGGTGTATGTCAAAGTACACAGTAATTCATAAAGAGTTTCATAGAGATTTTAGGTCTAAGAACTCCGATACAAAACTTGCATATGAGAAACACTTATGACTAGTACCATGTAGTGTTTCCCATGAGCGGATCGTATCCAGGTACCATGTTCTTTAACATGTATCTATGATCTCTGATTGACACTCTTGTCCTAATGATCCATAAGACAGAACTCATAATATCAAAGACAGCATACTAGTCTTAATTCATTTTTATTCCCATAACAATGACTGACTAAGGATATTTAGAATGATGTCTCATTTGTGTTAGTGTAAGCCCTAGCCCCAATGCATTGTAACGAAACACTTGAAATTAATAAAATGAGGCATTAGTTTTATCTTTTGTATTCCTGTGCGTATCAATTGATAAAACTATCCAAGAATGTCGTTTCGGTTTAAGTTATCATGTGTGAGGCACATGGATTGTAAGACCTTGAAACAAATGAGACTTCATTCTAAATATCCCTAGTCAGTCATTGTCATGGGAATAACAAATGAATTAAGACTAGTATGCTCTCTCTGATATTATGAGTTCTTTCTTACGGATCATTAGGACAAGAGTGTCAATCAGAGATCATAGATACATGTTAAAGAACATGGTATCTGGATACGATCCGCTCATGAGAACACTACATGGTACAAGTCATAAGTGTTTTCTCATATGCAAGTTTTGTATCGGAGTTCTTAGACCTGAAATCTCTATGAAACTCTTTATGAATTACTGTGTACTTTGACATACACCTAACGTGCTCGTAACAGAGTGACAAGTACGGGTATGATTGGGTATGCATTAATTCATGTTAGAGAGCATGAGAGAAGTGAAGGGATTACCCCTCTCAATAAGAGAGAAAATATCACCGGCCACTTGATCAGTGAACTGAGAAGTGTATGGCCATACCGAGATGAAATAATGAGTAATCATTATTTATCTGAGAGTTCAGTGTCACTGGAATATCAAGAAAGGAATTAATATATATAAGGATGACTAGTTCCATGCCTTATATTAATTCTGATATTTAAGGGTAAGGGACTATGCAAAATTGCATTAGGTCACCAAATGCCATATGCATTTTCATTTAATTTGGAATGCTATAATATCTTGCTAGAGAATATATATAGCCTTTGAATTAATTTATTAATTCATTGCCAACATTAAATGGACCTATAGGATCGCACACAAAGCATTGGGCTTAAAATGTTTAAATTAAGTATTGGGGATTAATTTGGGCTTTTAATTAAAGTCAAATTAATGTATGTAATGGGTTATAAAATTGCTATTGGGCTTTGGTCCATGAGAGAGAGAAATTCAGCCCACAAGGTTTAATTTCAATTAATTAATTATCTTGTGTTAATTAAGTTAATTGAGTATTAAAACCTAAAGGAATTTAAATTAAATTAAATCACTTATTTATTTAATGAAGTGGCCGAAATTCCAAGATGGAATTCAAGGAATTTCGGCACATGCAATTAAGTTATATTAAGTGATTTTATTTAATTAAATGTCTTATGTTTTATTTCAAATTTGAATTTTAAATTCAAAGGATTTTAATTCAAAATGTATTACTTATCTTTAGGAAGTGATAGAGTTTGAATTGCTTATCTTAAGGTAGGAAATTCAGATCAAAACACTTGCCTAAGAGATAATGATATAAAAGAAATAAAACCCTAGGAGAGACACAGAAGAGTTGGCGCAAAAACCTAGGGTTTTCTGTGAAAAATTGCGTGAACTTTCTCTCTTCCTCTCTCAATTTTTTTGCCCAATTTTTTCACAAGGAGAAAGGATAGTTCCCTCATTCTCTTGTGTTCTTGGGTAGTAATAGCAACCTAAGAGGAGTACAAAATCAAATTTTGTAGCTTCAAACTATAACCATTACACGATACCGAAAAGGAGAGCTAGCAATCTCGATTTTAAGCCGTCGGTGCAAGTGTGTGTGTGAGAATAAAGGGAGTGGTGCAAAAGGCTATTCCTTGGCATTGGTGATCGAGAACTAAGGCGGACAAAGTCATCTTAGTTGCTGGCCATCACCGAAATCAATATCTAAAAGGCATCTTAACTTGTAAGTTCTACAACCTAAAATTGCATGTTTTCGTTCCTAGTTTTGGATATGTATGGTATGTATGATAAAAAATTTTTGTTTTTTCGCTGTGCCATCATGAGTTTCATACCATGTCATATTCCATCAATTTGTTTCAAGGTCTTACAACCATGTGCCTCACACATGATAACTTAAACCGAAACAACACTCTTGGATAGTTTTATCAATTGATATGCACAGGAATACAAAGGATAAAACAAATGCCTCATTTTATTAATTCAAAGTGCTTTATTACAATGCATTGGGGCTAGGGCTTACACTAACATCACTTGGCCATATGATCCGATGGGGTTCATCACTCAAGCTCTTTCTTTAGATGTTTTAAGAAATATAAAAAATGAATAAATAAATAAATATATATATACACACACACACACATATATATATATGACACCCCTAAATTTATATTTTTCATGTATGGTACAATGTAAAGCATGAATAATTACCCTAGGATAAATTTTAGAGTAATTGAAGTTGATTAAGACAGGAACATTAGAAATATAAAGGTTAAACGTGCTCAAACTAGAGTAATCCGAGGATGGGTGACCCGATAAGCAATTTGACCTAATACTAATTTATGAAAGTAGGTGTTAAACGGAGTTCAGTGGTATAATTTGAGAAGAAAATGAGCTTAGATAGACCCTTAAAATGGACAAAGAAGTTCTTACTTGGTATTGTAAAAAGGGGTTAACCAGAAATTTGGCTGGGCTTAAAAATATTTTACAGACCTCTAAAAATTATTTTAATTGCATGGATATGTTAAAAATAACTTAAATAAACTATTAGAAGTGCAAAATAAATTTCCTGGCAGTTTTGGGATTTCGAGTCCTAAACCGACTGATTAGGCTGCCAAAGCCAAAAGTATACTGAAATGATATTAGAATGGGCTGAAATTTTATCCATTTATTTTTTGGACACGCTATGACACATGAGGAAAATTTTTAGAACATTCTGACATATGGAATGAAAATTTTTTAAAAAAAAGGGTGCAAATCCGAGATTGAATTAATTAATGGGTTTAATTAGTGTATTTTAAGCATTTGAGGATATAGAGGTCATTAGAATGAAGTTATAATTAGATGTGTGCAAGCCTAGGATGAGTAGATGTGTAGGGATGGAGGAAATGATGTCTAGTGGCTTAATTTCAAGCCATTAAATCAAATAGTTAGAGATTAGATCTTAGCCCTTTGTTTTTTTCACTAAAAGGACAAGGTAGAATGGTACAGAAAAATCTAAAATTCTCCCAAAAAATTCATATTTTTTCCCCTTGTTTCTTCTTAAACCCGAACCTAGCATTCTCCTCCCCCTCCAACATTTTTGTTTCACCCAAGCTTCCTTCCACCATATCTTAAGCTTATATTCTATTTCCAGATATAAGAAGACCTCCTCTTAAACCCAGAAAGAGATTTTCAGCAAAAAGAAGCAAGGAAATTAAAGCAATAAGGTGAGAGGAACACAACATAGTTTAATAGTTTTATGGGCTTTTGGTGGAATTAATTAGGGAATTTTATATAGGCATGTAGAGCATGATTAGGAGAGTTATTAGTATATTTTAATTGCTTTAAATTAAATCACAAACTAAAGAAACTTTTTCTTTCATATTCGGCCGAAAGAAAAAAAATATAAAAGAAAAAGAAAACCAATGAAGGAAAAGGCAAAGAAAAAGAGGAATAGGAGTATTTCAAGCCATGCAATTTGCATTAAATTTCATCTATTTTAGTTAATTTTTCATAAATTTAATATTATGTAACTAAAAATAATGGAGTGAACTTGTAAAATAAATTAATATAACATGATATAAGTGTGAAATAGACTATTAGGAACTTAAATAAGTGGAGAAAACCAATAAAAAAGGATGAATCTTATAGTGGTTGAATTACATCCCTTAATGCATCTTAATAAAATTTGATATTAAATAAGGTATTTAATGATAATTAGGCAATTTAAGACATGAGAAAGGCAATAGTATTAACTAGAATGAAAAATAATTAATGTACCCAATTATGTATAAGTTACATTATGATGGAAGTTAGTGAAACTTAAGAAATTTAACGTGAATGGCGTATATTTCACTATATTAATGATTAAAATGGATATAAAACTATATGTGGCATGAAGTTTGAAGAGGAAACATTATGAAGGTATGACTTTCGTAAGTAGTCGAATGGTACGGGTGAGGTTAATGGCATGAATTAATTATTTTCTTATGGTATTAGATCTATATATATGAAATTTATAATTGATAAGCCTATATGGATGCAAATTTAGTCCTATTGATGTCAATATAATATAATTATAATAACTAATAATGTAAAAATGTAATATAATGTGAATATTATTATTGCCCTTATGTATAGTGGATAATCCAAGACCTCATGATAGAATGGCTAGCCATAGGGGCATATACATCGCTATATTATTATGAGTTTGGAAAATTTTACTATGAACTATGATTATATTGCATATGTGAGTTTAGCCGGCTTATTATATGGTGAACTAGGGAATTTGGTATCATACTCTATGTTGTACGGTCCCTCTAGTACATTGGAATAACTAAAGTCCTCATCCCAATTATCTGGTTCGAGAATTTTCACGGGTCACAACTAGGGGCAAAATCATAATTTGATAAGTAAAAAAAGTAAAAAGGGTATATATTGCATTAAAGATATTATAAATGTAAATAAATGAGAAATAAGATGAAAAATGAGGTCGATAAGTTATATAGGGGTAAAAAGGTAATTACGTAATAAAAAATGGTATAATTGTAAATTATTATTAAAAAGGTGAATAAATAAATTAAAATAGCTAAATAGGAGAAAAAGGCAAAATTATAATTAAGATAAATTTTAGGGTTCAAAATATAATTTACAGCCTTAAGAGAAGTTTTTAAGACTAAATTGTAAATTATATATCTAAATTAAATCTAAAATCAAAGAAGGTCAAACTGGTCAAAATTAAAGTCAATTTGGTCAAAATAAGATAAAAGTCAAACTTTAGGGATCTAATTGTAATTGTTCACCTAATTATGAGAATAAGTGAAATTAAGCAAGAAAAATGGTTATTAAAGAAACCAGGAGTAAATTATAGTATAAAAAGAATAAATTATGAATTGATTTAATAAAAGAAATTTTTAACGAATAAAAGGTAATTATAATTAAATTAAGTAAATAAAATAATTAGATGAAATTTTATGTAGATGTATCCACCATTAAGAGACAATGTTGCTTAGCGGGTGGTTATTTTTGACTGTGCGCAAGGACAGGTGTAGTGAGACCAACAAAGGAAGGTTTAGTGGCATGTACATATGGAAACCTTTTGGGTTTTTGGATTATGAAAATTTGTATGAAGTTATGTAATAAACTATGTGTGTGCGTGTGTGTGTGTGTGTGGGGGGGGGGCATGTAATGTAATGACACATAAACACTTAGTGAACTTAATGGATGATAAATGTGATGTGTGTGTGATATGTGTTTAAGATGGGAATTGAATTTTAGAAGTGTTATGCCTGTGAATACAGAATTAAAGGTGGAGGAAATTATAGGGAGTGTGAATTTGAATAATTGCAGGTTTGGGTAGCATAATTTTTAAGTTGTCAAGCTGTCGAAAATTTTATCAATTGAATAATGATTTAGCGATACCTAATGAAAATTGAATATATAATAGGAATTAGTTAATTTAAAGTAAATTTAAATGAGAAGATCTCGTGGCTTAAAAAAATTTTAAGAATATAATAATAAAATATATAGGGAAATAGGATTAAATATAGGGTGTCACATTTTATGGAATCAGATGGTGGTTTAGGGGGTTTTAAGATCGAAGTAAATACATAAATGATAATGACGGGGTAAATAAATGAACATATGTACATGCCACATAGTTATGATGTAAGTTTGGAATTTGATCTTACATGTCCCTTGTGTATTTCAGTGATAGCCATGGCTTCTAGTTCTAGACAAGTAGCTGAGTTGGTAAGTGATGCTAAGAGTGGGCCTGAGTAAGTCCATAAGTGAATGAATCAATACCAAATAATCGATCGCAGCAGCCTAGTCAGTATACTCCTACTCCAATACTCTAGGCACCTCCAACACCTGCACCAGCTGATTTTATATATATGATGGCGGAGTTTTTTTAGAGATTCCAGGCCCCAGCTCTTGCTCAGCCTCAGAAACAACAACCACCTCAGCCATATAGAAGGCCTATTCTAGAACAGTTAAGAAGACTGGGTGCAGAAGATTTCTATTTTCCTAATTACTTTTCTATTTTTCTTTTCTTTAATTTTTTTATTTTATTTAATATTTAATTAAAAAATAAAAAAAAGTATTAAAAGTATATATATAATTAAAAATTTAAATTAAATAAAAACTAATGAATAATATATAAGAAAAATCTTAGTATATTTTATTATATACTTAATTATACTTAATATACTTAGTATATATTACTTATTACTATAGAATTTAATATAAATAGTAATTAAATATATTAGTATATAGTATTAGTATAGAGAATTTCGAGAGCAGGTTACTACTACGGAAGTCGAGGAATGGCTAAATAAAATGGAAAGATTATTTGAAATTACACACAGCCCACCAGAAGAAAAATTAGAGGGAGCAGTTGCATTATTCCAGGGCCTATCTTATGTATGGTAGGATGCCATTAGGTGCTACACTCCACCTGAAAAGATTACATGGGGTCACTTTTACCAACAATTTAGAGATAAATATGTGGGTAAAGAATATCAACGAGCTATGTAGGAAGCATTTTGGCAGTTACACTAGGGAACCCAGACTGTGCAAGAATATGATCGGGAGTTTGAGAGACTCAGCTTCTACATGAAAGATTATCATATTCCACCTAAGAAGATGTGTTAGCTTTTTAGATGGGACTTCATAATAACCTCAAAAAAGTATTAGCAGCTTGGGATTACACCAATAGAAAAGAATTATTTGATGCAGCGACAAAGATGGAAGTAATTCATCTTAAATAGACGAGCCCAATATCAACAGAGAAGAAGATCATCATCAGGAGTAGCTGGTAGCGGGTCTAGTAAAAGATTTAGAGGTTTAACTACAATTCCTTCACAAGACTCTACAGTACGCCAGTAGTTAGTCAGCACACTGCAGAACGAGCAGCACCATCTACAGCTTTAGTAGCCTCGAGGTCAAGGCCCTAACAAATATAAGGTACTAGTTTATGAGCACTGTGGATGTCGGCATTCGAGTGAGTGTTGGAGATTTACAAAGGCATGCCTGAGATATCAGGTGATAGTTGACTGTCACTTGAAAATAATTATATTAAAGACTCTAAGGGAAGAAGAGATCATAGTTGTGGGTGAAAGATCCAAATTTTTGTCAAATGTTATCTCGGCTACTGCAGCACACATATGCATTTGGAAGGAATGTGTAGCTTATCTAGCTTTTGTGATGGAAGTTAAAGAAGAGATGCCAAAGGTTAGTAATGTACCTACAATCTAAGACTTCCCTGATGTTTTTTCTGATGACTTACCAAGATTGCCACTTAAAAGGAAAGTTAAATTTACTATTGATGTACTACCTAGTACAACACATAACTCGATGGCTTCTTACCATATGGCGCCTGCAGAGTTGAAAGAGTTAAAGGTTCAGTTGTAAAAATTATTGGAAAAAGGCTTTATTCATCCTAGTGTCTTACCCTGGGGAGTTCTGATGCTATTTGTAAAGAAGAAAGATGGATTACTCAAGCTACGCATCAATTATAGGCAACTGAATAAAGTCACCATAAAGAATAAATATCCATTGCCCAAAATTGATGACCTATTTGATCAACTAAAGGGTGCATGCTTGTTTTCAAAAATCAACTTGAGGTCGGGTTATCATCAACTTCGGGTAAGGGAAGTAGACATCCTAAAAACTGCTTTTCACACCAATATGGACACTATGAGTTTCTAGTTATGCCTTTTGGCCTTACTAATACACCAGCTGCATTTATGGATTTAATGAAGCACATTTTTCATCCATATTTGGATCAGTTTGTGGTGGTGTTCATTGATGACATTTTGGTGTACTCCAAAACTCCAGAAGAACATGAAAAGCACTTGTGAATAGTTTTGCAAACCTTAAGGGATAAACATTTGTATGTTAAATTTAGCAAATGCAAATTTTAGCTGAATGAAGTCACTTTCGTTGGTCATATAGTATTGGCAGAGGGAATTAAAGTGGATCCTAAGAAGATTGAAGCCATCTTTGAATGGAAACCACCTAAAAATGTTAGAGGTTTGAAGTTTCCTTGGATTGGTTGGATACTACAGGCAATTTATCAAGGGATTTTCTATGATAGATTTCCCACTTACTAGGCTATTACAAAAGAATGCCAGGTTTGAGTGGACTGATAAATACCAAGAAAGCTTCGAGAAATTGAAGAGTATGTTGACTTAAGCTCCCATTCTCACAAAACCCACTTCGGGTAAACCTTATGTCATTTATAATTATGCTTATGCAAGAATGTAAAGTGGTGGCATATGCTTTTAGACAGTTGGAACCACATCAAAGAAACTATCCTACCTAAGATCTAGAATTAGCAGCAATTGTATTTGCCTTAAAGATCTGGAGACACTATTTATATGGGAAAAAGTGTTACATCTACACTGACCATGAAAGCCTAAAATACTTACCTACATAGAAGGAACTTAGAGCTTACCAAAGATTCTAACTACTTGATTGATTTTTATCCTGGAAAAGCGAACATGGTGGCAGATGCACTAAGCAGGAAAAAACTATTGGCCTTTCAAGCTATGAATATTAAATTGAGGGTGGCATGTGATGGAGCACTTATATCTGAAATACAATTGAGACCGAATTGGGTACAATAGGTGAAAGCCACACAAAGACAAGATGATAGGTTAGCCTCTATCATTTCTCAAGTGCAAGCAAAAAATGAAAGTCGATTCACCTTGGGTCCCGATGACTGCCTATACTATGAAATTTTGTATGAAGTTATGTAATAGGCTGCAATATGTATGTATGTATATGTTTGTGTGTGTGTGTGTGTGTGTGTGTGTGTGTGTGTGTGTGTTTATGTGTGTGTGGCATGTAATGTAATGACATGTAAACACTTAGTGAACTTAATGGATGATAAATGTGATGTGTGTGTGATATGTGTTTGAGATGGGAATTGAATTTTAGAAGTGTTATGCTTATGAATGGAGAATTGGAGGTGGAGGAAACTATAGGGAGTGTGAATTTGAATAATTGCAGTTTTGGATAGCATGATTTTTAAGCTGTCATGCTACCAAAAATTTTATCAATTGAATAATGATTTAGCGATACCTAATGAAAATTGAATATAGAATAGGAATTAGTTAATTTAGAGTAAATTTAATAAGAATATCTCATGGCTTAAGAAAATATTAAGAATATAATAATAAAATATATAGAAAATAGGATTAAACGTAAGGTGTCACATTTTATGGTATCAGATGGTGGTTTAAGCGATCCTAAGATCGGAATAAATACATAAGTGATAATGATGGGATAAATGAATGAACATATGTACATGCCATATACCTAATGAAAATTGAATATTGAATAGAAATTAGTTAATTTAGAGTAAATTCAAATGAGAAGATCTCATGACTTAAGAAAATATTAAGAATATAATAATAAAATATATAGGGAAGCAGGATTAAATGTAAGGTGTTTCACATAATGAATATAAATAACATAACAAATAAAAATAGTATTGTTGGGAATCATATCATGTATCGCAAACATGAAGTAAGATATAACCAATTATATCAATCAAGTGAAAAACATATTTACCTCCTATACCATAGAAATTGAGATAGCAGAAATAGGATTCTTGTTTACAACACTCGCATGATTTTTATCTATAGACAGTTAATGCAGGATAATAACAATTGCTTCACGATTCAAATACGCCTTGGAGAATTTTAAAGTAATGAAAAAGGGAGAATAGAATTACGAAAAAAATTCAACCAACCTTTAAACTAATTTGTGTTAGGAAAATAAAATTCTATTAGGATTAAGATACTTGCATCTTTATTAGTTTAAATCAAACTAATTTTATTTGATATGGAACTCTATCTATATTTAGAGCCATGGATGTAACACCTCAATTTATTCATGATTTCCATATACTGTATACTATTATTAATGACATCACATGATTACTATTCATTTAGTGCACATTTTGGTAGCTTAATGGCTTGTAAACCGTGCTACCCAAACATTCAAATGGATAAATAACACTCCTAAAAAGGAAACCTCCACCTTCCATACTCAAAACATTCATTGTTCATCTAAGATCAATCATTAGTTCACAACGCAACACAATCACAAAATTCCATACACACATACATAAATTCGTATACATATAATTAGATTTACAGTTCATTTGCATCCACAATACAACATTCATTACTATATGCTGCTAATTTAAAATCTAATACATAGGTTATCTAATTTTCGTGCCCATGAATGTGCCACATGTCCATACCATTTTGATCCTCCTTCATCGCATCCTCAATTACCTGTCCTTACGTGTAGTCAACAAACCACGCTCTAAACAACTTTGTTGCCTATTGGTGGATATAACTACATAAATTTTCATTTAAATAACTTTATTTATATTTTCATAGTTGTCCTTTTCTATTCATCTCACTCCATTTTTGTTGTCTGACCTTGTTACTTATATTTTCAATGTTAGTTTACTCTGTTGCCCCTATATTTAATTAATTTCCTACTAGTCGTGTCTTACACTTTAATTATTTTACTTTGTTTGAATCTTATTCTGATCTCATCATAGTTTATAAATTCAACCCTACTGAGCATACTTTTTAAATCAATTTCAATGTTATTATGAATCTTTTTTCTTGCTGATTGAGAAATAATATTTTAATGTACATAATTTCTTAATTATTCTTAAACTTTCCATCTTTTGTGATATTTTCAATTAGCTCCTTATTTCTATCAAAATGATATTTAAATTTATTTAAATTCTCAATATGGAATCTAGATTTTGTATTTTACTAAATTAACATTTAAATTTCTTTTCTAACTTAATTGACTTTTTTGCTGACTCTTTTCTACATAAGTACTATTTTACCCTCCATTTCTCCTTTTTAACAATTTTTACCATAAAATTTCAATTCCTTCATTTTGGTCCTTATACTTACTTCATTTGGAAAGATTACAATTTCATTCTTATTTTCTCAACTTTTTGAATAAATTACAATTTCATCCTTCATATACTAAATTTTTTCAAACTTCCCTTTTTACCTCTTTTTGTCTGAACTTTATTACCTGTTGACCATTTTACCATTATTTATTCTATTGTACCTTTTATTTCATTTTCTCATTAACTTAAAATTTAATTTCCAACATCCCATTATGTAAGGGTAAATTACCATTTTACCCTTTTTATTTTAATTTCTAGCTAATTAAATCAATTTAATCTTTTGTTACCCTAATTTTGCTATTTAATCTTTTTGATACTTATTTTCCTTATTAATTTCTACATACTTCTTGTTTGAGTGAAAATTTACAATTTAGTCCTTGATCTATTTATTTCTTTTTGTTTGACTTAATTTGTCCTCGAATTGGCCCCTTTTTCTTTAATCATTTTTATATTCAATCTTTTTCTATTAAATTTTACATAATTTATACTTGCATGTAAAATTACAATTAGATACCTAAACTTTTTATTTATCATTTTTTATTTGTTTGACTTCGATTTTGACTCTTTTTGTTTCCTTCGACCTTTAATGTCACGTAGATGGAAAATTTTATTTTTATCCACATGTTTGCCTACTATGTGAAAAATTACATTTTGGTCCCTGAAGTTTTCATTATTTATAATTTTGCCATTTTTCACTTGTTTGGCTTTTTTAACTTCTTTAATCCTCTTATTGATGTCAAACTATTGTTTGGCCCCTAATTTATCGTATAATTACGTTTTTACCCTTTTTAAATCTATTACTAACGTTTTTCACTTTGTTTCTTGCTTATTCACATTTACGACCTTCATTTTTTATGCCTAATTTAGTTTTTGGTCTTTATTTTCTCGTCTAATTTCAGTTTTGCCCTTTTTGACGTATTAACTGTATTACTCACTTTATTTTGCATTTAATTAAATTGTGACATCTTTCTTGCATACTTTATTCTCTTACCATTATTTTCTCATATATTTATAGTTTTACCCTTTATGGAATTATTAATCTCATTTTTTACATTATTTCTTGATCTATTATCTTTATGACGTTCTTTTTGCTTAATTTACTATTTAATTCCCATTTTTTTATATAACTACCTTTTTGCCTCTAGTGATGATCAGTGAAAATCCTCAAATCGAATATGTAGGATGAGGACTATATGACTATATGTTATCATATTAGAGGCATCACATTGCATATATAAGTCATTACGTTCATTAGAATGTTAGGTATCATTACATGTCATACTATATTTATATTAAAATTCTTTGGTAATTCTAAGTATACAACTACATAAGCCAAGTCCCAAAAGCTTCACATGTACATGCCACTTTGTTTTTCTTTATTCTACTTTTGTTCACTCGTCCTGCGCGATGTCAAAATAAACTACGCGCTAAGCAACATTGTTGCCTTGTGATGGATACAAATACATAAAATTTTACCTAATAAATTAATTTAAGAAAAATTACCATTTTACCCTAGTCATTATTTTTAGTTAATTATCTGTAATTTAAATTTTTAATGTCATAATTTACTTCTAATTCCCCTAATATATATTTTTCTTATTTAATTTCACCTATTCTTCATTTAAGTGGAAAATTACAATTAGGTCCTTATAATTTCTTTTTACCATATTTTATCTTAATTAACTTTAATTTTGACTATTTTAACTTCTTTTGGCTTCTAATTTCCTTTTAATGGTAAATTTACATTTTAGTCCCTATGTTTACCTTTAATGTGACAAATTATATTTTGATTCCTAATTTTTTAATTATTTACCATTTTACCCTTTTAAGTCTATTTGACTATTTTTACCCCTTTAACCACATTTTTAATATCAAATTACCATTTTAACCATAGTTTATCGTGTAATTACCTTTTTACCCTTTTTAGACATATTAATCTTATTTTTCACATATTTCATACTTATTCACATTTATGACATCTTTTATGCCATATGTACTATTTAATCCCCATTTTCTTGTAAAATTATGATTTTACCCCTAGTAGTTACCAGTGAAAATCCTCAAATCGGATAAGCAGATGATAACTATATGACTATATGTTATCATACTGGAGGGATAACAATTTAATGCAATTTTGATACTCTAGTATGGGTGAAGGGACCATAACTTAATACGATACCAATACTCCACTGTATGTTATGTGCTGACTATTCATCAATATGTGTAATAAATCAAATTTCATGGTGCCAGCACGGTATATATATGCCTATGGCTTGCCATTATATTTTATTATTCTGGATTACCTACTATGCACTAGGAGCAACTACATATTGTAACTCATATCATATTTTTATATGATTTTCCTTACTAATTACATTGTGTCATAAATATTACATGCTTACATAGTGCTCAATCATGCTTAAGTATTATACATTTATCATAAACACGTATTATATCATATGAAAGGAAGGAGAAAATACATTATTCTTACATTTACTATTCGACTATAATGGAATTTCATACATTTAATAGTTATTTGCCATATATGTTCCTAATACCATATGTTGTATTTATATATTATTATGTGTTCAATCTAACTTGTAATTCCTAAGTCATCTTTAGGTACATCATTATGTATAATTATACCTTATAATATACACTTATTATTTTTAGTTCCAATCAACTATATTACATCTCTGCATATTATGTTATATTTTTCATACTAAATATACCATAATTTATTAAATTATCGTACATTATTCTTTACAACCAATTCGATCAACATTGCATTTCTCATCTTTAATTTGTTTTCTTCATTAGTCTATTTTCAAATAATCTTAATTCATCATTCTAACATATTATCTTAAATTATATTACATTTCCACGCAAGTTTATCTAATTATATAATGATACTTCCTTATAATAACAAGGTAAACTTTATATCTATGAATCATTTTAAACTTTGAACAATTGTGGTATACTTAATTATTAGAGAATTATTCATTTTAGGCATTGTGTACATATAAACATCAAAATAATTTATTATACCACTTAACGCATAATTCGGCCAAAGTATGATCACTCCCTATATGTTTAATTTTGTTTAAATTTCATACTTATTTCATGTTAACTTGTCATTTTACTAAGTAATCTTAAATTATTTTTCATTATTCTCTAAATTCACTTAGTTATACAAGGCAAATTTAATACTAACATTCAAAAATTAAATGAAATAGAGCGTAATTTGTATCCACTAACCTTAGATCTTGCTCTCCTCATTTCATCCTTCATTCTCATCACCTTAAATCCATGAAACATCATCATCTCTATATTTCTCCAAAGGTGGAAGAATTTTTTAAAAATTACATCCTAACTTTGATCCCTTGATTTAATCTATTTTTTTTAATAAAAATAGAGGTTAGAGGCTGTAATGATGTTGTAGAGGAGCTGAATATTATCTAAGAGGCACCAAAATTTAGAAGAGAAATGAAGAAAAATGGAGAAAGATGGCTTACGATTAAGAAGGAAGGAAGAGATGCAAAAATTATGGAATTCTCTCCAGTTTTTTGACATTTTGGGGTTTGTATACCCAGTTTTTAGGCTCGGCCAAACAAAAGTGATTGGACCTAGTTTAAGCATGAAATTTATTTTAAGCCCATTTAATGCACTCTAAATTGTTTCTCTCTTTCCAACTCCAAATTCACTTAACATAAATTCCATAATTGTAAAAATAATAAATTAAGATTGTTTGCTATTTTGGTGATTTTTAGAGGTTGTCTACTATTTTTAAAGTTTCGATCAAATTTTTAGTCAATCCTTTTTATGGTACTGAGTAGAAACTTTGCTATCTAATTTAAGGATCCATCTAAGCTTATTTTTATCTTAAATTGTATCATCAACTCAGTTTATTATTTATTTTCATATTCTAAGTCAAATTGCCCATTAGGTCATCCATCCTCGGATTTCCCTTGGTTGAGCATGTTTAACGCTTATACACTTCTAAATTTCTCTATTCTATTCAACTCCAATTATTCCAAAAACTATCCTAGGATTACTATTCATGCTCTAAAACATGCCATGTATTTCAGATGCAAATTTTAGGATGTTACAATGGATGTACCCAAACTTTATCATCTTTCATTCATACATGAAAAAATAATTTCTAGACATAATCTCTAGTCATGCAGACAGATAGATCATGCTATTAGCATAACTCAAAAGGTTCTAGTATTATACATTGGTTAAAGATATATAACATCTCAAAAAATAGGATCCTCTTATCCAAGTATTCCTAACCCTCGATATTTAGTATTTTAACTCATGCTTTTATAAGATAATGTTAATGTTCAATATAATGCCTTTACTAATAAAAACTATAATAGACATGGTAGTGAACTAAAAACCCATTAATGTGATCCAAAGGCTATCTTTCCCTTTTACTATATGCCATATATCATAATCTAACTCGCTTTTATAGGTAGGTCCATTATAACTCTGATTTAATGTTTAATTGTAATGTATTTTTATCTGTATTTATGCTCTATTTTGTATATTTTTCATATTTTAGGTGTTATACTTCTCTTTTTATGCCAAATAGGATAATGTTGAGATTTATAAAGTTTTGGTATGTTTAATGGTGCAATCTTGACATTTATGCATAAAATTGACTTGCACACAATAGAGACCAAAGTGTCTCAACCGTATGCTATACAGAATCACCAACTTACACCATTTTATTAAGGTGCATTGCTAAAACCATTTATCTCTATCATATGCCATGCTGTACACTGAAGCTATAATACTTCTTTAATCGATTGTACATGGCTGAGACCAAAATGTGTCCACCATGTGCCTCTATAACTAGTATAAAAGTTGAGTTCTATTTTGTGTAGAAAAAGAGTTTTTAAGTTTTTCATGTTTCTTTAGGTTTAGTACAGAGTTTTTCATTTTAGTTACTAATTTTTAGGGTTTTATACTTAATTATACTTGTAAAAATTACATTTTTACTAGAGTTTAAACTTAAAATAGAAAAATACAGAGATATAACTTAGTTTACAGTGTAAAGTTTTAGTTTTTAATCATGTTCAACTGGAAGAGAAAGAGGAGAAGCAACATCAACTTCAGATCTACCATTCAAAATGGGTTCAAGAGTTTTTTCATTCTTTTTCCTTGCTTTTTACATTATGTATAGTGAGTAATCTCTTTATTGTTTGAAGATCTTTGAATCCCCATACCCATGTGAGATAATGAACTCATTTGCTTAAATATATTTGCAAATATTTCTTTTTCCTTGTGCTTATCTTGATATGGATGTTATTCAAGTATTTATGCTATTAATCTTATTCAAGGTAATGGATTTATGCTTATTTAAAGTGTAACGCCCTAAAATTTAAGTTGGCTAATAATAACTTATATTGGTGAATAGTATTTTTCATTTAGGTTAGTAGAGGTTAAAATTTATTAAGTATGCAATACGAGAGGGCATTATTTTTTTAGAGCTTTTGAACTTATAAATTTAACTAAAATATATTTTAGTAACAAATAAGAAATTAATATAAATAGATGTTATTAAGAGAAGAAGATGATAATAATAATAATAATAATAATAATAATAACAACAACAACAATAGGAACAATAATATTTTGGGATATTCCTAGAATTCTATAGATAAAAATACCATGCCCATAAATTTACAAAGGAAATAACAATTAAAGAAAATAAAAAAAAAGAAATAAAGAGAATGGAAATACGAAAGGGAATGAAGAGATTAGGGAAAGAGGTAAAAAATAGGGGAGAGGTCCTAACTGATCAAAGTCACCATAGAGGCTGCTTCATTATCAATAATGACTCACACTGCTACTAACCCTCTATTGCTAGCCACGTCACTGTTATTCCTCTAGCTATGATGTCATATTTTGCCCTATTTTTCTTATCATGATAAAAAATTCCTCTCTTATTTACGGTGACTTATGGTGGCATATGGTGACACGAGTAGCATCGGTGAGTCCCAAAGGTGAGGTGATCATCCTAGTGCCCTTTATTCCTACCTACTCACTGATAACTAGTAGATGTGAGAAATAAGCTATCAATCCTTCTAGCATGATTTCATGCCAAACTAAATGGTGGATGAGTATGTGACCATCTACAATAGGTCCCTAAGGT
Source organism: Excoecaria agallocha (assembly GCA_037975025.1). Lineage (NCBI taxonomy): Eukaryota > Viridiplantae > Streptophyta > Magnoliopsida > Malpighiales > Euphorbiaceae > Excoecaria > Excoecaria agallocha. The sequence continues at coordinate 123,761 of JBBPFJ010000181.1, forward strand.
TCTCGACTTCACAATAGCAATAGTGGACCATCTTCGACAAAGCTTTGCAAAGCTTCGGTGAGCACAATAATGGAAAGAAATAGGGGAAAATGTAGGAATTCACTTTAACAGGTATTTGACTACCAAAATTACTTCTAAAAAGTTTATTAAATTAATTTTGAATTTTTATTAAAAATTATTTTGTTTTTGTTAAAATCAAATGTCTTGTGTGTTTTAATTTGTATATTTGTTGACATATATAGGTGTTTGAAATTATTTCTTAATGCTTATATATGATAGGTAGTCACTTATTTTATAAATTTTATTTATTATCGATATGATAGTTGTAACATTAGGTAATTAGTCACTATTAAGTGTTTAAATTGATTAACTATAAATAAAAATTTATAAAATTTAATTTAATTTAAGATTCTGTCTAATGGAAATAGCTTAAGCCAAATAGGTTGCATTGTTATTGAAGCTAATTTCTTTTTCCTTATACAAGCAATTAAAATGTGTTTACGTGCATGGAGTTAATTTCTATTGATTTTGGCTAAACTTGGCCTCAGCACGTTTAACCCTTAAACACTTTCAAATTTCTATGTTCTATTCAACTCAAATTATTTCAAAAACTACCCCAAGGTTACTATTTATGTTTTAAAATATGCCATGCATGTTAGATGCAAAGGCTCGAGCTATAAAAAAACTAGCAATTTCGTCCTTCTTCTTCTTCTTCTTCTTCTTTTCCTGATTCCAATGGTTTACAATCCAATTTTTTTAAGTTTTCTTATCCATTTGATGGCATTTTGTGATTTTGATTTGGAAAATTGTTGGGTTTTTAAAATGTATACATTTTGATATATTATTTGCATATTTTCTTTGAGTTTTTATCCTCCAACCAAAAATGTTATGTTTAATATTTTTTACCAATTAAAAATGTTATGTTTAATATTTTTTACTTATTTTTATGCCTTAAATGGGATTACAATGGTATGAAAATGATGGTAGGAATTGGTGTTTGTGTGGATAAAGTTTAAAAAGAATGTCCCATTTTGATCAAATGGAAAGAATTCTTAGCTGATCATATTGAGTTACCATTTCGAAAATTTTATGTTATACTGGGTATTGATTAGTTATCAAAGCATCATGCAATGGTTAATTAAAGGGCAAAGATAGTGACACTTAGAGATGTTGATGGGAAAGAAGTTATAGTGCAGGGTATTCGAACCAAACCTTTAGCTAATGTGATATCTGCTATACAAGCAAGGTAATGTCTTAGATAGGGATGTGAGGTATTTTTAGCCTTGGTGCTTGATTTAAATAGGGAGAAAGGAAAGCTTCAGGACATACCATTGGTGAATGAATTTTTTTATGTATTTTCAAAAGACTTACCTAGTCTTCCACCTAAAAGGGATGTGTAATTGTCCATAAGAGTTCTACTAGGTACATCTCCTATTTCCAAGGCATCATATAGGATGGCCCCAATGGAATTAAAGGAGTTAAAGGTTCAGTTATAGGAATTACTTGATAAAATTTTTATTAGGCCTTGTGTATTACTTTGGGGTGCACCAATTCCTTTTGTAAAAAAGAAAAATGGTACTATAAGAATGTACATGGACTATAGACAGCTGAATAAGGTAACAGTGAAGAACAAGTACCTATTACTAAGAATTAAAGACTTGTTTGATCAGTTGAAAGGTGTTGGAGTGTTTTCCAAGATCGACTTGTGATTGGGATACTACCAACTTCGGGTAAAGGATGTGGATGTTCCCAAAATTGCATTTAAAACTTGATATGGTCATTACAAATTTCTAGTAATATCATTTAGGTTAACAAATGCACTGACTGCTTTTATAAGCCTTATGAATTAGGTGTTTCGACCCAACAGAGATCAGTTTGGTGTGGTATTCATAGATGACATATTGGTCTATTCCAAAAATGAAGCAAAAGATATTTAACATTTGAGGATACTGTTATAGACTTTAAGGAAGAATTAGTTGTTTACCAAATTAAGAAAATGTGATTTTTGGCTTAAGGAAGTTTCATTCCTTAGGCATATTGTATCTTCTAAAGGCAATAAATATGACCCAGCTAAAGTTGAGGCTATTATGAATTAGAGGCCACCTTAGAATGTTTTTAAAGTGAGAAGTTTTATAGGTTTAGTAGGGTATTATCATTATTTTGTGAAAGGATTTTCAATCATTGCTTCACCTCTCACTAAGTTGTTGAGAACGAATATAAAGTTTGAATGGACTGATCATTGTTAAGCAAGTTTTGATCTGTTAAAGAAGATGCTAACAAAAGCCCCAGTTTTGACATAACCAATTTTGGGTAAAGAGTATGCCATGTATAGTCATACTTTTAGAGTTAGGTTAGGTTATGTGCTAATGCAAGATCGCAAGGTGGTAGCTTATGCATCTACGCAATTGAAACCACATGAGCAAAACTACCCTACATATGATTTAGAATTGTCAGTAGTAATATTTTCCTTGAAAATATGGTGGCATTATTTGTATTAAGAAAAATGCAGAATTTATGTAAATCATAAAAGTCTCAATTATTTACTCACTCAGAAGGAACTCGATTTGAGATAGCATAGATGGTTAGAGTTGTTTAAGGATTATAACTGTATAATGGATTATCACCCGGGTAAATTTCATGTTGTAGCTAACGCCTTAAGTTATAAGATGATGGTAGTTATGATGTTACAATTGAGTCAATGGAAATTTGCATCTGATGGTGCTTTGATAGCTCAATTGAAGGCTAAATCTAATGTGAGACAGGTAGTGATAGATGCCAAAAAAATGATGGAAAGTTGCAATAGATTTTACAATCATTTCATGAAGAGAATCAATTTGAGTATACCATAAAAAAGATGGGAGTGTGTATTACCAAAATAGACTATATGTTTCAGATGTCAAAGAATTGAAAAGAACTTTGTTGTATGAAGCTCACAATATTGTATTTACCATGCATTTAGGCAAGACTAAGACATATTAGGATCTGAATCAATTTTATCGGTGGCCTGGTATGAAGAAAGATGTATTCGATTATGTTTCTAGTGCTTGACTTATGAATAGGTTAAAGTAGAACACCAATTACCCTCGGGATTGTTGAATTCCATTCCATTCCAATTTCACAATGGAAATGGGAAGACATCACCATAGATTTTGTTATAGATTTGCCTCTCACACAGAAGAAGCATAATGTAGTATGGGTAATAGTCGATAACCTGACTAAATCAGCTCATTTCATATCGGTTTGAATATATTACTCTATAGATAAATTGGAAAAATTGTATGTGAATGAAATTGTTCGATTGCATGGAATACCATTTTCTATAATTTTATACAGAGATCTAAGATTTACATTTAGATGTTGGCAGAGTCTATAGCAAGCTTTACGAACATAGCTTAGATATAGTATAGCTTTTCACACTTAAACAGATGGTCAGTCTAACAGGGTTATCTAAGTGTTAGAAGATATGTTGAGAGGATGCATCATAGATTTTTCAAGAAGTTAGGATAGGTATCTTGCCTTAATAGAGTTTGATTACAATAAAAGTTATTAGATAAGCATTAATATGGCACCTTTTGAGGCTTTATATGGTCGAAAATGTAAAATTTCAGTTTATTGAACTGAATTATCTAAACATAGAATGATTGGTCTTAACATTATTGATGATATAGATGAGAAAGTATAATTTATTGAATAGAGATTGAACATAGTGAGTGACAGGCATAAGTCTTATATATATTTAAAGAGAAAGGACATTGAGTATCAAGTGGGTGATAAAATGTTCTTGAAAGTTCTCTTTAAAGAAAGTATTATGGTTTAGGAAGAAGGGTAAATTAAGCTCGAGGTACATTGTTCCATATGAAATTCTTTAAAGAGTTGGACCAGTAACATACCGATTGACTCTTCCTATAGAATTAGCCAAAATGCATGATGTGTTCCATACGTCAATACTTCAAAGATACCATTCAAATGAATCCCATGTGCTACCAGTACAAGATATTTAGGTTTAACCAGACTTCTCTTATGATGAGGAACTAAAAGAGATTTTGGCTAGAGAAATTAGACAGTTAAGGAACAAGCAGATTCCTCTTGTCAAAGTGCTTTGGCAACATCAAAGAGTACAAAAATTGACTTGGCAATCAAAGGCAACAATGAAAAATAGTATCCCTAACTATTTAAAATAGGTATGAATTTTGAGGATTAAATTCTTTAAGGGAGAGAGAATTATAAGATCCTAACTTTGACCTTAATAGAATTATGAATGATTAAATTAGTATTATTATTGACTAATATTTAATTTAGCATTAAAAAGTATAATTAGGGTTATAGTAGGGGCAAATTGATAAATAAAAAGAGATACTATTTATTTGATGTTTTTCAAGCATATTATTAATTAGGGTGCAATTGAAATAAAAATGTTATCTTTGGGGATAATTTTTGGAAGAAAGATATTTGAAAGGGCAAATTGGTAATTTTCATGTTATATTGTTAAGTGAATTATAAGTAATGTTTAAGTAAGGGGCTTAATTAAAAAGAGATATGAATTAAAGGGTGGTTATTGGAGGAATGAAGTTAAAAGGGACAACTTTTTAACATGCAAAGAATTTAAGGAGCCTAAGGATACTTTACCCTCTCCTTAAAATTCTTACTTTTTGCATGAAGGAGAGAGAAAGTTAACTATGGGTTCAAAGTGTTGAGGGGGATGGCAAAGTATGAGAAAGAAATCTGATTTATTTCATTATATTTTACTCTCTTAAAGCTTAAGAATCATCTATCAAATCTCCTCTAAAATTTCTCTTTTGAATTGTTAATGCAAGGATTTTTAAGTTGAAAATGTTAAGGTAATGTATTCCTCCCTTCTTCTCTATCATCTTCTTCTTTAATTAAAGGATTTTGATTTGGGAAAAATTTTGGAAATTTATGGATGATGTACTTTGTAGAAGAAAAAAATAATAGAAAGATCAAAGGCAAGGAGGTGATAAAGGAGTGAAGAAGGCTTGTTGAAGAATTTGACCAAGGTGAGGATTTTAAAAGCAAATTCTACTTTGCATGTGCATTTATATGTATGCAGTTGTGTTAAATAAGTTGTATTATTGGTTGGATTGGTTATGAGGATGATGGTGTTCATGGTATTAAAGGGGAATGAAAGAAAGAATAATTAAATTGTTGAAATTGTGTTTGTTAATTTTGAACCAGCTTCTATATTTTTAGCATATCTTGAGTTATACACATCTAATTTCAGTGAATTCATTTGGTATTTACACCTATGACATGTACCTAAATTTTGTAGGGGAACTTGAGGTTGATTCTGCTTCTAAGTAGTCTTAATTTTAACTTGAAATTCGAAATGAACTGTTGTCTAGTTTAATGGGTAGGTTGTAGTATTTTTGATATAATTCATGGTAGAGAAGTCTAATTTCTATGAGGAAAAATTTTAAACAAACTAGAAATATAGGAGTACAATTTTCTTGAGGGAATGTAGTTTTAATTATGTACCCATTTTCTTCTACGAATTTTCTAAGTTGTTACTAAAATTGATTTTGGTATTGTGAACTACTATCTAATGTCAACTAATAGATTATAGTATTTTAGATATAACTTAGGATAGAAAGGTCAAAATGCTATGAGATAAAATTCTAATTAAACTATACTTATAAGAGTACAATTTTCATGAATAAATATTAGGTTAATTCAATACCTATTTTACTCCACGAATATTTCAAAGTGGTCACACAAACTGCTTTTGGAAAAAGTGTATTATTGGATAGTCTGTAATGATTGGGTTATAACTCCTAATTTAATTATCCTAATTGTGTAGTATTTGAAGTATGAGATACTAGAGACATAAACTATTGTTTTCTTAAAAGATCAATTTGGTTAATTTAGCCATTAATGCGGCAAAATCGAGATGCAAAATAGAGTTGAAAATCTACCTACCCTATTTTCTATAACCTAATTCTTTGATGTATAAATGTACCACAAGTATTAACATGATTTTTTCCAATAATTTGATCATAAAATAAGGATGTTGCTTGTTGTATAATTATAGGTAAGAATAATGGTATAATTAATTTATACATGACTATGGTGTTACATGAAATATGTATATGACTAAGAGGTATGATAATATTATAAAGTAAAGCTATATGTGTATGTAAATTGCATAAGCATACTATGTAACAAGCCCATAAACAAGCTTATATATTATTACTTATTCAGATGGATATGAATTTTCTTACATGCTTATGTTTTTCAGTTAAAATGTGAAGGTAATTGATTACAGTATTATGTAATTACAACTACTTGTTTTGATACCTGAGATTGATTAAACATGCATATATATGAGATTGTGTACTTTGTATATGATAATATAAGTGTCAGACTACATAATAAAGCTCAAGCATGAAAGCATAATTGAAATGTATACAAACACTATTAATGCCAGCAAATAGAGTTCAGTTATGATAGATAGGCACCTATAGTGATTGAGTCCTAATTGCTACTGTCTGGCCCTATTTAGGTCTACATGTCATCCTCGTTTGGGACCATCATTTGATCCCATATGGATCTACCATTTTGATATCCTTGGATATCTATTGAACTTAATACCTATCAATATTTACATGACTGATACCTATGGGTATCTACCATTCTTGTTATCCACTTTCAGAACCTAGGCAGGCTAATTCCAATTATAATTATAATTACAGTATTTGAATCAAAGCATGAATGCTCAGATGCTTTTGATGGATTACATAATTTATTTTAATTACAGAAATTATATAACATGTATAAATTCTTAGAGTATATCAATCAATCGAGAGAATTATGTATGCTGAGATATTTATTATCTTTGTTATCTTATTGATCATATACTTTGAGATGTTGCTAAAATTTGATAATTTATTATCATTGATATTTTATGTTACATATGATACATGTTAAGTGTGTTTTTTGATGATCACTTTGAGTGGTTTTCCATCATGAATTGTTCCCCGCTAAGCTTTATAGCTTAGCATGGGTCATTTTATCCTTTTAGGTTCAGTAGATAAGATTTTTGCTCAGGGACATTCATTGCATCAGGAAAGGCCAGCACAAGTCAGGAAAGAAGTGATGTAAGGGATTTTCATGATAAATATTTTATATAATTTTGTATTAAGAGTCATATGTATGTTATGATGTATCTAGTATGAGTACATTGAGTTGTATAAGCTCACTTTTGTAAGAGAACAGACAATGTATGCATGTATGATCTAAAGCAACTAAATTACCATATGATATACAAACTAAAGTAAAAACAAGTAAAACATAAGAATAATGATAGTAATCTTTGAAATGCATATGAGATATAGAAGTTAAAGAGTGCTAAAAACTTGTATAGTGCTAATATGTATGTGCAGCAAAAAGAGATAAAGTATGTGAACAATTATAATAACACTTAATTGAAATGTATGATAATCAACATGTTGATGCAATATTATGATCAAAGTATGATTGATGGTATAGTAACATAGTAAAATTTATCAGTGATGCATGACACAGCAATATGATTAGGTTAAAAGAATCATGGTGTTACAAATTGGCTCTTCATATTGAATTAGCTAAAATGCATGATGTGTTCCATACATTGATGCTTTAAAGATACCATTCAGAAAAATCCTATATGCTACTAGTATAAAATATTCAGGTTTGGCCAGACTTATCTTATGATGAGGAATCAAATGAAATTTTGGTTGGAAAAATCAGATAGTTGAGGAACAAGCAGATTCCTCTGATTATAGTGACTTAGCAACATCATGGTGTTTAAGAAGTAATTGGAAACCGAAGGTAGTTATAAAATAATAGTATCCCTAACTATCTGAAACATGTATGAGTTTCAAAGATGAAATTCTTTAAAAGGGATAAAATTGTAAGACCCCCACTTTGATCCAAGTCGAAAATGCTTGATTATTATGATATTATTGTGTATTAAAGCTTAATTACATTAGTAAATTCAAATTAGGGTCAAAAAGGGCAACATGGTAATTTTATTTATGTATGTATACGAGTTATTAAGCATTATAAATTTTATAAGGGTGTAATTGAATTAAGAAGAATGAGTTTATGGGTTATTATTGAAATAGAGTATATATGAGCTCAATTTTGAAAAAGGAATAAAAGAAAGGGAACAATTCTTAATATACAAGAAATTGAGGGAGTTAAGGGAACTTTTTCCTCCACTTTAAATCCTAAAGCTTTGTATGTAAGAGAGAGAAAAATGGTTAGTAGGGGATTTTACATTCTTAGTTGGCATAGGCAAGTGAAATCCAAATTTTTCTTCTTCTCTCATATCTCTTTGTAAAGGTTTTTCATTCTTTTCTTAATGATTCTCAAGATTTCTGCTGCATGTGGTTGAGTATAAGATTTTTAAAGGGGATTTGTGAAAGTAACAGGTTCAAGACTTTATCTTATCTCTTCATCTTCTTTCTTTTTATTGTGTGGCATTTCAATGAATACAAAATACATGTATGAAAATTTATGCATGTATGAAATATGATTTGTAGAAAAGCAAGCTAAGAAGGACAAGGACAAAGAAATAGCAAAAGATTGAAGTAAAGTGTGGTATTCAGCCAAGGTAAGGGATTTTTGAACTAATTTTACTTTGCATATTTATTGGCATAAAATATTTCATGTTAAATAAGTTGTATTGTTAGCTAGATTGGTTATGAGAATACTGGTGTTCATGGAATTAAAGGGGAATGAAATAAAGAATAATTAATTGTTGGAAATGTGTTTGTTAATTTTGAACTAGTTTTTATATTTTTAGCATATCTCAAGTTATATAACCTAATTTAGGTAATTCCAATTCATAATTACACCTTAGACATATACCTACAATTTTGTAGAAGAAACCTAAGGTTGGTCCTTTAAGAAGTCTTAATTTTAACTTGAATTTTGAAAGGAACTATTGTCTAGTTGTAGTGAGTAATTGTAGTATTTTAAGTAGAATTCTTGGTAGAGAATTTTATTCTGACGAGGCAAAATTCTGGACAAACTAGATATATAAGGGTAAAATTATCATGAAGGAATGTTGGTTTAATTTTATACCTATTTTCTTCTACAAATTTTCTATGTTATAACTAGAATTTGATTTGGTATTGTGAACTGCTGCCTAGTGTCAATGAACAAGTTGTAATATTTTGGACATAATTCATAGTACAGAGGTCAAAATGCTATGGAAAAAATTTTGAATAAATTATATTTGCATATCGATATTTTCTATGAAGAAGACATAGTTTAGTTCTGATTCTAAACATGTCAAAATCTAGCTTAAAATTAAAACTTCCTGTAGCCCTATCTTTAGGAATAGTCCTTAGTATTTTGTTTTTATCTTGAAATTTGGAATTGAAATTTAGGTGATTTTTAATGATCCTAAAATTAGAAACATAGGGGAACAACTTTGGAAGAGACCATTTTGGTTGACAGTGTCATTTGATAGGTTTAAAATAGCCTACAAGATGAACCTAAAATTCTACCTTTAGATAGAATGGACCTCATAGTCAGAACCAATTTGGTAATGATTGTGAGCAAGTCTAGAACCAAAACTGCACCTGTCTCACAATTAGTAATCATTTGGTAACCACCGTAACCCTCCCTTGTTTCTCTTAAACTTGATTTTATGGCCCCAAATTGTTATCAAAGTTTACCTAAACCTTCTTAATCATCTATAGAGTATTTCAAAATGCAGAAACAACATATAATGAGGTATATGTTCAAGAGTATATGATAATATTATATTGTAAAGCAATAGGTATAAAAAGTTGATGAAGCATAATGTATGACAAATATATGAATTATTAAGCTTATTACTTATTCGAGATAACATCTATATGCTTATATGTTATGCTTATGAATTATCATGCTAAAGAATATGATTACAACTATATATGCTCATGTACCTTTTCTTGAATTGTCATATGAGATTGACTATACATTTGTATACATCTAAGATTGTGTATCCTATTATATGATTATATATCTATTTATGAAAAATTGTATAGTGAAAGCACAAGAATGATAAATGAAATGAATATAGTCATAGTAATGCTTGCAAATAGAGTCTAGTTGTGGTTAGATAAGCTCCTATATGGATAGAGTTGCAGCTGCTACCATCTGGCCCTATTTGGGTCTATATGTCTTCACCATTTGGGACTATTGTTCGATCCCGTTTGGATCTACCATTTTGAAATCATTGGATATCTACTAAATTTAATACCTATGGGTATTTATATGATCGATACCTATGGGTATCTACCATTCTTGTTAACCATATCTTTAGAACTTATGCAAGCTAAATTTTAATTATAATTAACAGTATTTCAATCAAAGCATGAATGCTCAGAAGTTATTGTTGGATTACATGATTAGTTCTAATTACAAAATTATCACAAATAAAAATTCTCAGAGTATATCAATCAACCATATGAATTATGTATGCTAAGATATTTTTTTATCTTTGTTGACTTATTGATTATATACTTTGAAATGTTGCCAGAATTAATAATTTACTTTCATTGATATCTTATGTTGTATATGATGCATGTGGA
>JBBPFJ010000181.1:136843-144443 GCA_037975025.1 Excoecaria agallocha
CTGTATGTTGATGATACTCATAATATTGATCAGCCTGATGATTAGACTGACGTAGACTTTTAGTAGGCTTGGCTTGTAACAATTGCAATTTTCCTTCCTTTATCAATTGATTAAGTACCCATGATAAAGACCTACCCAGGGTTGAATAGTACCTCTAAGTGGTCTCAAAAGTATATGCCTTGGCTGTCTTCCCAATATTACCCATGCCACCAGGTTTACCAGTGGTACCTCTATATCCTCGACGACCAAAACCTACAGCACTAGCAAAGCTTGCTTTCTTTTCCAGGTACACACCCTCAACTTCAATGGTGATATCTTTAAGGATTTCCAATCTTTCAGCCTCTTTATTTTCAAGCCTTCTCTCATATAAAGGCTAGAATTTATAATGAAATCCTAATCTGATCGGTGGTGTTAGGGTTTCTTTTCTTCTCTCTTACTTTATTGTTCCACTTCATCAAATACTCGTGGAAGGATTCATCTTGCTTTTGTTGCAGCAACTCAAGATCTTTCAGAGCTACTTTTATCTACATACTATCTTAAAAACTCCTCTATCAACATATCTCAATCTTCCTTAATATATCTATTCAGGCCATGATACTAGTTAATGGTAAGGCCTACAAGGCTAAGGTTGAAATACTCAACCTTTTATCTTTTAGTAAAAGTGGTGCACTTTATGACTAGGGTATACTGCTTGACATGGGTAGATGGATCAAAAGTGCCATCAAACTTAGGCAGATTAGGCATTTTAATCCATTGTGGAAGCACATCTTCATTCTTTAAATCTATATCCTCTAGATTGACCCATTTTTTAACTAATAAGGCATAGGTCATCGCTTCTATCTTCTCTTCAACTTTCTTGAGAACTGGATCTTCCATTCTAGATGGCTTACTCCTCAAGGCTTATGCTGCTACTAGGTCTTCTTCCTCTTTAGGAATGAAATCTTCCTTAGAAGCAACGCCTTAATCCTTTTGTTGCTCAATAAGTAAAGCTTTTAACCTAGTACCTCTTGATTCAACCATTAAGGAAGGCCTTGCAGTGGTAGCAACTGAAGTGCCTTTAATAGCTACAGGCTCCCTTTGTTCAGTAGCAACTGCTAAAATTTGTTGGCGATAGGCTATACTAAGGAACTCATCATATCAATCATCATAGCCCTTATTCTTCTTTCAAACTTATCTAGCCTCTTATCCAGTTCCTGACTATCAATAACCCCAATTATTGATGGATATGCATTTGTTGTGGTTTTTGAAGCTAGCTTAAAGACTTCAACCAAATCCCAATCAATTTTTAATGCTAACTCCATTGACTCTAATAAACAACTCCTAACCAAGTGCCCTTCTGGACTCTCGAACCACCCTATTGACTCTATGGTGACTCTAAAATAATCCCTCGGTAAGACTCAAGTCTTCTAATAAGCGCTTCTTCCAAATACATTTCAAACAGTCCTATTATAGCTTCACTCGAAGTGAATTCCCAAAGAAACTCAGGCTCGAAACTTATCCAATGAACACATGTATTCCTATGATAGGTCAAAGCCTTTAACCACTTACATGACTCTGTAATGGCTAAAAAAATTTATCAGCATAATGCATGGTTGTGCATGTAATGCACAGGCATGTGATGCATCATTTTTAAAACACATACATAAGTTAAAAGTAAACCTTCCAACCTTATTTTTCCCACACAAGTAATCATACAGTCTATTTCCTAGGTGTGGTTAGCTCATAGGTCAATAGGGAACCCAATGAACATGAACGATGCACAGTGAAAGATCGATAGCATAAACTTTCAATATTTAAAGTGTAGGCAAAAGCACCTTTGATCATTATATGCTTGAGTAATTTAAACAAATAAAGGTAGGCAAACTGGGGTATGATAGCCTTTGATTAGTGCCCACTTTAATTTATCAAAATTTGACCAAATATATAGGTATCCATATAGCAAGTAAAGTATTATGGTATATGATACCAAAAGAAAGTATCTATGGCCATTACATAAGGTTTTGGTCTGGTAGCACAACTTTAGGGCTACCCAAACATGGTCTTTACCAATTGGTTTAGCTCATTATAAGTGTAACGACCGATTAGGTTACCATTTAATGTAGCACATGGTATAAGTCTTGGGCTGGTGATTATTCTGTAACACTTCCCTATATTAAGTGAACATAGGGTGGTGCTTCGAGAATGCATCATTGGGCAAATAGGGATGGCCAACCTAATTCCAAAGTCATAGCATGTTATAATGTAAACTAATTGAAAAATGGATCGGCGTAATTAACCATAAGCTATTATTTATGTCAAATCAACCAAGTAGCTCTCAAAGCAAAATCTCATGGTCCCTAGTGGAGTCACCACTAAGATGCATGCCAAACCTCATAGGCATTCGGCTTGTACTCGAAAGCCCACTTTTAGGGCTCGAGACTGGATAAAGGTTCATTTAACTCATGAAGGCCGGTTGTTTAAAAATGGATAGGGATTCAACCAAATATAAGATGCCTCGGGCCTTAAAAAGGTATAAGATAGTGTCTCAGGATACCCTTATTCCATTATTAGTGATCAACCTACGAGGGCATCTGCTGAGCACCACAAGACAAGTATCATAGAGTTGCCACCCAATAAAACACTAGAAAATGAATTCTAACCTCATGAATCCAAAACCAGAGATAGCTTGGACTTCACTACTATTTACATACTTGGTTGATTTTACATAAATTATCATTTTTGGTTAATTATTTCGATCCTCTTCTCACGTATTACAAGGCAAAGAATTAAATGATGCATTGAAAGCATATAAAAAGCGATAAATTATATTTGATATATTTAAATAAATCATATATAAATTAGGGAATTCATTAATCTCACCTTGATGAGGACATTGGTCCTCGCATGCATATTAAAAAAAAAGGCAGTATTTTAAGTGTGTTTTGGATAAAAAAAATATAAGCAATGGGCCTACACGACTTTTAATAAACGAATCATGTTAACCATTTTTAAGATTAAAAAAAATTTGTATTCTTAAAAAAAATCCTTGATTTGCATAGTATTTTATGAGTGAAAATCAAGACATTGGTCCCTTTTATAGAAAAATCCCACTCAAACTGATATAAAACTATTTAATAAACTTTTCAGTTAATTGTGCAAGAAAAAATTTAACAAATTAATATCAAAGAATAATGATGTAATAAAAGACATGTATAAATCGAGCTATTAACCATTGTGGGAACTTTGGTTCCCCATGCATATTTTATAAATCTTTATATAACTTTGGGTTAAAAAGATGGACATTGGTCCATTTTATAAAAGGCAAATTAATTAAGTAGAGAGCACTAATATGAGTTTCCTTAATTATTATGCTAAAAATGTCTTTTTTACTAACTATTACAAATTATCACATAAAAATAAAATAAATAAAAGATAAAATAAATGAATGAATAAGAAAATAAAGCTTAAATTGATATCAACCTTGATGGGCTCAAACTCTAACTTCCAACTTCTTCCATGCAAACTCATGATACACTTTATCAAAAATAAAAATAAAATAAAATTAGTTAAATAATGAATTTAAATTTTAAAAGAAGAGAAAATTAGCAAAAAATAGGCCAAAAAGAAAACAAAATAAATGAAATTAAAAAAACACAAGTGGAGAATAAATAAAAGATAAAAAAGATAAGAAATGGAATAAGAAAGAGAGAGAAACACATAAAAACAAAAGGAAAATGGCCAAGACTGTAACGCTCACTCTAATTACCTTTTTATTTACTTATTATTTTATTGAATTTTTGGCACAAATACACATCTATTCATATAAATTTAATAATACTTAAAATATAATGACAAATTCATTAATTACATATGTCCCAAATCTTTTAAATTAAGCAATATAAAGAAATAATTCTACACTAAAATCAATCTTCACTTGCTATTCCCTCTAATGGCCTACAGATGTTGACTAGATATAAAGCACTTCACTCTATACCTACAGACCTATATAGGAAAACACCTGTGTTGAGCAATGGCTCAATAGGGAGAAAATATTGCAATTGACCTCTTATCAAACTTCTAAATGCAAAATTATAATAACAAGCCTTTTTTAGAACTTTTCCACTGCATCTCTAGTTTTCAAAAACACTAAAACCCACTTCATTTTTTCGTGTATAGCAAGAGTTATGCCCCTTTACACTAACATTTATTCAAGTGAACATTAAATAGATTTTTCACGTTATCACTTTCTAAGCCATAAATCATCTTTCTCATGCAATATAAAATCATTTATTCACTCAAACATCAACTATAGATTATCTACAATACATATAACAACTTAATTAAATTAAAACACATAAAACAATAACATAAACTCACATATCTCAAAAGTTGCCCATTACAACTCTTTAGAACTCTTCCTTCTCCTTTCCTTTACTCTTGCTACCTCTTCCAGTAATTATTATCAAGATTCACTCAATCACTACCAAAAATAAGAAATACATACTCTAAATAAATGAAGAAGAGGAAGAAGGTTTCTTTCCATATGAAGCCACGCTTTACATACCTTAAGTTGTTAAAAACCAACCAAATAGGCATACGCCTCTTATATAGCAAATTGAAGTAAGGAAATAACATGAAGAAAGAGAAAAGAAAATGGCTGATAATTTGGCCAAAAGGTGCCAGCTATAAATAAAAAGTAGATTTTTTCCCCTTCTTTATTGCTTATTCCCCCTCTTTCTAGGATAAAAACATGTTTATTTCTCATTGTGCCACTTGCTTAAATGTTAAAAAATTACACTTTGCTCCCTCTTTTTTCACCAATTCTTACATTTGGCATGAAACTTATAATATAATATTTCAATCAAGTCTTTTTTTCTTCCCTAACAATGCATATTTACCCCTAAATTAGCAAATTTATAATATTCCCTTTCACATTTACATTAATTTCGATAATGTCCCAATCACTCTTACAAATATTTACCAATGTATACTTTGGGACATTACAAAGAGTGAGTCACAAACTCACTCTAGCAATGGGAAATGAGTCACAGCCCTGAGTAGGGTAAGTCATGACCCACCAAGTGAGTTATGGCCCAATCTGGAGCGATTCATGGCAAGTTAAAAGCGAGCCATAACCTTTTGACTCAAGGTCATAAGTCACCTCTTGAATGCCCAATGGCTGCTGGAATGATGCCATAACTAAATTTAAACTTCCTAAATTACCTTTTAAGGCCTTAAAACTCATAAAAACACTTTTAAACTTCCTGGAATCAACTCATGTGCTTAAAATAAGTTCTAAAAATATAAAATAACATAGGTTGCACAAAAATTCCATGTGAGAGAAGCATCCTTTAGAAAGAAAATAAAAACTAGTAAGCATCAAACTTAGTTAAATTCACATATAAATAAGATATTCTTGTATAAAACACAATATTACACTCAAACATTCTTATAAAGCATAATTTACATAAGGACATCAAGGACAATATTTCACATTGAAAGGAAATAATAAGAAATAGAGCAAGAAGAATGTACAAAAATACTCAAAATCATAATTTACAAAAACAAAAGCCCTAGGTCTAGATAAGAGCTATAATTGAGCTACTTGAACAATCCAGTGAGAGCACCTCTATTTCTTCTTCCTACCACTTTTGTTTGCCAAAAATTAGATGAAGAACAGAGAGTATATTCTTTTTTTTCTTTTTTCTCTCTAGATTTCTTGGCGTGTTTTCCAAATTCTTTTTTTTTCCACTTAAGAGGAACCATTACCTTTAAATACCTAAAATTAGTGCTAAAAAAGATAGAAGATTTTTCTCTTAAAAATAATCCTCTATTTTGTAGGAAAATATGGAATTTTTTATGGAAACGGCTTTGACTCAGATGTGGACCCTTCAGAAAATTCCAAAAAATTAGTTTATTAGTAAAAAAAGGTGATTCTCTGGCTAGTTATGACCTTAAGTCAAACATAGTGACTCAAATTATGATCCAAAGGAAAGGGAAGTGAGTCACCCATTCAGGCCGTGACTTAGAAGTGAGTCACTATCTTTACCCGTGAGTTAAGATTGTGACTCATTTCTGAGTCAACCCAAAGCCTACAGATGCACTCATTTCACCCAATCCAGAGAGAAAAACACATGCATGCTGATAAAACACCATATTTTAACCCTCAAAACTTGTGATAGAAAATTTTTGAAAGAACCAGTGTAGGAGAATAATAGAGGGCCACTACTTTCTGGTTGTTTCTGAGATAGTATTATCCTCATTAAGTAACCTTCTTAGAGGCTGACTTAGCCCTAGTTTCTATATAATAGCATTTAGATACATATGTAAACATTTTATAAGATATGTAAATTAATAGTTATGTAATTATGTTCTAAACTTGCAAAATGATAGTATACTTTTATTGTATTCATGCATGAGAATTTTAAAGTATAAATAGAAATAGTAAAGGATATATAGTAGTCCCTTAAGATTGATCCACTAATACCATAATAATGAATAACATGCCATAAGAAAGTATAATACATGAATACTTGAATAAATTTCTAAACAATCATATGATCTGGAACAAATATATAGGTTAGAGATTAGGTGTTACGCATTTGGCATCTAATGTTCTTGAGACTATCATGTCTCCAGTGTTTGATATTGCCTAGTCAGTATTCAATAATTGGATACCATATTTGGTACCCTTTATTTTCATTATCTATATTTATGGATAAATAGGCATGCTTATAAGGGATAGTGATCATAGCTACTAGTTTTGGCAGCATAATGGTATATAGTGTTAAGATGTGATGGAATATGACATGGTATGATGGTGATGATAACACAGCGGAAAAATTTTTTTTTATCATACATACCATACAATTCCAAAGCAAGAAACGAAACATGCAATTTTAGGGTTGTAAGACTTACAACTTTAGAAGCACTTCAATATTTGGTTTTGGTGATGACCAGCAATCAAGGGTGATTTATCAACCTTTGATCTTCTTTGCCAATGCCAAAAGAACAGCCTTTACTCCACTCTTCTCTATGTTCACACACACAATTGCAAAGACGGCTTAAAATCAAGATTGCTAGCTCTCTGTTTAAGTATCGTGTAATGGCAATTGATTGAAGCTATAAAATTTGATTTTTCACTTCTCTAAGGTTGCTATTACTACCCAAGATCACAAGAGAATGAGGAACAATCCTTTCTCCTTGTGAAAAATTGGCCAAAATAAAATTGTGAGAGAGAGTTGTTTTTCACGAGTAACTATTCACGCCACACAAAATTAGGTTTTTTTTTTGCTCTCATCCAATATATATATTATCTTATTTATTAAGTGATAAATCTCAAATATACTACCTTAGGATAATTAATATTAGCTAAATATAATTAATATTTGCCTTTATCACTTAATTAAAATAAGTAATATTTATTAATAAAAACTCTTTTAATTTATCCAAGATAAAAACAAAAGACATATTAATCAAATAAACTACTTAATTAATATAAAGGATATGCCGAAATTCCTTGATTTCTCTTTAGGAATTTCGGCCAATAGTATTCCTATTTAAGTGATTTATTTGATCATAATTCTTTTAGGCTTTAAAACTCAATTAATTAAATTAATAC
>JBBPFJ010000182.1:0-240865 GCA_037975025.1 Excoecaria agallocha
AAAGTGTAGGGGTAAAATGGTAAGTTTTCCAAATAATGAGTTTAGTGAGTAAAAAAGATAAAAAAATGAATAAAGGGTAAAAAATGGAAAGAAATAGTGAGCAAACAGCCTGAAATAAACTTTTGTGAATTGGAATGACTAAAATGAAATTTTGCATGAAAAATTAAAATAAGGATCAAACTGTAATTTTGAATGCCAATAAATGAATGTGGATTGAAAATAAGTAAACTAGTGGCAATTTAGTTATTAAAGTGTAAAAAGGGAAATTTTTGCAATTAAATGAAAAAAATTATGGACTAGATTGAAAAGTTTACCAAAGTAATGGTATTAATCTGTATTAAATGTAAAGTATATTGATAATTGTGTTTTTGATATAAAATTAATGAATTTTGCATGTGATGGAAAATCATTGATTTATAGTCACCGCTAAACATAAAAAAAATGAAATGAAATGAATAAATATGAAGTGATAAATGAAATGAAATGAATAAAAATATGTAACAAAAGAAAAGAAATGAAAAGGGCTGAATTGAAACGACTTGAAAGTATTAAGATTAATATTGTAATTAAGCTTAGTAATGAGATTAAATGATAAGATGACTAAAAATATGAGTAAGTAAAGACTAAAAGTGAAATTGTGCATAAAGTATAAGTTAAGGACTATACGAAAAATTTTACATGATGAATAGTGAATTAATGTAAATTATGTGTAATTAGTGGCACAAATGTAATTATAGTGCAATGAAAGAGTAAAATCATAGTTTAATGGAATTTGAAATACTGAAATGTAATTGACCATAATAAGGTTAGGTGAAGACCTAAATTTAACGGATAAATGTGTAATTTAATGATTAATAAGGACCAATGTGTACTTTGACACCAAAGTAATACTTTAGAGATAAATTGTAAATTGTTTGTCAAATAATGAATGAATTATGTAAAGAAGATTAATAAATGGCATTATCTTAAATAAATGGAAAAAGAGGGCAAAATTATGAACTAAGAAAAGATGAAGGACTAGACTGCAAATCGATCAGAAGAATGTTAATCTAAGGATTATAAGGTATTTGAATGATAGTGTAAGAATTAGATGGTAAGTGTATGATCAGTAATAGTTTAAGTATGTTAATAGGAATAATAGTTACTAGATGTAGGGAAAAAATGTGTGCATGTTTGATTACAGGTTTGGAAAGTTTAAGATATATATCCATCACTAGGCATTTTTAATGCTCAGCATATAGTGTTTTGCTGCTCGTAGGTTTGAAGACCGAAGGTATTGAAGTGGGCAAGATCTTGCTGATGATCGTGGCATAACAATCAATATAAAGAAAAATACAATAATTTTTCTTCTTTTAAGGATTAATTTTTTTCGAAATATTTTTTAATTAATTTTTTAAAAAAATTTACAAAATTAGGGCATGTTAGAAAATATTTATAGATTTGGGGTGAAGTACAAAATCGTTGCGTCAAGTAGCAGTTTCAAATGTGGGATCCATAGAGGAATTTTGACATTTTCTTATGAAACTGCTGTAGACTGTAGCGATTTCAAATGTGGGATCCACAAAGAAATTCTGACATTTTCTTTTGAAACTGCTAAAGATCATAGCGATTTCAGACTTTGAAATTGCTAAAGTCTTTAGTGATTTCAGGTGTATCAGTTTATTTTGGTATTTATTATTAAATTAATAAATAATATTGAAACCTAATATTAGCTATTACTCCACTACAAGAAAAATGCAAATTAGCGAGGAAGAAAATCCTCCCTAAATGATGTTTTTTCATCGCTAAATCAATTTAGCGAGAGCAAAAATTTTGTCAAAAAAGTCACCTTAGTAGAATTTAGCGAGAATAAAAATCGTCGCTATTGTTTAGCGAGGATAAAATATCGTCTCTAATTTTTAGCAAGAACAAATTCTGCACTAAATTTTAGCATGCATTTTTGCAACAAAAATCATTCTCACTAAATTTAGCATGGAAATTGTCCTCACTAAATGTTGGCATCAATTTTGTGATGACAATGTTGTCGCTAAATTTTGCAAGGACATTACTTTTGTTGCCATGTTACTCATTTTCTCCATCTCATAATTGTTTAGCAACAAAATATCTATCACTAAATACTCGCTATTGGGCTCTCATAAAATTAGGTTGAATTTTATTATCGCTAAATTCTAACTAAATAGCAGCTATTTGAACATGATAATTTCTTGCTAAATTGAATTTTTTTTAAATTAATATAAAAATTTTATTATTTTAATAAAGAAATAACTTGAAGAAGATATGATAATTATAAAATTAAATAGGTAAGCAATGCCATTTAAAATTGAGGAAAAAAATGCAAAATAAAGTAAAGAAGTGATTATCGAGCAAATGCCATTAGTTTGATAAAGCAATTTCTATGAGAACAATAAAATTGAAAGATGTTATTATTACAGCATAATGTATTATAGTCTAATAATGTTACTATTAAAAGATGGAAAAGTTGAAAGAGGAACATGAAGTCTATAATAAAATGCAAATAAAAACAAAGCTCATAAACATAAATAATAAATAGAAGTACCCGTTAACCAAACCACAAGAGTAAGCCACAAGATTAGGACAATGTCTTGATGTTCAGCATAGGCCCTCAAAGATCTTAACTATGATTTGTGACTCAAAGAAAGATTTTTTTTTTGCAACAGATAGTAGCTAGCTTTCAAAATTCTAATAGAACATTAAACTGATAGCTTGAGGAAGAAAAACCAAATCTAGGATTGCCTGACATCAAACCAACTATCATTATATGCTTAAGAAAAAAAAGTTTATCTAATAGTTAATTTTATTAGCTTTTAAATTAAACAAATATCATTATACGCTTAAAAAATATCATTATATGCTAAAAAATTTATTATAATTTATAATTCATTTTAAGTGTTTAATTTAAAAGTTAATAATGTGAATGTGTATAAGCATATTAAATAATTTTTCACAAAAATTATGAAATTTTAATTTTATCTTTTAGTTATTATAAGATTGAAAACTTACATAACATTGATACAGAAGGCTTATACATGCACCCTCTGACTAGTGTCTAGCAAGTGTACTAGATCGGCTAGTAATGTAGGAAAACAAGATTCAGACCCCAAATATCATACCCAAAGGAAGATATATTGTTAAGCAAAATATCTATATATGAATTAAATTAATCTGAGATTATTTCCAAAGTTTTTGATCAAAAGACAATAACTAAACTAAAATAAAATAATTAAACAAAACAAAAACTAAACTTAAACTAAAATGAAATAAAAACATAGTAATAACTAAAAATTATCTTGCTAAAGGAACTATCCACCTCAACTTCCATTGTAATGACTTAATAACAAAAGTAACATAAGTGATTATGGAAAAATTAGACAAATAAAGCCAGATATCTCATGCAAGACTATCTTTCTAAGAATTAAAACTTTTTGTTAGGAATAATTCAACACTTAGCTTAAAGATCCAGTTTTAAACTCCTAGATATCCAATAAACACTTTTGCAACCAAACTTAACTTCAATCTATTCTTAGTTCAACTTTTCCTAGTATTAATTCACTCTTACTAACACACAATTACACCTAACTTAGAATATAATCGTGCATCAATACTAATAAACCAACCCAAGAACATACATATCATAGATTATTCTTAAATTAATGAACAACCATTAATTAAAATAAGTCAATCATTAATTCAATAACAACCAAAGATAAGAAGTTACCCAAAACTAAGAAATAATTAAACTTACATTGAAATTAAGCTTAAACTAAAGTCATTACAATGAAAATATAAGGGTTTAAGTTTCCCTTAGCAAAAAAAAAACTACTTACCAAACATGATGAAAATTAAAGAACAATTAAAGTAAAGAGATACCATACTCATAGGCTTCAAACTTTACTCTTGATGACTTCAATAGAAAACTTGAGTCTTTTAAGAGAATTGTAAACTAAGAAAATAAGAAACAAAGCTAAAAACTAAGCTAAAATTAATGTACAAATAACTAAAGAAAAATTAAAGCCAAACAAAGAAAATTCAAAATTAAAAGACTCTCTCTAGCTATCTTCTACTCCATCGCCTTTGCTTTGGTGCCTTAGACCTCCTTTTATATGCTTCAAATAAGAAATTTAAACTTTAATAAACTTCATAATCCTTGTTAAATTAGTGTTTTACTCAATTAGGAAGTTTAATTTCGTTTTTTTCTTTATGTCACTCGGGAGAGTGATGAAAACCACTCAGTAGAGTGAAGATTTGCTGGAGAAAGAAGGGAATAGCTTAGGTGAGTGACAATTTTCCTTTGGGTGAGTGAAAATGATATGAGCCTAAATAGCTCATATTTAATCCATATTTTGTTACCAAAATAATGTTCAGTTATATTAAATTGTGCTGGAATTAGGTGTGTTTAATGTTTTTTGTCAAGTTTTGTCTATGTAGGAGAAAAAATGGGGGAAATGTGAAGAAGAAGTAGAAGTAAGTAAAGAAGAAGCCCTATCATGAGCATGACATATGCTGCGAGTGCGACAAGGGACGTATGTCTTGGGCAAGAATTAAGGAAGAAAAAGGTGGAAGAAGGAAGCGTGTCCTATCATGAGCGCGAAAGGAGCAGCGATCGCAATAGAGGGCGGTTATAGGCAATTATTCTTGAAAAGTCACCTAAAAGGACACCAAGGTTCACCAAGGGTTGCATACCTATGGAGAGGTATTTGAAGGGACTTGATGCTTGAAAATTTATAAATACCCTAGAAGTTATAATAAAAAAAAAGATCTATAATTTTTATTTTTCTTATTTGAAAGTGTAATTAGAGAACAATAGTTGTAGATTTTAGTTTCAGTTTCTTGGCTTGAAGAGAAGGCAAATACAAAGAAGAAGACTACACTTGGTGAAAGGGAGAAGGATTGAGAGATCCCCTTATTTTATTTCTAATCTTTATTTCTTCTTTGTTATTATTATGAATTCTTTTTAGGAACTTGAATGTTGTTATTCATATTTACTCATTCCTCTGTCATTTATCTTTATATGTAGAATTTGCTATTAAAACTTTATTAGTATCATTATAAGTTAAGGAAAACAACCTTAGATGGCAATTCCTTCTCTGAAAATTATCATAGTGGTTATAAGTAATAGAGTTAGCGAGAGCAACATCTTTCTAAAAGTTAATAAAAAATTCATTATCAAAGCATAGTTTCAGAGATCGCATGTGGAGATAGTTGTTATAGGTTTGTTTTTATTCTTTAAATGTGTGTTTATGTAATTCTAGTCTAAATGCGAGAGCTGCGATTTAGAACCATAAATGCATGTTTAAGGCATAATCTAATCTAGATGCGAGAGTTGCGACATAGAACATTATTCCAACTTGGCTTACATGATAAAGATTGAATTATAAATAAGAGAAAAATATCAAATTCCATATTTATGTATAGGTTACATTCATCATACTCATAAGTATTCTCTATTCATCATTAAAGTAGAATAATAATTAATTTAGTGTAGTGTAGTGTTAATAATAGTTTTAACTTGCAAATTAATGAGCATTGTAAACAAGATTAAAATCAAGTAGTAATAGTGTACAATGTTAATCAACATTCCTCGTGGGATCGATATCTAAAGTACTATAATCGGTAAACCATATACTTGCGGTATTTAAGCTTTTAGAAAAAAGTATATCAAGTTTTTGGTGCCGTTGTCGGGGAATGCTTGATTAAATGTGTTGTCATTATGAATCTTGATTTATGATTTTGGATTAAAATATTTAATTATTTTTGTTTTGTGCTGTTTTTAGTTGATTTAGTATACTAACATAGTTTATTTTTTGTTATATAGGTTATATTACTTTGTATTTCATTATAAATTTCAAAAAAATAAACTAAACTAAAAAACTAATGATTTTTCTTCATTGTCGCGAGCACGAGGTCTATTGTGAGCACGAGGTCTGTCGCAAGCGCGAGGTCTGTAGGGAGGATGCTTTTGTAGCATAATGTGGAATTCTTTCCTTCCCTACCAAGTTCTCCTAGTAGAACTTTCTGAGTTTGTATTCTTCCTCTCTTTTACATTTTCTGTGATTTTGTTTGTTTTATGTGTAGATTTTTGTTTCTTTATATTTTGTGATTGCCTATGTTGATTTTCTCACACAATGAGGCCATTGTGTCCTTTAAGTGTGGGAGGGTATCTATGTATTATTTTTATTCATGTTTTTGTTTATTGTTAGTATATTTATTTATTTATTTATATTGTGTGTCATTTAATTTTGGAGCTTGTGTATTTAGAAACTATTTGGGAATAAATGCATACTTTAAAGTGAATTTCTATCATTTTTAGTCTAGTTAGGAAAATTTTTTTAGGCTAATCATTTTCATTTTACTTTGATAATTAAATGTACATAGTGAAGGTCATGACTTGGAAAAGCACTTTAGTGTAAGTTATTTTTAAGTTGAGTATCTTCTCACATGTATAAAATGATTATTTTTGCCAATTTATTGCTTAGGGTAATTTGACCTATAACTTAAGTGAGCTTTTGAGCCTTGTACATTGACATTTTTCTTGTATGAGAGCCTTAATATGCCATTTCCTCTAGAATTTATTTTTGGTAAATTTTGAGATTACATTTAGTATGAGATGTGCGTGAAAAATGATAAGGGCATTTAGATTACACCATTTTGGCTTGCTTTAAAAACTTACCTTTTTAACTTTAGGTAGCCAATTTTGAGCCTTAAACATATTTTTGTTGAGCAACATATAATTAGCCAATATCCTTTGCTAAACAAAAAACCTATTTCTTTGTGTTACCTTTTTTGTGAAGAGAAATAAATTGCTATATCATTAGGAGGTATATATTGTTAATATAAGCATGATGTATTTAAAATGTGAGTTAAAGAAATTCCCTTATTCTCTAGGATCAATATTAGAACAAAGCTAGTTTCTAAAAAAAAAGAAAAAAAAAAGAAAAAAAGAGAAAAAAAAAGAAGAAAGAACAAGAGAAACTAGTAGTCAACGTGCTATTGGGAAGGGAATATGAGAAGTTAAGTACATCATGCAATGCTAGATTCTTAAACAAATCTCTTATGATATGGTAATATTGTTTCTATTCACAATTTAAGCTACTTAAATAAAAAAAATTATTATCCTACCTTAACCTAAGCCAAGTTACAACCCTTATAAGACCCTTTTGATTTCATGTATCATTTTATACTAGTAGTGGAGATGTTTACTACTTACAAGCTTATGGTAGGCAATGACATGTTTAGGGAATGAGAGAAACACTAACCCATAAACACATCGAGTGATTAAGTGCTTTAAGAATATAGTGTTTGAGTGAGAACTACTTTAGGCAATATTTGGTGTGAAATAATATTTACATGTGTTAAGATATTCAAGTTCTTAAGTTCATACATTCTTGTGCTTAGCTACTTCATAATTTTCCAAATGTGCATGGTTGTTTAAGTTTAATGGATAATGGTTTGGTTTGAGAATTTGCATATTTAGGCTAAATTTGTAAAGAGATGAATGTTTCTACATGTGGGTTTCAAATATTTGCCAAATATAAGTGTGAGCTCCAAAATTTTGTGTGTGTGTGTGTTGTTTGCTTGTTTGTTAGGTTTTACTTGGGGACAAGCAAAAGTTTAAGTGTAGGGGTCTGATATGAGCCTAAATAGCTCATATTTAATCCATATTTTGTTACCAAAATAATGTTTAGTTATATTAAATTGTGCTAGAATTATGTGTGTTTAATGTTTTTTTGTCAAGTTTTGTGTATGTAGGAGAAAAAGGGGGAAAATGTGAATAATAAGTAGAAGTAAGTGAAGAAGAAGCCATGTCACAAGCGCGATAAATGTCGTGAGCACAACAAGGGATGCATGTCTAGGGCAAGAATCGAGGAAGAGAAAGGTGGAAGAAAGAAGCATGTCCTATCGCGAGCGCGACAGGAGCCGCGATCATGACAAAGGGCGGTTATAGGCAATTAATCTTGAAAAGTCACCTAAAAGGACACCAAGGTTCACCAAGGGTTGCATACCTATGGAGAGGTATTTGAAGGGACTTAATGCTTGAAAATTTATAAATACCCTAGAAGTTATAATAAAAAAAAGATCTATAATTTTTATTTTTCTTATTTGAAAGTGTAATTAGAGAATAATAGTTGTAGATTTTAGTTTCAGTTTCATGGCTTGAAGAGAAGTCAAATACAAGGAAGAAGACTACACTTGGTGAAAGGAAGAAGGGTTGAGAGATCCCCTTCTTTTATTTCTAATATTTACTTCTTCTTTGTTATTATTATGAATTCTTTTTAGCAACTTGAATGTTGTTATTCATATTTAATCATTTCTCTTTCATTTATCTTTATATGTAAATTTTGCTATTAAAACTTTATTAGTATCATTATAAGTTAAGGAAAACGACCTTAAATGGCAATTCCTTCTCTGAAAATTATCATAGTGGCTATAAGTAAGAGAGTTAGCTAGAGCAACATCTTTCTGAAAGTTAATAGAAAATTCATTATCAAAGCATAGTTTGAGAGATCGCATGTA
The DNA here is from genome assembly GCA_037975025.1 of Excoecaria agallocha. NCBI lineage: Eukaryota > Viridiplantae > Streptophyta > Magnoliopsida > Malpighiales > Euphorbiaceae > Excoecaria > Excoecaria agallocha. Next base: position 8,533 of record JBBPFJ010000182.1, read on the forward strand.
GAGATAGTCGTTATAGGTTGGTTTTTATTCTTTAAATGTGTGTTTATTTAATTCTAATCTAAATGCGAGAGCTACGATTTAAAACCATAAATGCATATTTAAGGCATAATCTAGTCTAGATGTGAGAGCTGCGACATAGAACATTATTCCAACTTGGCTTACATGATAAAGATTGAATTATAAATAAGAGAAAAATATCAAATTCCATATTTATGTATATGTTACATTCATCATACTCATAAGTCTTCTCTGATCATCATTAAAGTAGAATAATAATTAATTTAGTGTAGTGTAGTGTTAATAATAGTTTTAACTTGCAAATTAATGAACATTGTAAACAAGATTAAAATCAAGTAGTAATAGTGTACAATGTTAATCAACATTCCTCATGGGATCGATATCTGAAGTACTATAATCGGTACATCGTATACTTGCGGTATTTAAGCTTTTAGAAAAAAGAATATCAAAAAACATCACTCAGTAGAGCGGACTGGACACTCAGTCGAGTGACCAGCTCACACAGTCGAGTGATGTTGCACTTTAACCTGAAAATCTCCTCTTTTCTTCCCTTTTTGCTTCATTTTTCCTCCATTCTTTATTAAACTTCTTTCTTCCTTTAAATAAGACCTGAAAGACACCAAAATTCATATTTAGAGTTCAAAATACAAAGTTGAAATATTTAACCATAAAAAACTAAATTAACATTAAAATAACTCAAATAAATGCCTAAAACACACTAAGAAATATACTTATAATTCACAACTATCACCCTTTATAGCTCTCAAACACCAAAACATTGATTTCTTCCTAGCTCTTGTATGTTTGGCTATAGAATAAAGATTAACCCCCCTTTTTAATACAATATGATTTGTTGGATGATATGAAATTGATTATACTTTCACATAAATAATCAACCAATCAGACACTAAGATATACCTTACAAAGCAAAACTTCAATCACGTGTTATTATTGCCAAATAGAAGTAACAATGGCAAATGATGACATAATAATCACATCCAACATATTTGGAACAAACACACACAATAAACATCCAAATGTGCATTACATTTTCTTTTGTAGCTTTGCTATCATAAAAATAACTCAATAATGTTTATATTTTGGATGTCGTAAATGTATACCCATTACCATTAAAGTAAATCTAGAGAAGGATATATTTCATGTTTGTAGTGAAGCCTAAAGCTTGAAGGAATACAAAATGGTTTGCAAAACCAAGTACAAAAACTAAATTTCTAGCCAAATAATCAAATATATGAGTCTTATAACACATAATGGAAATTAAACTTCTAACAATCTATATGTTTTAAAATTTTCTCAAATTAGTAGGACTGCATGCCATATTTAATTATAGAAGAATTCAAAAATTAATAATAAGATATAAAAAAATCTTGAAACTTAAACTAACAAACCAACTATAAGAAAATATCAGTACAGTACCTGTTCATCTATACCGATTCCTCGAACAGCCATGCCTTCCTATTTGGAGCTCAACTTCTCTTACGATAGACTGCAATTCCACACAATTATTGAGAAACTATGGTGGTCTTGAGATCTCCAAAAACCACAGGAGCCAAAGAAGAGTAAGTTCTTGAACCCTAAAATTAAAAATATAATAAACCTAATTTTGATTTCTCTTGAATCAATTAAAATGGATAGAAATCAAATTAAGAATAATTACTTTGGAGAAGACAACAAATGCAGGCAGAAGGCCAGATGATCCATTTGGTGGTGCCGATCGTTTGAGGACCGATTTGTAAGAGAGTAAATGACCATTGACGGCGAAGGAGCCATCATTTCCTTCATTGTTGTTGGAGCTATAAGAGAAATATAGAGAGAGAAGGTGAAAGAAGGCGGCAACATAAAAGGGAAGAAGGCTTTAGGGATTTACAAAAAATATATCCCACTAACTCTTTTTTGTATCCCGCTCAAAAATTTGGGAAAGTAGCTAGGCCTTGCTCTCATAAAATTGGCAAGAACCTTTTTCCTAGCTATTCTCACAATTTAATTCCTTTATTATATAATTAATAAAAATAATATTAATATAATAATTTAGTTAATTTAAGTAACTAGATAAATTTATTAAATTTAATGATCTAACTAAATATAAATAAAATTTAAATATTAAGAATGAATTAGGCATATAAATTAGGACATGAGTTCTCACTAATTAGTTCACATGTAACATTAACAAAGATAATTTCTATTAGCGGGGACAATTTCTCTCGTTGATTAGCGAGAAACTTAGTTCTAACTAAATTGGCGAGAACTTGTATCCTTGCTAAAATCTTCACATGCCACATGAATTAGGCATTAATAAGGAAAATTTTCCTTGCTACATTAGTGAGAAATCATGTCCTCGCTAATTACTTCACATCCACATCAAATGGGCATTAGCAAGGAGTAGTATCCTCACTAAGTTAGCGAGCACAAACATCTCACTTTTTTGTTCATATATAAAATCCCAACCAAACCAAAAAATAGCAATGACTATTTCTTTTGCTAATTAGCGAGAATGTTAGTCGTAGCTAAATTAGCAAGAAATCATTTTCTCGTTACTCACTTCACATGCCACATGAATTAGAAATTAGTGACGAAATTTTTCCTCACTAAATTAGCGAGAAATCATGTTCTCGCTAATTACTTCACATCCACATCAAATGGGCATTAATGAGGAGTAATGTCCTTACTAAGTTAGCGAACATGAAATGTCTCACTAATTAGTTCACATATAACATACCAACCAAACCGAAATTTAGTGAGGACTATTTCTCTCACTAATTAGCGAGAATGTTAGTCATAGTTAAATTAGCAAGAAATCATTTCCTCGCTACTCACTTCACATGCCACATGAATAGTCATTTACCGAGGAAAAATGTTCTCACTAAATTAGGAAGAAATAACGTCCTCGCTAATTACTTCACATACCACATCAAATAGGAATTAGAGAGGAGTAATGTTCTCGTTAAATTAGCGAGCATAGAATGTCTCACTAATTAGTTCACATATAACATGTCTACCAAATCAAAAATTAGCAAGGACTATTTCTCTAGCTAATTAGCAAGAACATTAGTCATAGCTAAATTAGCGAGAAATAATTTTCTCGCTAATAACTTCATATGCCACATGAATAGTCATTTAGCAAGGAAAAATATACTCACTAAATTAGCGAGCACAAAATGTCTTGCTAATTACTTCACATGCCACATGAAGTAGTCATTTAGTGAGGAAAAATATCCTCACTAAATATTGTCCTCGCTAATTAGCGAGGACTTGTTGTTCCTCGTTAAAGTAATAAGTTTGCATGATTGTTGTTCTTGCCAATTTCTTGCTAAATTTTGTGCCAAAATTTTGGCACCCCAAATAGCTACAAAATTTCAATGTTCTCGCTAAATTATTGCAAAATATATGCTCATGTGTATCCACACCGACATTTGCGACATAGTTAATTTTTCGTCGCAATTTTGTCGTTCTATTAGTGATTTAGCAATAATTTTTCTTGTATTCGCTAAATTTCGTTGCTATTCTACATTTTTTTGTAGTGCACGTAGTCCAATTAGTATGTATCTCTTGTGAAATTGCAAGTGGTGCAAGTTCAAATCCCACCACCAATCATTATTTATTCATTTTAGTAGATTTTAGATATGATTAAATATTGAAAATAAACATCAAATTATACATACTATTCCAATGGTAAAAGTAAATTAAAAAAATTAAGAGGTATATAAGTTCAAATCCTACTTCCTACCATATTTTTCTTTATTCTAGTAAATATAAATTTTTTAAAGTGTATTACCCATTGTATCATTCATAAAAATGTATTAATCAATTTGTTGGTGGTACGGGTTCAAATCTAGTTAATATAAATTTTAAAAAATATGACAATAGAATTAGTTTATTGGTTTTCTTTTCATAAACGTATTATTAATTCTTTTTATGAAATATATTTGCTCTTCCTTCGGGAGATGGTGAACAATTTACTATTAGTTAATAATCCTAAATGGGGACTCATTTAACTATAAAAGTGAAAGATTGTACTAGGTCCGTAGCATGCACTGAGAGATAAAAAAAAACACAAAAAAAATCCACATACTGATTTATTTTTGTTTAAATTTTTTTTATGTTAAAAATAGAATCTAAAATGTTCATATTCGCAAGTATTCATTTTAAAGATGAAAAAAAATGTTCATATTTAGAAAGTAAGAAAATTTTAAAAGAAAAAAGTAAAAGAAGGAAAAAAAAAGAAAGCAAAATAGAGCCATTCCAATTGAAATTTTTAATATTTTGTCAATAATCATGATTATGTACTTAAATAATTTTTCTGCGGAAGAAGTATCTATAATTCAGTTTAAATATTTTATAATTACGAATTTAGCTTGTAAAAAGGTATAATAAAGACAATCAAGTCTCCCTTATTATTGAAAATTTTCAATTATGATTTTTTTTTTAATCTTATGCAGAAAAATTCCTTATAGATGTCAATAGTCCACAAAAATTTTTCTAATTAAATAATTAAGAATTAGAATTACTTTCACTATTGTCATACTTTTTAAAAGATTTAATATACAATTTTTTTCCTGAAATTTTTCAGGAAGAGCAATATTACATTTGAAGTTTTTGTGCGTGTAATGTTACCCCCTATATTTCCAAAAATGTGCAATATACCTCATGCCATAACTTTTTCGTTAATTTGATCGAAAATTATTAGTTGACCGCTTACATGGGATGATACGTGAACATCAAATGATACGTCAACGTAAGTGGTTAACTGATGATTTTCGATCAAACTGACGGAAATATTAGGGTAGTGGCTACATAACACATTTTTCCAAACATAAAGAAAAATATTGTACGTAAATAAATTTTAAGAGTAATATTACACACAAGTAATTTAGGGACAATATTGCTATTTTTGAAAAATTTCAAGGCAAAAATGCTTATTAGGCCTTTTTTAAAATTGATATTAGCTAACTCTAATTAAATAATGATAGAATAAATATATTTTAATTAAAAAATAAAAAAAATTATTAGAATAAATAAAAAGTATGGCAGGTAGCAGGATTTGAACTTATATACTTTATAATTTTTGAATTTACTTTTGCGAATGGAAAAGTATGTATAATTTAAATATTTAATAATATTTAAAATATACTAAAATTAATAAATAAAATTTGGTAGCGAGATTTAAACTTGCACTACCTGTAAATTCATAAGGGATACATACGAATTGAACTATAAGTAATAGTTAATATTTGATTTCAACATTATTTATTAATTTAATAATAAATACCAATATAAACCGATACTCCAAAAATCATTATATACTGCAGCAATTTTAGAGTTTAAAATCGCTGCAATCTGTTGCGATTTCAAAAGAAAATGTCAACATTTTTCTGTAGATCCTATGTTTGAATCTGCTATCGAACATAACAATTTTGTATTTCAAACTCTAAAATCGCTGCAATCTGTTGCGATTTTAAAAGAAAATGTCAACATTTTTCTGTAGATCCTATGTTTGAATCTGCTATCTAACATAACAATTTTGTATTTCAATTCAAATATGTAAATATTTTTTGGTATACTCTAATTTTATAAATTTTTTTTAAATTAAAAAAAATATCCCATTTTTCTCTCTTACTCACTATATCAATTTATTCTCAGGCTCAAACTAAAACTCAATCAGCTCAATTTATTTATTTCCAGAATCTCATTTCATTTTCATTTTAGCGATTCAAAATACAAATCAGACCGTAATTCGAAAAATCGAAGCCTTTTATATTATATTAGACCATAAAAGTTTATAAATAATAATGAACTTTCTAATTTTCTCCCCAAAGGCATGTTTCCCATGGAATAGGAGATATGACTGTTGTCAATTTGTCATTTATACCCAAGTGGGCCAAGATCTAGGCTAAGGACTGGCAGCCTGACTTCTTTCCAACTCAGTATCAAAATCAAACAATTGAAAAAAAAAATGAAAAAATAAATTTTTATTTAATGTTATCAAAATCGAATTGAATAAAAAATCGATAAGGCTGCGAATTTATGGTTCGATCGATTCAACCGAGTTCAACCGAATATTTTTTATTTTTAAAATATTATAATTTTTTAAATACTATCTTATAAAAATTAAAAAAATATTCATAAAATATTAAATATATATCACAAATATTCTAATAATAAGTTACAAAATATAATTTTAATTTTATTATTATAAGTGATTAATTATGTATTTTTGAATATCATATATTAGAAATATAAAAATACAATAATATCATGAAAATAATTTCATATTTAGATGGAATACTAATGAAGTAAACACAAAAAAATATTAACCTTGCATATATGAGTATAATTATATTTAATTATAATAAATTCAAATAAATAATAAGTATATTAAATTATTAAGTGATATTTTTAGAATTTAAAATTATAATTTTTTAAATAAATAAATAATAAAAATTTAATATATATATGTATATTTTAAATTTTCATTATTTATTTATTTGAAAAAAATTAATATTTTAAATTTTAAAGATATTACTTAATAATTTAATATACTATTACAGTAATTCAAATCGATAATAAGTATATTAAATTATTTAGTGACATATTTAAAATTTAAAATATTAATTTTTTCAAAAAAAATAAATAATGAAAATTTAATATATATATATATATATGGGTGGGTGAAAATATATAAAAAAATAATTTTTTATACTTTTTAGTAAAAAATTTAGTTTTATCCGATTTTTCGATTTAATTTAATTTTTTAATTCAATTTAATTTTTAATAATTAAACCAATCAATTTATAATTAAATCGATTTAATTGATCGTTTTTGTGCGATTTTAATAACTATGCTTTTATTAAAAGAAAGTTGGTCTAACTTTTTCTCATTGCATGAGAAGACTTTCTAGTTACTTTTGTTGGCTCAATCTTTCTTTTCGCCAACATGAAATCTTGGCCCTGTTAGATTGTTTTCGCTCTCTAAAACATTTTTCTTCCCAAATTACCCTTCTAGCCCTATCCATTAACCACAAATCAGTTCCAAGGAATAGTTTATTGCCTAGTTGCTTCTGGCAAATAATTAGAAAATGACAAATCCGTATTAACAAGTTCAATAGATCTTAAGAGAAAATAAGATTCTGAAATCCTGTCCATCGCTTTTCTTTGAAGTTAGTTTTGATGTTATTGCTTAAATCTTCTTTATTTGATTTGTTTTCTCAATTATTAAACTACAAATCTTGATATTGGCTTATCTTATTTGAGTTCGTGATTGTATAATATAATTTGCATAATAGATCCTTCAATTTCATAACTTATAGAATTAAAATAATTAAACTTAAAATTGTAACACTAAAATCACCTTACTTCAACTATTATAAATAAAAAAAGTTTGATTAATAGATTTTTATTGATTATTTAAAAAACTTTTATGACTCTATTAGTTTTATTTAATATAAAAATAAATATACAATACCATTCAATCAACATTTCTGTCATTTGAATGAAAATGAAAAATGATAATTGATGGCTGAGTTTTGATTAGGGAAAAGAAATTAAAGGGAATAATTATTGTTAACGGTTTTTTTAAAAAAATAAAATGTACTGATTAAATTGACATTTTAATTATAGTATTAAAATCATGTGACTTTATTGTTACAAATTCAAATTCAATAAATTTAGTATTATAACTTATAAAGTTGAGTTAGCTTTTTCAAATAAGAAATATTACGCCATACTCTAAAATTAAAAAATAAATGTTATGTAATTTGTTAAAAGTTAACAGTAACTAATTATAAATTACGAAAAAAATTAAAAGCGAGAAAATAACTCAGTTTTAGGTTTTTTCTTCAATTTTTTTTTGTATTAAATTACTCATTATTTTATAAAGACACCTTATCATAACCGATAGAAATTAAAAAGAGATAATAAATAAATTATCCGTGAATTATTTAATAAACAATTTTTCTGACATAAGAAAGAGAAAAGCAAGGCTCAAACTCGAGACATTCTAGTATACCGAAATCTGCATTTACCGATGATATATCTTTTTAGAGTTTGGAGACATTAATAAAAAACTATTGCATCTAGTGATAAAATATACATTTCTTAAATAGTGATAAATAAAATATACTTTTTACCGCAACATTTTATGCAGTTCTAATGATTGAGAATTCAGCAACTTTCCAATATTGGTTAAGGTTCAATCTCCACTTTGCCCCCTAAAAATGTAATAAAAAAAAACTATATTTTATCTCTACGGAAATTGTAGCTTTTACATTTGATGAAGTTAGAATACACCCGTAACTTTATATTGAATGAATTCCAATTAAAAAAAATATTAGTATATTTATTGAATTATAACTATTGGATTCTATCCCAGAAAGAGTTTGAGTTATACTAGAAAAAGAAATATAACAGACTTCTATATTAAAGGGATCAGAAATAAATTTTGAGCTTACACACAGGTGCTTAATGGCCATATTGCCATTATCTCATAACCAATTCCTAAAAAGAATTAAGTATTCTTCTAAATCTCACAATTTTTAAGGGGTATTTAGACCGTTAAATTATTGCTCTTATCCCGCATTCGCTGCACATGGATAAAAGTTTAGCCAGTGATACGAAACAAGATTTTTCACTTTCGCTATTTCGTTATTTTTGCTTCTGCTTTCAACGATTTTTGCACTGTAAGAGGTAAATATTTTTTCCTTCTTAATTGAATGATATAATTTGTTATATCTAATTTACTGTGCATCAAATCTTTAATTGGTATTAGAGTCTTAGTTTTTGCAACCTGACATATGGCTTAAAATTGGATCTACATTTTATATGCAAAATGTAAATCTAAATAAGATACATGAAACACTAAATAAATTTTTTTGTATATATATATATATATTAAAAACTGTGTATATGTATACTGCGATTTTAGTGGTAGACATAAGTATCTAAAAATGATAAATTGAAAGTAGGATTTAAAATTTTTGATCATACATGATGCGAAATCCTGAGGTTAAAGAACCCGAAACCCCTTGAACGTACACTTTGATGGTAAAGAACAAATCAGATAAAAATTCTCCTTATTAAACCCCTAAACAACATGTGAATGAAAACGTAAGTAATTGGGATAAAGAAAAAGATGAAAACACCACAATCAAGATAATTGATAAGTAATCAAATTCTTCATGCAATAGAGAAGAAAACCAAGCAACCTCACTATTTCCTCTAAAGAATTTGGCCAAGCCTTGAAGAGAAACATCTCAAAAGTTTAATTAATCCAAATCTTCAATTTACAACCTATAATAACCTATTTATAGCCTCCAAACCCTAAGGTAATGGGTATACATAAGTCCAATAGGTTTAAAACACAAAATCTTACCTACAATAGGCCAAAACAACTACTTACAATCCAACTAAAGTAAAGTGACGAAGTTGGGCTTATTTTAGATAGGCCTAAGTATCTTACTTAAGAAAATAAGCCTTAATTAAGCTACTTAAGTCACATGAATTTTAATTAAGTCACATGTCTCACTTAAATAAAAGCCCAATTGTATTAAAGAGGTCCAAACTAATTAACTATGAATACAAAAGTCCTATTATATAAATATCACATGCTACGCACATGTCTTTCACTTGCACATGTCGCACATGACTTACACATGTTCTTCCAAGGCTTGAATAATTATTTAGGCTATTTTAAACCCACAAAGGCTTCTTTTATCTTCATTTTAGGCTTCTCTTTGTGAAGCATTGACCTAAAGGCTTGACTATGTACTTTAAGCCTATAATTGAAAGTAAAGCACCAAATCTTCCTCATATAAATAGGAGCATGTCCCAATGATATTTGGATCTTATATTTATGTTTTTGAACTCCATTTAGACCCATTTGAATGACATAAGATTGCCCCTCTTTAATGGCACATGATAGCCCTCTTGGATTCGTCTCAATATAATTGAGATCACGGATCTTAAAACTCGCCTCTACTAGTTAAAGTCCAATAGCCTAAAACTAATGGCAAGGTGGTGTATGAGGTGCATGCACCACCATATGTAGGGTGCATATCCTGCGTGCACCAGGCCATATGTTAGTGTGGTATGTCACTCTGATATATGGCCTAAAAAAGGGGTGACACGGGATGACAATGTTTTTGCCACGTGTGAAATGCATATAAATTAGTAAGAACATGAGGCAAAAGCCAAAAGAACTAAATAACTAACAAAGAAGGCACGTATAACAGCTATAATAGACTTATAAATCCAACATACATATACAAGATGGTTAAGGTGATCTTATACAAAAGTATAACGTTATTCATAAGAAATTAAAATTACAAAATTTAGGATTCAAAAGTATATAAAAATTTCTCATTTAATATAACACTTTTAAAAAATCCAAGACAAAAACCTTAGGTTACGATAGATAATAATGCAAAAAAACTTGGCCCATATTGTCGCTTTAACTCAGAAAAACTTGACACACTGCAACAATATACAATCAAGTAAGCAAAAACATAAATTAAGAGTCAAATACATAATTAAAAATAATTTCTAATTTTATGATACAAAATATGAGAATTTCATATTCTCAATCTAATTATATGCACTTTGTACATATAGAGTAGTTTAATTAAAAGGTTTTTATCTTTAGTTTGTAACTTATTTCAAGTAAATAAAAATTAGTCAAAAATAATGCTTGATGTAGATTCTCTTGTATAATACAGAAGACACTCTTTATGAGTATCAGATAGAAGAGGAATCATCCTCAAATTAGAGTACAGAAGGTGTTATAACACAATTTTTAGAAGACAACATAATGTCATAAGCATGCTCGATCATCATAAGTTTGAACTTACATACAATAGTTTTACTCTTTTTTACTTTACTTATTTGAAATTTAGGCTCATAAATCTCACTATATCTTATTGAAATCATAAAATATTAGAAACATTATAACAAGTTCAAAGTGTAGAGCAACATTATAGAAGGGAATGAAAACCAAAATAGAGAGGACTAGAAACATAACAAGTGACTCAGCTGAGCCAATCTTGTCTCAATTGGGTTGTATGATTCTACATTACTACTGGACTTGTGACCCAGCAGAGCTGGGATTTGTCCCAGCTGGGTCATTAGCTACTAGACTGAAAACAAACCAATGACCCCATCGAGCCAAGGTTATCCCTGTCAGGTTAATTGATTTGTTTTAAAATTCTATAGATTTGTTTCAAGCCTAAACTTCTATAATTACCACACATACTTGACATACTCATAAACATGTGATAAATTAACATAAATTTTAGCATGACATAGCTTATGGAACCATAGATTCAACCATTTATTTCATTATTTGGAAAATAATCTTGAATACTCTGAATCAATCCTAATTAAATAATAACCAACCCAACATTTCTAACTCTAACCCTATAAGTTATTCACTAGCTATACTCTAGTTCCCTTCTAGAAATTCAACAGTTATTCTCTATTCTAACGTACTCTTAATTCTCAACATGGAAAGAGCAACTCCTAAAGTTACTCACCAATCTATTCAACAAAAAGGGAACATACCACAAATTTAGGTAACTCGAGTCCTTATGTATATATTTTAAACTTCAAGGCTTGTATCCAGTTATCCATACATCATTAGAGATAGCAATCTAGAAGTTAAAACTTTAAATAAGCTTAAAATTAATTGTTTACTTACCTCAATTAAAGAATTGCAGCCACAACTAAACTTTATTTCCCTTTTGAGCTTCCTTGTTCTTCAACTAAATCATAGATATCCATATCAATCATCATTCCAAAGTTCTCATGCCAAATGCTTATCTCATATTTATAACACAAGGAAAAAAATAAATAGAAGATTTTTCCTACAGTTACTAACATGACTTTTTTAATTTATTGCTTTTTCTCCTCTTTTGTTATCAAACTTTCAACAAAAACCCAGGATTCGAAATGAAATGGGAAAAAGAAGAGAGGAAACAACAAAAGTTAAAGAAATGGTGGTTATTGGCTTAAGATAGTCGGCACTCCCATTAAAAGGACATGTTTATACTCAAACTCACTTTACATATTCTAGAAACTTGCTTGTCAAATTGCTATTGGCTAATTCTAAAAGTCTCTGCACAATTTAACTTTAATCACCTACTAATGTTTAAACTACCATAGACAAAATTAAAGCTAAAATTTATTTCAATTAAGCCCTCCAAAGCCATAATCATTTTTAATTTAAAATGTACAAAATTTAAGTAGATTTTCAAAATAAACTCATAAATACAAATTACATCCCCGCTTTTACTAGGGCAAATTTAGGGCCTTACAACGTGTCATAGACATGTGTTAGAATGATGTGTCATTTTTACAAGTGTACTAATCAGGATATGACATGTGGATGACTATGGTCATGCCGCATATCAATGATGTGTCACTTAGGTGCCAAGTGGTAGCCAGTTAGACTAACTAGGAACTGCCACGTGTCAAGATAAAAGTCTAACATGGCAACACATGTCTTGACATATAAATTAGTGGATCAATGCCACATGGCACATATGTGCATCAATCACATATGGAGGTGCGAGGGCACTCTGTAAACCTTCCATTGGTGTATGAGGCATTCTCCGACCACTATTTCACTTCGATTTTCTTAATCAGATTTTTTACAATTTTTTTATTTTATATTATATTTTAATAAAATTTTTGATGACAAAAAAATATTTTTTGAATTTTTTTGATATAAATATTCATAAAAAATTGTAGAAAAGATATTTTCTGCCTTTAAACTATTTTCAATTTTTTTGGAATATTATTATGGATAAGCCCTTATTTTTTTTTATTGAAATGAGTTTCAATCATATGAGTTTAATACATGTGTATATTAACCTATTAATTTATGTTATGTGTAGCAAAAAATTGTGATGATAAGGATACTTATGATTTCATGTACTCATAAAGGGGTTGCTTTGATTAAATCAAGAGTGCGAAAAGTTTGCAACACCAAAATGAATAGAAAGATTTAAGCTGATGACATTGATGTAATAATTCATCATATTATTAAACTATAAAATAAATGTAAAAGTATATTTTAATTGGTGGTCTATATCTAGGAAAGAATGACAGAGCCTTATAGAAGGTTGTGATTGATTCCTTTAAATAACATTAAGAACTGATGGAGTAAATGGAAACTATTTGGTTTACAGGAGATAGATTTTATAGAAAATCTATTATCCACTTTTTTGTTAGAGTTGCCAAAATGGAAGTGTTAAAAAGCAACATTAAGTCTATAATAGTATTAAAAAGTGGACGTAGTAAGCATCATCCACAACTTCATCAATTAACTTATGAGTTACCTAAGGATTTGATAAAGTTGATCAAAGAAAAAATCCTTAAAATGCAAAAGATCGATAAAAAATTTTGCAAGTTTCAAAATGCAATGGATCTATAGATCGCTTTGTGAAAAAAAAGTTCGAAGGTGTGTCTTTGACTAGGCTCCGATAATTGACGATCAAGTTTGATACTTATTAGAAAAGCATCATCGTTTAATGTGGAAACATCTAAGAGATGGAAAATATGATATGCAAGTTTAATGCAGCTGGTCATAAGTTGATCGATGAGCAGTAAGTCCAAGCTATTATCAATTCCTTACCTAAGAGGTGGAAGCATATGAAGATGCAACCTACTTATATGGACATCATTAAGACATTTAGGGATGTTACTTGTCATATAGAGCTTGAAAAGGATCGCCTATCAGTGATTAAAGTCAATGCTAAAATGCATACAGTACAGTCCCATTATGTTGGAATGAATTCTAACTAGAACAAAAAAAAAAGCTTCAAAAATAGGGATAAGGAAAAGGCTCATGAGCCTAAAAAGAAAAAGGTTAAACAGAACAATAAAAGGTCGAAAGGCAAAATGAAAGCGAACATTTCAAAAGTGAAATGTCTTAATTACCAATGGAAAGGACACCATGCAAGAGCATTATGCCCCAACAGGTACACTATTTTAACTTAAGAGTGAGTACAATTTGTATATCTAGTTCTATATTTCTAACTGAAATTCATCATTTATGAGTGGTCGATTTAGGAGCAATAACTATGTGACAAAGGATCAAGATGCCTTTGTTGAATTTTGACAAATTCCCAATAAAGCTAAATGGATTTATGTAGCAAACAATGCCAGAGTGATAGTTTAAGGGATTGGCACATGTATATTAGTCTTGCTTGAAGGCTATATCCTACTCCTATATGATGTATTTTATGCTTTAGATATTTATAGGAATTTTAATTTCTATTTTTGTTTTGATGAAACTTGGTTTCAATTTACATTTTAAGGATAACAGTATATGCTTATGTTTAGATGATGTTAATTATGGCTCTAGTTTTATTTTAAATGATTTTATTGTTATAGATATTGATCCTGACTATATGAATAAATATAGTTTCTGTAGTTCTTCTTCATATAATTATGAGAATAATGTAAAATAATGGCATGTTAGATTAAACCACATCGGGCAAGATCGAATAAGTTAGTTAGCCAAAGTAGGTTTTTTAGGTAATTTAAATAAGGTTGAATTGTTTACTTGTGAGAATTATTTAAAAGGAAAAGTTAGAAAATTGTTCGAAAAAGGAATTGGAATTGATTTTCTATTGTAGTTAATTCATTATGAGGATTCAATGAATGTGAGGGCAAGGCATGAGGCCTATTACTTCATCACATTTCTAGATGACTATGCTAGGTATGGTCATGTTTATTTGATTTCTCACAATTTAGAGGTATTGAGTTACTCTAACACTTATATCAATTTATTTGGAAATTAATTATAAAGAAAAATTAAAGCTTTAAGCATTGACCAAGGTTGACAATATATTTCAAATGAATTTAAAGCTTTATATGATGAAAAATGGATTGAACATCAATTGTCCATTCCCAAAACTCCATAACAAAATGGTGTTGTGAAAAGAAAAATAATACTCTTTTAGACATGGTAAGATCTATGATAGCTGAGAAAAATTTGCTAATCTCTTATGGGGGAGATGCTTTATTCAATGCCATATATATTTTAAACTTTGTGTCCTCCAAATCTATCACATGCACTCTTTATGAGGTGTGGACTAGTCCACCTAACCTAAACCATTTATGACCTTAGGGTTGTGCTACTTATATCCATAATACCTTAAATAAATTTGGTACATTAGGACTAAGAGGTAAAAAGAGTATCTTTATGAGATATTATCAAGTATCAAAAGATATGTTTTCATGGGTGTGGAAAAAAATAACATAGTGATAGAACTTGAATCACAAGATGTCATATTCTTAGAGAATAAATTTTCAAAGTTGAATGAAATAAATCAAGACTTAACTTTTTATGAAAATTAAGAAGAGGAACCATTACGATCACTTCATTCGAGTGGGAGGAAATTAGAGGAAGAAGGTTAAAACCTTTATTTTCCAAATGATCATGATCCAAATGTTCGAGATTCTCAGTCTAATAGGAGTATTCTTAACTCCAGTAGGAGTATAGGACTCAATCCTAGTGGGAGGATATACCTTCATTCTAGTAGGAGCATTTTGAACTATGATGAATATATAAGATACATTTATCAAGAGTCAAAAATTATGAAAATCTAAAAGGATAAGTGTTCCGTGCTGATGATTTGAGATTGAAGGCTCAAATAAGGCCTTTTTGGTTACCTTAGAGGATGAAGAAGAGCCTAAAAGTATTCCATCTAAGGAAAAATATATTAAATAAATGGAAGAAGAAATGGCATCTATGAGATTAAACCATATTTAGGAATTGGTTAAGTGGATTATCAAAGTGAAGCAAAAGGCTAATGGAAGTATCGAAAGATGCAAGGCTTTGTTATTTACTGAGGTATTTACATAACATGAATGGATTGACTATAAAGAGACTTTCTTATTTATTGTTAGATTTACATCCATAAGATTGATTCTTGCCACAATGGCAAGTTTGGACCTAGAGCTACATTAAATGAATATAAAGACTGCTTTTTTCAATGGAGGATTAGATGAAGAAATCTATATGGAAAAACCTATAGGTTTCATCGAAAAAGGCAACAAATATAGGGTTTATCGATTGATGAGATCAATCTATGCCTTTAAACAGTTTTCAAGACAATGATATTTGAGATTGCATGATACAATCATGTCGAATGAGTTTAGCATGATTGATGAAGACTATTGTGTTTACTATAAAAGGTCAAAAAGGAAATTTGTCATTTTGGCATTGTATTTAGACGACATACTTATAGCTGCAAATGACAAAGGGTACATAAATGAGGTCAAATATTGGTTCTCATCTAACTTTGAGATGAAAGATATAGGTCAAGCAGATTATCAATAAAGATTTCAAAGGATCATTTGAGAAGTTGTTATCTCTTTCACAAGTGACATATATCAACAAAGTCCTTGAATGATTTAATATGAAAAGTACAAGCCCATAGATAAGTCCATTGCCAAGAATCATTTTCTTAACAAAAGTATGTGTCCTAAGATGCCATAACAAATGGAACGTATGAGGAACATTCTATATGCCCGTGTTGTGGGTAGTTTTATGTATGCAACATTATGTACAAGACCTGATATGTGCTATGTGGTGGTTATGGTGAGTAAATATCAGTCCAACCCAAGCAAAGCACATTAGAAACTAGTAAAGAGGATACTTAGATACCTTAAATGTGGCACCTTGTAACCAAACATTGGTTTGAGTATCTATTAAACTTTGGTTTAAGGTTAAAATTGGGTTCTTTCAGAAAATAATTTGTCAAAAGTTTGTGTCATTAGAAATTAGACCTTTAGAAATCTAGACAGATTTCTGGTCAAAAATCTAATTTGCATAATAGGACAAAATAATAGCTATTTAGAGCCAAAATTATTTGTTTTGCTAGCCAAAGACTATTTTTGGGATTCAACTCTTAAAACTAAGTTTTTGGATATAAATACATATTGTGAGACCTTTTTATAAGGTTAGATATCATTTGGAAAGGATTTCTACGTCTTAAGAGAAAAGCTTATATCTTTTAAATCTCACTTTCCAAATATTTTGCACTTCATTCTTTATATATTCTCCTCAATTTGATTATAGCTTTTGTTGTAATTGTTTGTGAGGAATTATTATTTTGAAAAATTGTGAGTTTGGGTTGGCTAGAACCTAAGGAAAAATTCTAGTAAGTATTTACATCTTTTACTTTGAAAAAAAATTGTGGGTAGATATACATAGGTTTGTATATTGGTTTTGACTCTTGCCCTTTAAAGAGTTAATAGTGGAGAAAAAAGCTCAAGAGTAATTCTCGAGTAGTGGATGTAGGCATTGTGGCTAAATCACTATAAATTCTATATGTGCTATTCTTTTCTACTTTATTTTCTATCTTCTACAATTCTATCTTATATTATGGAAGTTTGTATTTTCAAAATTATGTAAAATAATTTTTGAAACATTCACAAAAAATCTAACACACTTTTTTAAAATTATATTTGAGGTTTTAAATTGAAAAAAAAAACTTGCAAAAATTTGAGTATACATTCCGTCTTGCATTTTTTACATTTACAGTCAGAAATCTGCTCTTGTATAAAATTCTATTCCATTAGAATTTGTCTAGAAAATTTCAAGACACCCTATTCACCCTCCCTCTTGAGTGTCTTTTGGGACCTACACTTACGATTGAGCTTAAATTCAATATAAGTATTTCATAATTTCAATACTTAATTATATCTCTGATCATATTTTAATTTGTGTTTATTATATCGAATTGTTGGTTAAATGTGAATTTGATTTTTGATCAATGATATGCATTTTTTTTGTTTTAGATACTTGTTACTCTTGTGTTGTGGAATTTGAGCAGGCATTTTATGATTATAAGTATATCAAGTTTAAGAAATTGAATTATGAATAGAAGGAAGTTACACACACACACATGTGCTTCTTTAAGGGAAAGAAAGAACACTATGACACATATTTCTTACCATGTGTACTTAAATCGACTAAGGGATGATAATTTAATGGAACTAATATGAACTTTCCTTAATGTAAGACCCCATTGAGTTTTGACCCTTATGACCCTTAACTTATTCTTGAACTATGATTAAGTGCAGCTAGCTTAGTTAGTTTCCAAAAGGCCATGACAAAAATTTAGCTTAGCAGATCTTGTAATACCTTAATACCCTCTAAAAGGATACATGGGTACCTAGAACCAACCAATCAACATAGCAGTTATAACAGGTTATCACAGGATTATCCAAAACTATACCTACTAGCAAGATTAATAAGATACCAAATGGAAATAACATAATAATTACACCAAGATAATCTCTTTATAGGATATACTCAGGATAGGTATTTTCAAATTATACAATTTAGGTACTTATATAAATAATTAATTCTTTAAATCCTAACTCCTACATTGGCAAACTACGGTTGTTCCAACTCTAATCTATGCTTCAACAATGTTTAACACCTATACGAATGAAAAGCCATTGTGCAAAGCATAATGCTCAGTATAGGTTAAGCAATGCATGATGGTGACTACTCACAATAGTCATGCAACAATTACACACAAGTGAAACATAACCAAGAAAAAAATAATAAGTAAAACACAATGTTAAATAATAATAATAATAATAATAATAATAATAATAATAATAATTTAATAAATATTGATGCTTGAACACATATTTAGAGCCATTTAGATTATAAATTTGGAATAGAATGGAACAGTTACTAAAGTCTTATAGGGTATAATTGAAACCTGAATAAAACAATTAACAAGTTAAAACAGAACAAATACAAATCATTACTGAGTTGCTTGATATTATCTTAAGGCACAAGTAATGGGATATAATAGAAGATGCCATTGGTATCAAATAGAAGAGGCATTGCATTAAAATCGGAAGTATGAAGAGATATAGTCTTAAATAGAAGACACTAAAGTGTCACAGAAGTAGCTAAAGACCTTTTCTAGGTAGGTCTATTTGCCCACAACTAAGACTCAAGGTTAGAACCAAAAATTTAAAACATTGACAATAACATTTAGAATCATGACAATGATTCATATGGCCCAAGCTTATTCAACTATATGTATCTTATAGTACAACACATTTTCATTCATGATCTCATTCGAAATAAATACTATCATCACCTGTCCAACATAATATAAATAGAAATTCATGATCAATTTTATTTATAAACACATGTCATTATAGTTATTATGGCCTTTCCAAAGTCATATTATAGGAGACAAAGTTCACAATGCATAAACTGATACATACATGTTTTATAATCACATTTTTGATATTACCCAAATAAGATTTATGAATATATACACCTAAGACACAAATGATAATTCTCATATTATGCTTACAAATGTGCTTGTAAAGTTTCATAAGCATCTGATAAGGTTTGGTTAAGGTTTGGCAACCTTTAAAGTAAAAAATACAGGGCATGCAATGGATTAAAATCAATCCAGTTGTGTAGATCATGCTTTACTTAAAATAGGGATAGAATACAGGGCTTACAACTATATTAAAATTTAATCTAATCATATAGGTCACATTCTATCCAATATAATGCATGATACAAGATTAGGTTGCCCCCAATCCAGCCGTGTAGATGCCCAAACCCCAGGTTTTTAGAAGATAAATTCTCAATTCTAACTTGTACAATTATCTTAACGTATAAGAAGGTGTTTTTAGACAAAATTTCTTCTTAAAAAATTTCTCTTTGTCTATAATTTCCATAAAAAATTAGATCATTTTGGTTCCTACATCATAAGATATCTCCAAAATAACACAATATGCTCTAAATAACAAGACAACAGACATCACTCCACTTCAAGCCAACATTTGAAAATCTTAAAGGCAAAATCAAGCTTTGGTATCTTTATACAAATTTTAGACCTATGTTTCTAGTTCTAACTAGAATCATCCAATCTAACGATCTATAACTCAACTTATACTTAAAATAATCCCATCAGGTATTGGGAATCCTACAATAAAATTTATCAGACTACTACATATCCCTATAACTCATCCTTTATTCATAATTTAGCATAATACAAACATTCTAATATCATTTACACATTCAAAACAATATTTTTAGAAATCAAACCAATCAAACACATACATATAAAATCAAATTCTCCCATACTTTATTTTTACCCCCTTTTTATCCTCTAATCACCTTTCTTCATCTTTTTTCATATTTTTTGCCTTTTACCACTATAAAAACATATCAATACACTCATTTAACTCAATTTTATATATTCCAACTCCAACCAATGCATTTGAAATAGAAGAGACAAGAAAAGAGAGCAAGTTCTTATATCACTTACCTCATTTTGCTAGAAGTTGAACTAGAATTTAATCCTCTTTTTTAAAATCCCTTTGAATAGATATTTAGAGAAAACTTTATAGAGAGAAGAATGGAAAAATCTGAAAATTTCAGCCTTAAATGGCTGGCCATAGCTTCCTAAAAAATGTAGGAAATTTCTTGCATTCTTTAGATTATATACCTGTCAAATTATTTTTTGATAATCTTTTTAGTCCTTAGCTAATTACATTTTCATCCCCTAAGTTATTCTTACTTACTAATAGCATGAAATGTTACTTTCATTAACGTATTGATCCACCCTTACATACATTTATACCCACTTATCATAATTTAAGAAATTACCAAATTGACTTGAACTTTTGTTTGAATGACATCTATATCCTGACTGGTCATAAACTTACTTAACCATTACTACACTCACACACACACTCTCTCTCTCTCACACACACACATATATATTGTAATTAAATTAAGAAACTAATTTTGTATAAGTATGTGTATTTTGGGAAATGAATAGATTAAAGTACTTTGGTATTGATATGACTTATTAGTTTTATAATGAAAAGAACTTATAGTTAATAAGTTTTTCTAAACTTTTCACTTAAGCAGATTTTAAATAAAGCATCTTTTCCTTTAAGTGCTTTCATTTTCCTTTTAAGGAAAAATAAAGGTGTCACAATTTTAGTGGTATCACACACACATACACACACACACACACACACACATGTATCATATTCCTACAAAGGTAAAATTTTAGGCCTTACAGATTTAGCCAGAAAAGTAAGTTAAATTATAATGGATGGCATATAGTAAGAGGGTAAGATAGCCTTTTGATCACATTCAATGGGTTCATGGTTCACTAGCATGCCTATTATAGTTTTTATGAGTAGAGATATAATAGTGAACATAAAAATTATTTTTTAAGTTTATGAGCTAAAATAATAAACATAAGAAGGAAATCTTAGGTTAGCCATACATGGATAAGAAGATCTTATTTTTTGAGATGTTATATATCCTAGCAATAGTGCTTTGAGGTATGTTGGTTATAGGGTCTATCTACATGTATGATTGGAGATTATGACTGGATATCTTTCCATCATATGCAAGTGAAAGTGATAGAGTTTTGATATGCCTATGACTCTATATTGGATAAGTTCTAATTAAATAAAGATATTAGTATCTTTATTTGATTATAATTTATATGTGTGTGTGTATGCATATGTGTGCGTGTGTGTACACATACCATATTCTTACTATGGTAGGATTTGAGGCCTTATAGATTTACCTAAAAAAGTGAGTTGAATCATGATGGATGGCATATAGTAAAAGGGAAAAATAGCCTTTTGAATGCATTTAATGGTTTTATGAGTCAACGGCATGTTTATTATAGTTTTTATTAGTAGAGATATAATAGTGGACACAAAAATTATTTTATGAGATCGTGAGTTAAAATAATGAATGTAAGAAGGCAATCAATAGTTAGGCATACATGGATAAGAGGATTTTCTTTTTCTTTTCTTTTTTAAGATAATATATATCCTTAACTAGTGTCTAGCAATACTGCTCTTGAGGTATACTAGTTGTATAATCTATCTACTTGTATTACTGGATATCGTTTCATCATGTACAAGTGAAAGTGATAGAGTTTGGATATGCCTTTGACTCTATATTGGATAAGTTCCAATTAAAGAAAGATATTAGTATATTTATCTAATTATAACTATTAGAATCTATCAGTTACATACATCTCATACATAAGCGAAATTTAAAATTTTTAACCAATAGATATGATCTTTCCATGAATTTACAATATACATATTAATGAGAATAAGAAAAATCACCTTTGATTTTTGTTGTACAGTTGATTTTCCTTCTCACTGGGTTGTCGCAAACCACAGTGTCCAAAATCGAACACCTTCAATGAGTAATCCACACTAGAGAATGATTGAATGAACAAACAAAGGAAGAGAACAAGGGCTGGCCGAAATTCCCTAGATGCTAGCAAGGAGAGTGGCGGCTAGGGATTTTGAGAATGAGAGAAACTCTTTTCTCTTAATTGTTTACACTTAACCCTAAAACCCTATCACTTGGATTTTTATAGTTAGGATAAAAATCCAACTTCATAATAGGATTGGGATTTTTAAAATTGCTGGAGAATTATTAATTCAGCTTTTGGAATTATTAATAATTTATTTAGGCTCAATTAAATCCAATTTAAGCCCTTTCACAAAAGACTATGCACAAAACCCACAAACAAGGCCCTTTGTGCATATACTTGGATTTAATTACCCAAATGAATTCCAAATTCAACCAAATTAAATATGTAGGCTCCATAACACTTATGAAATATATTTAATTTATTTTTTTTCCAAGAATTAGGCCTCTAAGGCCTTCTATTTGTAGTTGGCGTGTAACCCTTCCTCTAGAGGGTTTCTGCGCCAACTTCACTTCTTTGGACCTCTTTAATTCCTTCAATGGATCTATTAATTATTATATCGTCCCTATAACACTTATAGTCCAATAATAATTAATTATGTAATGCATTATTTCAATTAGGTCCATTTTACAAAATATTTCTAAAAATTTCTACGAATAATTTTACTTTATCATAATTAATTAAACTCTTTAATTAATTATTCTCTTATTCACTTCTCTATCCCCATAATAATATAAAATATTATTATCCTTGTCATTTTACCATTTTATCCTTTTCTCTATATGTGTGTGACCTATTAGGTTTCTGTCCATATTGGCAGTATAATATGTAATTGTGAGTTCTATTCAAAACTCACATGATTTAAACTCCTTTAAATAATTTTATCAATCCCTATTGATATTTATGATACATTATTATACAAGTCATGATTGGCCTCTAGCTAGGCATCATGACTCCCCAAATGTCAGGAAAGTCAAGTGGTTTGACTATACCTTTCCATAGAATAGTTACCGTGCAATTACTCATTTCACAACTCTTATCTCAATTAGATTCTAAGTATAGATTTCTATCAACTCATATAAATCTAATTATGTATGTTCTATTAATCTATTAATACATTTGCATGCAATAGATACCTCCTATCATGAACACTTTCATGATTGCCTTTGCACTGTGTTTATAATATCAAGGACTTCATTTATTAATTTAAGATTTACAAACTCATGTATTTAAACATAGCATTAAAAAATGAATAATTCCTTTTATTAAGAATATAAATTCATATATATGAAATACATCCCTTTTACATGGGCTCTAGGGCATACTCTCTAAAAATCTTCCACTTGCACTAGAGCCAATCACTCATATGTCTTAGACCCATGCTATTTATATGGTGATCGTGCTTAATCTGGGAAAGTGCTTTAGTAAGGGGATCCACCACATTATCATCTATGGGAACCCTTTCTATTTTCACATCATTTCTAGCTACTATTCCCTTATGAGATGGTAACGTCTGAGAACATGCTTAGATCGTTGATGAGACTGTGGTTCCTTTGCTTACACAATGGCTCCATTGTTGTCACAATATAGAGGAATTGGATCAACAATGCTAGGTACTACTCCTAGTTCAAATTTGAACTTTTTGATCCAGACTACTTCTTTGGTTGCTTCCGAAGTAGCAATGTACTCAGCTTCTGTCGTGGAATCAGTAGTTATTTCTTATTTAGAACTCTTCCAACTAACTACCCCTCCTTCAATTATGAACACATAACCAGACTGTGATTTACAATCATCTTTGTCAGATTGAAAGTTGACATCTGTATACCCACTTACTTCCAAACTGCCCTTTCCATATACCAAGAATATATCCTTAGTCCTTCTCAAGTACTTAAGGATATTCTTGACAGCTGCCCAGTGTTCCTTTCCAAAATTGGATTGGAATCTGCTTGTGACACTCAAAGCAAAAGCTACATCTAGATATGTACATAACATAACATACATGATAGAATCAATTGCAGATGAATATGACATTTTATTCATGCTCTCTCTATCCTCTAGTGTCTGTAGACACATAGACTTAAAAAGGTGTTTCCCATGCACCATGGGTATGAACCCTTTCTTAGAGAGATCTATATTGAATCTCTTCAATACTTTATCTATATATGTAATTTGAGAAAGACCTAGCAACCTCTTGGATTTATCTCTATAGATCCTTATTCCCAGAATATAGGATGCTTCTCCAAGGTCTTTCATGGAGAATTGATTGGATAACCATATTTAATAGATTAGAGAAGAGAAATGTCATTTCCCATGATCAATATGTCATCCACATATAGAACCAGGAAGATAATTGCACTCCTACTGACCCTTTTATACACACAAGGTTCATCTTCATTTTGTGAGAAACCAAACTCTTTGATTGTCTCATTGAATCGTATGTTCCAGCTCCTAGAGTTTTGCTTCATTCCATAAATGGATCTTTGAATCATATGTTCCATCAAATGCTTCTAATTCATATTTCATTAGATAGATGTATCCAAACCTGGAATAATCATCTATGAAAGTAATGAAGTAGGAGTAACCTTCTCTGGCATGTATAGTCATTAGACGACATACATCTGAATGTATTAATTCCAAAACCATTTTAGCTTGTTCTCCTTTACCAATAAAGGGAGCTTTTGCCATTTTTCCCAATAAACAAGATTCATATGTATCAAATGATTCATAATCAAATGATCTTGTTCTTGTTGAAGTAAGCACGAAAGGTGCATAACTTTGAGCCAACGAGTATAAGATTAAATCTATATATAGATTATTATCCATTACATAGCCAAGTCTACTTAAATGCTCAATATACCCATACATCTTCAATGCATGAGTAGCAGCTGAAGTACCTTCCACCATTTTGTAGCTAAATAGAGCTTGAGCAATCTCATATTACTCAGTTCTAGCCTAAGAAGAATAAAGCTCCTCTAGATGCAAAATGATGGTTCTAGCATCCATCATCTCATGTTGCTTTTGAAGCTCCAAGGACATAGTACCCAACATCAGACATGCTGCTTCTTCACTATCCTCCATGTATTTTTGATAAGTGCCTTTGATCTCATCAATGGCATCATCTGATGGAAGTGGTGGTGGATCTTTATACAAGACATAATGGATCTTTTCAGCTATGAGAACAATTCTCACTTGCCTGATCCAGTCAGAATAGTTATTGCCAACCAGCTTGTTATCCAAGATTGACCGTATATTAATGTTTGATGTGCTCATGATGATGACTTAGATGTGTAAAAGAAAATATATGAGAGTATGTTCATATATATGTATGCATTAATTAGGTCTTTAATTAATCCATTTACTCCACTATTTTATTGCGAATTAATAGCCCTCACTATATAATCCGAGAAAACTCAATGGTTTCCTTATTGGGCCAATATCCAATCCTTGATATGTAATTTGACTTTGACTGTGGTCAACAAGCCAAACTCCATACCCTTGAAAGGTAGGTATCTCTATACCAATTGTGTGTCTAAATAACTATTGGATCATTAGGTTATCAACTCTTGATATATGCATATCATATATGCATTCCCTAATCTTGCTTCTAGAACCATTAGCCTTGATTGTGGTCAACAAGCTAATGGGCTAGCTAAGATGAGCCATTTAATTAGATTTGAACATATTCAATATAATGTGAGCTTAACTGTGGTCAATAACCCATACTATAAAGAAATCTGGTTCTCCTCAAATTAATGGAAGGCTTATATACCTTAGTATTTGTTTGAGGGTTTTAGTTAATTAAGTCTCATCATTCATGGTTGGAATACATTGGTATGCATCCTATATCTATCACATAAATATAAGCATACAAATATGGTATAATTATTGATTTTACTACATTGATTTCTCCGAGCAAAAAGGGAAATCAAAAGGTCATACCTAGGTCGTATGCATGATTCAAACAAGTAAAAATAATTACATTATCTTCAAACTTGTTGTATCTCCATCCGGCCCATCTTGCTCCTTAATAGTGGTCTCCTTCTCTATCTCTAATTCTAATTTCAGTAATCTAATTACATATTACAATTTGAAAAGAAATATAAACCAAAAACAAGTGGTCGAGACATGAAAGTTCTCATTGGGCCGAAACATGTATTATGCTCAATTACATTGGGCCTTGTCCATAACTATCCATCATGCCAATCATACGCACTTATATACATTTATAATGCATAAAGTAAAACTTATAATGGATTGCTAATAAAACTTAGTTTAGAGTTATTTTAATAATGTGATCAAATTAGGAAACTTTTTCATTTTGGAAACTTTCATTTAGGAAACCTTTTTGCATGCATGTGTTCTTGCCTTAATAATCAATTAAATTGATTATTAATTAATTATTAATTGATTATTTAATTAATTAATCATATTAAATAATTAAAAGAATCAATTTTGGGCTTTAGATAAAGGGTAGGCCAAAACCCACCAAACTAAACCCTAAATGTGTTCACACACAAACTAGTTTTGTGTCTATTGGACCATTTGGGTCTTTTAGAATGCGCCAAGCCCACTCCAGCCTTTAAAACCCATTAATAAACTTAATTATAGTTTATAATATTTAATTTAAATCAGCTCCTTGGGCCCACCAAGTCATTCAGTAATTTAAACCAAGTCTGTAAATACAATTAAGCCATTAAGTGGTTTTAATGAATTAAAAATAATCCAATTAATTTAAGGCCCATTTTAATTAATCTAATTCATTAAAAATACATTAATATATCAGATATTTTAGATTTAGAAGATTAAAAATCTTTCTAAACATGAACACACCAAGAACATACCAAGAACACACAAAAAACACCAATTTATCGAACTTTTCGACTAAACTAGTTTTC
The DNA here is from genome assembly GCA_037975025.1 of Excoecaria agallocha. Classification (NCBI taxonomy): domain Eukaryota; kingdom Viridiplantae; phylum Streptophyta; class Magnoliopsida; order Malpighiales; family Euphorbiaceae; genus Excoecaria; species Excoecaria agallocha. The sequence goes on from JBBPFJ010000182.1 coordinate 35,719, forward strand.
ATGCAAAACTTGTTCGATTTTGATTTTGTTTGATCCTATGGCTTAATATAACATATTAAACCCATAAATTATCATCAAAATAATCTTAGAGAGGATCAATAAAAAATTAATTTAGAATAGCCCTTAAACTTTTATTGAAAAATAGAACCCCTACACGCCATTCGCAATGGTTCTATTCTCAAAAGAATCGTTTTTATTTTTCATTTTATATATTTGATCACATACATCCAGAAATAAATATTTCTCATTCATGAACAATCAAATCTGATATTTTAAAGTTCATGAAATAAATAACTCAAAAAATAAAACTTATTTCGTAGAAAAATATAGAATTATAGATTCATGGCAAAACTGAAGCTCTGATACCATGTTAGAATTTATTGGTTACATGCATCTCATACATAAGCGAAATTTAAAATTTTAACCAATAGATCTGATCTTTCCATGAATTTTACAATATACATATTAATGATAATATGAAAAACCACCTTTGATTTTTGTTGTACAGTTGATTTTCCTTCTCATTGGGATGTCGCAAACCACAGTGTCCAAAATCGAACACCTTCAATGAGTAATCCACACTAGAGAAGGATTGAATGAACCAATAAAGGAATAGAACAAGGGCTGGTGGAAATTCCCTAGATGCTAGCAAGGGGAGTGGCGGCTAGGATTTTTGAGAATGAGAGAAACTCTTTTCTCTTAATTGTTCACACTTAACCTTAAAATCCTATCACTTGGATTTTTATAATTAGGATAAAAATCCAAACTCATAATAGTATTGGGATCTTTAAAATTTCTGAAGAATTATTAATTGAGCTTTTGGAATTATTAATAATTTATTTGGGCTCAATTAAATCCAATTTAAGCCCTTTCACAAAAGACTATGCACAAAAGCCACAAACTAGGCCCTTTTGGCATATACTTGGATTTAGTTACCCAAATGAATTCCAAATCCAACCAAATTAAATATGTAGGCTCCATAACACTTATGAAATATATTTAATTTATTTTTTGTCCAAAAATTAGGCCTCTAAGGCCTTCTGTTTGTAGTTGGCATGTAACCCTTCCTCTAGAGGGTTTCTACGCCAACTTCACTTCTTTGGGCCTCTTTAATTCCTCCAATAGATCTATTAAATATTATATCATCTCTATAACACTTATAGTCCAATAATAATTAATTATGTAATGCATTATTTCAATTAGGTCCATTTTACAAAATATTTCTAAAAATTTCTACGAACAATTTTACTTTATCATAATTAATTAAACTCTTTAATTAATTATTCTCTTATTCACTTCTCTATCCCCATAATAATATAAAATATTATTATCCTTGTCATTTTACCATTTTATCCTTTTCTCTATATGTGTGTGACCTATTAGGTTTCTGTCCATATTGGCAGTATAATATGTAATTGTGAGTTCTATTCAAAACTCACATGATTTAAACTCCTTTAAATCATTTTATCAATCCCTATTGTTATTTATGATACATTATTATACAAGTCATGATTGGCCTCTAGCTAGGCATCATGACTACTCAAATGTCAGGAAAGTCAAGTGGTTTGACTATACCCTTCCATATAACAGTTACCGTGCAATTACTCCTTTCACCACTCTTATCTCAATTAGATTCTAAGTATGGATTTCAGTTAACTTATATAAATCTAATTATGTATGTTCTATTAATTTAACCATTATTCCCAAAATGCCCTTCATGGATATCTATCCATCTTGGCATATTACTCTGGCCAGAGATTCTCTGAACAAGGCAATTATAGAATCGTGCGAGATAACTTCCCTTAATAAATCTGGGATGGTGAATCCTTTATCAATCACTCAACTATCTTCTAGTAGGTCATGATATACCCAATCTCCTAACTATGTTCACCCCCAATTGGAAGTAATCAATTATGGAGTCAAAGTATACCACTTGCTACTTAAGATAACTTTGGTGATCTCAAGTCTAAGGATACTTGCACAACCGCTATGAAGAGATTCCTCACTGATATAGATTTAATATCCATGTGAGGATTCTCTTTGTAGGTCTCCAATGAACTTGTTTTTCTAACAAGCATCCACATGTTAGCTTTGATTATCTTCCATAATCATAGTTATGAGAACCATTGCTTGAACCATTCAAGAAAAATAACATGTGCTAGTCTATCCAAATTAATAATGTCCTGTCTTGTTAATTTTATGACTAGGGATATTTAGATATTAACACATTTACATGCAATAGATACCTCATATCATGAGCACTTTCATGATTGCCTTTGCACTGTGTTTATAATATCAAGGACTTCATTTATTAATATAAGATTTACAAACTCATGTATTTAAACATAGCATTAAAAATGAATAATGCCTTTTATTAATAATATAAATTCATACATATGAAATACATCCCTTTTATATGGACTCTAGGGCATACTCTCTAACAATAACTGCCTAATCTTATCTAGGTAAGAGTCCGAGTTATACTTGGAAATGAACTATAATATACTTCTATATAAATGGGATCGGATATAAGTTTTGAGATTACACACATGTGCTTATTAAACATATTACCAGTATCTCATGACCTCTCCCTAAAAAGAAATAAGTGTTCTTTACTTTCCCTTTAAATCTTGCAATTTCCAAGCGATATTGAGATTGTAGAATTTTTGCTCTTATCCAGTATTCATTGCTCATGGATAAAAGTTTAGCTAGCTAAATGAAACAAGATTATTCTTTTTCGCTATTTCATTATCTTCGCTTTCACGTTTAAAGGTTTTTACACTACAAGTAAATAAATTTTTTCTCTTATTGAATGATATAATTTGTTGCATTTAATTTATTATGCATGAAATCCTTCAACATTTGTTATTGTTAAAATATAATGTTTCTTAAAATCTAAATTTGAATTGCTTAATTTCATAACTCACATTCATTCACTGCTAACTAGCTAAAACATCTATTGAGTCAATAAAATATTAATAATGAATCCACATAAATTTATAAGATATTAATAACTAATTAAATAATAAAAAATTTTAAAAGATAAATAATTACGATAAAAATAATTACTTTGCATTAACGAATAACAATTTCAATTTCGTAGAAGATATTTAGTGACATGTTTAAATTTTATAATTTTTTATATAATGTAAATATTGTGATGCCCTAAAACTTGAGTCGCTTGAGAAAACCTTTTTAATATGCAAACAATATTTTTGATGCCAATTTGCATGGATCAATTTATTGAGAATGTGATATTATATTGGTAGGTATTAAGTTAAAGGCTTTTAAATTAATAATTTTAATCAAAGTATATTCTAGAAATCAATAATAAGAAATTTAAAATAAAGAAGAGTAAATAATAATAATAATAATAATAATAATAATAATAATAATAATAATAATAATAATAATAATAATAATAATTGAAAATAAGTCTTTAGAATTTTCTAATAGAAATTATTAGGGCCACAAATTTATAAAAGGAAATCAGAATAAAATAAAAGAAAAAAAGAAGGAAAAGAAAGGAGGGAAGAAAGGGAGGAGAACATGAATGGAAGAGGGGAAAGAGATGCCACAACTCTCTTCATCGTCGATCAACGTTGTAGACCATCGGCGCTTTCTTTGCCACAGTATATTTATTGATAAATAAAGGTGATTAAATTAGTATTTAAATATTAATAAATGATGGTTGTATGTATTATCAATTTTGTTTATTGAGAAAGCTAGTTGTAGGGTTTACTATCTTTCTTTTTTGTGTTGTTATTTAGCTATAAATAAAGGTAGGAAGATGAGCATTTTTGAGATACATCAGAAGACCTTTAATGATTTTGATTTTAATAAAATGGATCTGAATATTTAAGCACGTCAAATTTGTTATAATGTGATTTATGTGTAAGCTTTATAGTTGTGATATTAGGTAATTAGGCATTGTTTTGATGATTAAATTGATTAATTATAAATAGAAATCTATGAAATTTGATTTAAGATAGTAAGGTAGACAATTTAAACTAAGTTGGTTGTGCCATTATAAAAGTTAAATTTTCTACCTAATTAATCATGTAAAATGTGTCTATGTGCCTGGACCTGAATTTTGTTGATTTTATTTTTGTCGGTTATGGCTTTAGGAACCTAATTATTTAATTAAATTATGTTCCTAAAATTAGTGACATACTCAACTTGAACTTTGGTAAAACTATGGCTAGACTCATGTGTGGCTTGGGACTTTTCTTTATATTAGTAAATAAGTTTAAATTTTGGAATCCAACTAGAAGTATAAATCGAGGTAAATAGGTGTTATAATTTAGACTTAGATGGTAAATGGGTCACCACGAGTATGTACATATGTGTATATATGGGTATATGTAATTCGAATTCTAGACTGGTAATAAATGTTTTGGATTTTGATTTGTAGATTTCCTTATTATTAAGCTAGGTGCATTCGACCAAAGATTAAATTTCTTACCTGTACACATATACTAATAGGTGAATTAATATGATTGATATGTTTGTACAAAGTAAGGAGTTAATCAGGATACAGAATCATGATTATATATGTAAATAGTTAAATTCAGGAAATGCCTTATATACTTTAAATGAGAAAACATAGGAAATATTGGTTATGTAAATTTGATGCTGACTAACTATGTGCTTCTAGTTTTAAGGAAATAAATTAACTAAATTCTTGTAAAATAATATACCATAAGGTTTAATTAATTAAACTTTATTTTAGTAAACTAGTTTATATCATTTACTAAGATTATAAAGTTTAAATGACTTTTATTATTTTAATGGTAAAAATGTAATTCTTTTTAGCTTGCTAATATTTTGTCATTTCATCTTCGTGTTATTACTTTTCTTAGATTTGTAATTATAACCAATAAATATATGGTATAAAGTGTGTATATACATATATATGTAGAATTGAATTGAACGGTCTCTAGATGATAACATATGATTATGTGAACTAGAGTAATTGCATAGTCAATGATATGGTTGGTGTATAAATATGATTAAGAATTTAGGTGTATAACTTGAATAATGTGATTGAGGAGAAATCTATAAATTGGATGATAAATAGAGTTGGAAAAGTGACAAGTAGATCATTACAATACCTCTAACCGTAAATGGCATTGTTGTAAAATAGAGAAGTAAGCATGATGAAAATAAATGGTTAAAAAGTTAATGGAATGTATTATATATATATATATATATATATATATATATACATAAAAACATTTGGTATAATCTTTTAATTGCAATAATGCCATGATTGAGTATGTTTGGGGAGTTTAAAGGTGAAATCCCTTTTTGCCCTTAGTAAACTAGTGGATAATCCAGAATCTTAGAATATAATGGCTAGCCATAGGGACTTATATGTCGCAGTAGAATCATACAATAGAATTTCTATTGAGGGATGGCTATGCTCAAGTAGTGACCTCACACTTACAGTACTGAGGAATGGCTATGCTTAAATAGTCACCTCATTAATATAGTCACATAATATATTCACATAGTCACATTATATAGTCCTTATCCTGCATATCTAGTTCAAGGATTTTCACTAGTAGTTACTAGGGAAATATTAATCAAAATTAGACAATGCAAACAAACTAGTAAATATACAAGGGTTAAATTTGAATATAAAATGATAAGTTAATTTATTAAAGTATCATAGGTTACAAATTGAGTAATAATTTGGAATATATATATATATATATATATATATATATATATATATATATATATATATATATATATATATATATAATCATTCACCTCTTAATGTTAAGTAATGATAGATTTATAGCATGGGATTTATGGTGAATCATGAAATGATTTATAATGTGTAATGTAATGAATATCTGAATGCTGTAAAGATGTTCATAGGTAATTGATTAAGACATTATATCATCTGAAGTATTAATATATCAGTGTGAGTTAAAACCTATATTGATTTTTAACTGAATTTTAATAACATGAGGAACATATGTAAGTCAAGGATAGTAATTTATTTGTTTATAATAATGTAGATATAATCAGACTATAAAATGTTATATGTAGGTAATATAGATGTGCATTTTGAAATAGACATCAAAAATTTGGTTTGATATAAATGTGTTTGAAATAACTATTTGCAGAATGGATGTACATGCATATGTCTTAGTTTGATTATAACAAAAAGCAAGGTAGAATAATCTATGGATTGTTATAATAATTTCAAATACTTTCATAAAATTTTACTTAATTAATTATAAATTCAGTCAGATTGATTGGTATAAGTGTGAAATATATACAATTTTTGATATATTTTTAGTTAAGTTATTTAGTTGTTTTGGTTTTATTTAGGTTAAATTAGAGTTAATTTATTGTTATTTATGTTTTCGGGGTTAATTTTGTGTTTTGTTTGATTTTCAGGTTTAAATTGGTATTAAAGGGCTTAAAGTACAAAAAGGACAAAGTTTAGGGCTAAAAGTACAAATATGAAGAAATTAGGCGAGAAAACCAGTGTCCAGTCCAGAGCCTTAAGACGTGACCACGTGAAAATACTGAAGAGTTTCAAATGTGGCCACGTGAAGAACAAAACAAGAAGAACCGTGGCCATGTGATAGCAATTGAAGGAGTTTTTGAAGACCACGTGACCACATGGATTCCGAGTGAAGGACCACACGTGGCCACGTGTGGAAGAAGAACTAAATGAGCCGTGGTCATGTGTAGAAATACATACTAAAGGGCGTGGCCACGTGATAAAGACTCCCATATCGTGAAGGATTTACGAACTTCCTGTTTAGCAGAATTTGATTCCTATTTTATGACCGAAGTTTAACAAGGAGTCTACTACAGTTCTTGCCTATAAATAGTAGTCCAAAACACATAAGAATAATCATCAATCCCTAGATTCAAGCCTTAGAATTAAGCTTTGCTTTCTTCGTATTTTACGTTTTTTGTTTTTACAGTTTTTTTTTCAAAACATTGTTTTAATTTTAAGAATGGTTTGTGAGTAGTTTTCTTTAACTTTTGCTAAAAGATACTTGAATCCTTGACTTATATTGTTATGACTTGAGTTTGTTCTTAAATTTTAATACAAGTTGATTATTTCTTGGTTCTTAAACATAGTCTTGTCTTTTCTAAATTTTAAGTTGATTATTAACTTGATTAAGAATTGGTTAATGAATTGGTTTAAGTTGATGAATAGCCTGCATGCTCTTAGGTTAATTTAGTTGGATTAATGCATGATTATAATATGAATAAGCTATAATTGTGTGTTAATTTGAGTAAGTTAAGATTAAGAAAAGTGTAACCAAGAATAGGTGAAAGTTAAATCTCTTGAGAAAGGCTTTAATAGACATCTAGGAGACTTAATTCAGTTCTTTATGCTAAGTATTGAATTGTTCTGAATAAGAAAGTTTTAATGCTTGGAATGATAATCTTGAATAAAGTTATCTAGGTGACTAAACTGAATTTTCCATAATCACTTGTATGTTTTCTTTTAATTAAGTCATAGCAATATTTGTTAAGGTGGATGGTCCTTTAGTGAAAGTTGTCTTTAACATTGATTTTTAACTCATTCAATTTACTTGTTTTCAATAGATCTTTTCTTTACTTTAGTTTTTTTAATTGTTTTAATTTAGTTTTAAATTATTATTTTCAAATCATCACAACTTTGGGATTTCTCTTCTCTCTTTACACACAAAATTGGTTTTGAAATTGAAATAGCACATACAAGCACAAGTTTCCCTTGGGTTCGATATTTTGGGTTATAATCTTAATTCCTTATATTATTAGCCGATCTAGTATACTTGCTAGAATTCGGTCAAGTTTTTGGCGCCGTTGCCGGGGATACATTGGCGTTTGATTGTTTATTTTGATTTTAAAGTAATTTTTGTGTGTTTTTCTTCTCTTCTTCATCTAATTTCTTGTTTTCTTTTTGGTTGATTAGTGGTTTATGGTGAGAGATAACCCCATCCTTCCCTTAGACCCTGAAATTGAGAGGACATTCCATAGGATTCGAAGGTTGAGAGGCAATATGAATGACCCAGAAATTGAAAAACCTATGAATGATCCACCACCTAGGATCGAAGAGCAACACATACCCCACAAGCTCCCGGGAATGGGTATAGACCTAGAACCATAAGGGATTATGCTATCCCTAGGTGGAATGAAGAACGTAGAACTATTAGGATTCCTCACCACCAACCCTTTGAGATTAAACCCGCTACCATCACTATGGTACAAAGAAACCAATTTTCGGGTTCGAACATAGAGGATCCTGCACAACATTTGGATATGTTCTTAGAAGTGACACTGTGCAAATTCCTAATGTATCGACTGATGCAATTAGGTTGAAACTCTTTCCATTCACCCTCATAGGAAAAGCTAGGGATTGGCTGCAAATGCTACCAAATCAATCCATCCATTCTTGGCAACAAATGCAAGAAAAATTTCTTTGCAAGTTTTTCCCATCCACTAAGACTGCCCTCATTAGAAAACAAATTAGTGATTTTCAACAATATTATGAGGAGCCATTCCATGAAGCATAGGAAAGATTTAGGAGACTATTGAAAAGTTGCCCTCATCATGAAGTTCCTATTTTTCAATTGATGCATATTTTTTATGTAGGTGCCCATCCATCAACAAGATCTTTGTTAGATGCAGCTTCAAATGGAAGTTTCATGAATCAAATTCCCGAAGATGCATTTTTACTCCTTGATGAGATGGCCACCAATGATGCTCAATGGGCAAGCTCTAGAGCAACTCAAAAGAAACAGGGAGTTCATAATATTGATGAAGTAGCTATGTTGAAAGCTCAATTAGAATTAATGGAAAAGAGATATTCAAAAGAAATAAATGAGCTTAAAGCTAAAAATGTCTCTATGCTATCTAATGAAGTTGATTCTTATGCAGGAAATCCAGGACCTATGGGAATGAAGAATGCTGAAAGTATGGCAGAAGAAGTCAATGCCTTGAATCCGTATAGCAATACTTACAATGCGGGATGGAGAAGCCATCCAAATTTTTCATGGAGGGAAGGTAATCAAGGTTCTTCTTCTAACCCCAATCCTAGACCCCAATTCAACCACAATCAAACTTCCAATAATCAACTTCCATACCAAAACCAAGCTCCACATCATTACCCAAATCAATATCCATCACAAGCATACCAGCAATCACCCGGTTTTCAAAAACCTCAACCTCCCCCACCTCAAGAAAAGAAATCTAATATTGAAGAAATGATTGCAAATTTCATGGCCTCCCAAAACTCAATTTTAGCTAGTCAAGATGCTAGATGGAAAGCGCAAGACATTTGGATGAAAAATCAAGAGGCATCCATTAGGAACCTAGAGAACCAAATGGGGCAACTTGCTAGTTCTTTATCAAACCGTGCTCAAGGGAAATTTCCATCCAATGTAGACCGAAACCCAAAGAAAGAAGCCAAAGCAATCACTTTAAGGAGTGGGAAAGAGTTAGAGAAGACTGAACTTGGTAAGAATTCTTCTAAAAAGGTGGAACCGACAACGGAGGTAAGTGTTTCTAATTCTGAAAATAATGAAAAAGTGCCTCCTACAGTTGAGAAGGGTAAAGGTAAAGAAAAGCTTGTTTCTACTGTTCTTGATGAATCTCAATTACCGTTTCCTATTCTAGCTAGAAAAGAGAAACAAAATGAACAATTGAGTAGATTTTTAGACATGTTTAAGAAGCTGCATATAAATTTACCATTTGCTGAAGCTTTATTACACATGCCTAAATATGCTAAATTTATGAAAGAATTGTGCTCTAATAAGAAAAAGCTAGAAGGCATAGGAACGGTTCAATTGTCCAGTAATTGTAGTGCTATCTTAACCAATAAAATTCCTAAAAAATTAGAAGATCCAGGTAGTTTTATATTACCTTGTGAATTAGGAGGAAATTTTGTTGGAAATGCTTTATGTGATTTGGGTGCAAGTATTAATTTGATGCCTCATTCAATTTGCAGGAAATTGAATCTAGGTGATTTAAAGGAAACCCAAATGACACTTCAATTGGCGAATAGATCGGTAAAGAGGCCAAAAGGATTAATTGAGGACATATTGGTAAAAGTAGGAAATTTCATATTTTCGGTTGATTTTGTGGTGATGGACATGGACGAAAATAGAAAGGTACCGTTAATTATGGGGAGGCCATTCTTGAATACAGCAAGAGCCTTAATTGATGTTCATGGACAAACGGTTACTTTAAGATTTAACGAGGAGAAAATGAGTTTTAATGTCAATAAAATTTTAAAATACCCCTCGTATGATTTTGAAGAATCCATTTGTTTTGTCGATGAAATTCAAGAATGTGTTAATGCAAAACAAGAGGAAATCATTCTTAATGATGAACTTCAAAGTTGTTTAATGCATCCCAAGGATGTGGAAGAGTTGGAAGAAAAGGAGATAAAGTTGATACAAAATTTAGAACAAGAGCACAGTGAATATGATGAAAGGGAGGATGAACCGTCCCCTTCTAAGGGAGATTCTGAACTTAAAGCAGTTTCATCTCATTTGAAATATTTATTTTTGAATGATAATGCTAAGCCAATAATTAATCCATCTTCATTAACAGGGTTGGATGAAGAAATGCTCATTGAAATCCTCAAGAAGCACAAAGGAAAAATTGATTGGGCAATATCCGATTTGAAAAGGGTTAGTCCTAGCTATTATCATACACCCATGGAGGATAATTCTAAGCTGGTAATACAACCTCAACGAAGTTTCAATGAGCTTGATGCAATTCAACAATGGTTATATGACAATGAAGCATTTTATAAAGAAAAGACTAACCAATAGATGAAATCAAAATGGGGCAAACCATACCAAATCGGACAACAAGAGGTTGCTGAAGTAACCATTGTTCTTAAAGATACTTAAAAAACTGTTTGGAGAGTCTAGCTGGAGACTCTAAAAACTCAGAACTCTAACTTTCTATCTCTTTTATGTTTTCAGTCAAAATTTGTGTTTTCTGCATGTTTGAGTGTTTATGTGTTTTGATTCATGGAAAAAGTACATTTACAAAGTTTTAAAATGGAGACATGTTATTCCTGGAAAAGATTTAATGTTTTTAATGGAAAAAATGCATTTGAGGAAGTTCAATTGTATGGGTGTGTGTCAAAGAAGAAAGACAGAAAAAAATTGAAGACACGTTACCACGTGTGGCTTTCCCTTTGCCATCACGTGGCCACGGGTTGCTACGCTTGGATATGGAATATGCATGTTTTGGACTTTTGCTTAGCAAGAGAACATTTATGTTGTTTAATATGCCTTTGGATGGGATAATTTTCAACTTGATAAATATTTGTTAGTTTCCAAACTCTAAAAAGCACTTAGATCAGTTTTTAACTTGAAAAAAATCAATGCAATGAAGTAGTGAAGTAAGGAAATTTAGAGCACTAGAACCTTCTTCATCACCCTTCAAAGCATATGAACAACTCAAGCAACTTAGAAAATGATCTAGGCAATAATTTTCTTGATAAACTCTCTTAAAGATTTGTGTCCTACCTTGATGAAATTATCCTTTGATTAACATTTTGAGCTTATAAGGGTATGCTTAATGCATATCATTAATATTTTCTTGTTACACCTAATGTTTTAACCATATAACCTAAAAAGCTTTTATCTCACCCTATGGAATTGGCCACTTTAGGATTAAAGAAATGAGTGAAAAGAGTAAAGTTTTATTGGGTGTAGTAAGAAAGTTTTAACAAAGTTATTGATGAAGTCAATTGAAAATATACCTTGTATTACCTTGAGGTTAGCTTGTAAAGGCTAGTTCAATAAAAAAAATAAGAAAAAAAAAGAGAAAAGAACGTTTGAAGCGTGAGAAAAGGAAAAAGAAAGAAAACGTGAACTAGCAAATATGAAAAAATAGAAGTGTGGGGTAGTGCAAGAAAAAAATGGAAACAATAAATGACTTCTTGATAAAAAGGGCATATTATCTTTTGAAAGGAAGTAATCAAGGCAAAGATGAGCGAAAAAGTACATTGATTAAGTTATGGGGATTAGTGATCTATTTTGTCTTAGAGTGGCTATTTCATTTTGATTATCTTTTATCCATTCTTTGGTAACCATTCCTTTAGCCCCATTACAACCTTTGAAAGACCTATGTGATTTTAAGTTTGTTTTGAGTTGTTTAACGGAGATGACCTATGGGTTCCGGTGCTAAAGGAGAGGCCTATTGTGTTTCTAGAGTTTCAAGCACAAAACCGATTGTATGCTTATGCATTCATATATTCTATACTTCATTACTTAGTTGTGTTGATATTTTGATTTTTAAAATTGATTAAAATGATTTGGTCTTGCACACACTCAAGGAAACTAGTTTATATTCTCTTGTTGAAGTTAATCTATTTAGAGTTTATGTTAAGTGCTCTTGTTAAAATGCTAAGTTTGGTTTTAAAATTTCATATCTTTGTTCAAGTTTGATGGTTTTGAAGGTGGGATTATTCTTATTTGCTTGAAGGCAAGCAAGGTTTAAGTGTGGGGTATTTGATAAGTGTGAAATATATACAGTTTTTGATATATTTTTAGTTAAGTTATTTAGTTATTTTGGTTTTATTTAGGTTAAATTAGAGTTAATTTATTGTTATTTATGTTTTTGGGGTTAATTATGTGTTTTGTTTGATTTTCAGGTTTAAATTGGTATAAAAAGGCTTAAAGTGCAAAAGGGACAAAGTTTAGGGTTAAAAGTGCAAATATGAAGAAATTAGGCGAGAAAACCAGGGTCCAGTCCAGAGCCTTAAGACGTGACCACTTGAAAATACTGAAGAGTTTCAAACGTGGCCACGTGAAGAACAAAACAAGATGAACCATGGCCATGTGATAGCAATTGAAGGAGTTTTTGAAGACTACGTGACCACGTGGATTCCCAGTGAAGGACACACATGGCCACGTGTGGAAAAAGAACTAAATGAGCCATGGTCATGTGTAGAAATACACACTAAAGGGCGTGGCACGTGATAAAGACTCCCTTATCGCGAAGGATTTACGAGCTTCCTGTTTAGCAGAATTTGATTCCTATTTTATGACCGAAGTTTAACAAGGAGTCTACTACAATTCTTGCCTATAAATAGTAGTCCAAAACACATAAGAATAATCATCAATCCCTAGAATCAAGCCTTAGAATTAAGCTTTGCTTTCTTAGTTTTTTATGTTCTTTGTTTTTACAGTTTTTTTTTTCAAAACATTGTTTTAATTTTAAGAATGGTTTGTGAGTAGTTTTCTTTAACTTTTGCTAAAGGATACTTGAATCCTTGACTTATATTGTTATGACTTGAGTTTGTTCTTAAATTTTAATACAGTTGATTATTTCTTGGTTCTTAAACATAGTCTTGTCTTTTCTCAATTTTAAGTTGATTATTAACTTGATTAAGAATTGGTTAATTAATTTGTTTAAGTTGATGAATAGCTTGCATGCTCTTAGGTTAATTTAGGTGGATTAATGCATGATTATAATCTGAATAAGCTATAATTGTGTGTTAATTTGAGTAATTTAAGATTAAGAAAAGTGTAACCAAGAATAGGTGAAAGTTAAATCTCTTGAGAAAGGCTTTAATAGACATCTAGGAGACTTAATTCAGTTCTTTATGCTAAGTATTGAATTGTTCTGAATAAGAGAGTTTTAATGCTTGGAATGATAATCTTGAACAAAGTTATCTAGGTGACTAAACTGAATTTTTCATAATCACTTGTATGTTTTCTTTTAATTAAGTCATAGCAATATTTGTTAAGGTGGATGGTCCTTTAGTGAAAGTTGTCTTTAACGTTGATTTTTAACTCATTCAATTTACTTGTTTTCAATAGATCTTTTCTTTACTTTAGTTTTTTTTTAATTATTTTAATTTAGTTTTAAATTATTGTTTTCAAATCATCACAACTTTGGGATTTCTCTTCTCTCTTTACACACAAAATTGGTTTTGAAATTGAAATAGCACATACAAGCACAAGTTTCCTTTGGGTTCGATATTTTGGGTCATAATCTTATTTCCTTATATTACTAGCCAATCTAGTACACTTGCTAGAATCCGGTCAATTGGTTTGTAATTAATGGCCTATCAAAGTGAATAATATTGTAAAGTTTAATCGTATTATAAGAGGACATATACATACTGCTTATGAAATTTTATTATTGGCTACTCATATGCACTATTAGATTAAACTTATCAATCTTTATATATTTGTGATTTTACATGTGTATGTTTGAATTTTATAAGTATAATTTAATATTTCCAACTATGCTATTCGAGAGGTAAATTTGATAGTTATCATTAAGCTTTTAGCTTAACGCGTGGTTTCTTCCATTCGTAGTTTGATTTGGTGCTTCGTGTTCTCATGGTAAATGAGGAAATCTTCCAAGTTACAGCAGCTAGAGTTAGAAGCGATCATAGTTACTATAAGAAGTCATTTATATGATTTATGAACTTTTGTTATTTTGACATATACACCAATATATGTATGATTTAGTTTGTAATCTTATTGATATTTTGTTAAAGTTTGACATTTTGTAATTGATACAACTGTATAATGAAATTTTTATAGATACAATTGAGAACAAAAATATTTGTGTAATGATAATGTGATAGGTGGATTTAGATTAATTATTGATTTAAGGAGGATTGGAACACTTGTTTTGGAGTTTTTTTGGCGTTTGTGGAAATAGTTGGATGATATTAGAAGTATTTTTGCATTCTTTTTCCATAAGAGGTTGCCAATATTTAAGGGAGACTCTACCAAAATTTATAAAAATAATTAGTAACAAGCTAAAAATTCCTAAGTTATATTGAAGCTATCGTGTATTGATATAGGGTGTTACAAATATAAAATGAATTTTTAGAAGTTACACTTACACATGTATAATCTTTTTGTGTTTAATAAATTAAAAAAAAAGATTAAAAAAATAATATCATAAATTTGATCCATTTATAACTTATTTAAAATGACTCATTTGAATCATAATTTAACTCCATTCAATCCATTTATGAATTATAAAACTTTAACATATTTATGACCCAACCCTATCCAATCTAACATATTTACTATCTATACTACTATATGCTTGATGGTTTTGTTTGTAAGTTATTGTAAATGTATTTGTTAAGAATAATAATAACAACAAAAATAATAATGGTTAGATGAAAAAATACTTATTAATATACATGCCACCTTGAAGAATGAAGTTCAAGTTCAATCCAATTTAAACAGGACAATGATAATCAAAGTTACAACTTTTTCAAAAGAAACATATTTTAAAGTAAGACTATTCATTATTAACATAAAAATATTTTGGTAAAGAAAGAATATTTAAATTGAATTCTTAAAGTAAGGTGTATGCTTCAATTTAAATTCGATTAAAAAAAATTAAAAGCTATGACTCAATCCGTAATCCAAATGAATCAAATTGAAAGTTTTTCAAGTGGACCAGACCATGAATCAATCTGAATGGCCATTTTTTTTATATATAACTATACTTTTAATTTTTCAATTTTTAGGAGAGATCCATTTTATGAATCAATTTTATTTGTAAATTAGTTTCATTACTTAATTTAGTTGTATAAAGTAGGTAATATATAACAACAATCTAATTGAATTTTTGATAATAAATTTCCATATTATTTTAAATATATATATATATATATATATATATATATATATATATATATTTGAAAGTTGTGTAAATTATTTTTAAAATTTAAAATTCTTTAAAATATATAGGTATTTTAAAAAAAATAATATGAAAAGAAAACTTGATTTGATAATTTAAAAATAATGTTATGATGTAAAAAATATATATTTGATATGAAAGAATGACTTGATCTCAATTTTAAGTGACTAAATACAAAAATAACCTAATTCGAGAATAATTCAAAATTAATTATCTAATATGTTTGATATTGACCGATGTCTAAAAAGTATACTAGATTAGCTAAGTAATATAGGAAATATATTTAGGTTCCCAAGAATATTGAATCCAAGGAAACAAAGATTGCTAAGTAAAATATCTAATTGAATTGAATTAATATGAGATTATCCCCAAGTTTTCTGAATTAAAAGGAGTTCTAAGCTAAATTAACAATTAAGCAAATCAAGAAATAAGAGTGACTACAATAAATTAAATATAGAGCAAATATTAAATAATGAATAACATCTATAGCTAAAACACTTCTATTAAGGGACTATCTTTCTCACCTTTTACTGATAATGACTCAAATAAAAGTAAGAAAAGTTGTTGTGGAAAACTAGTAAAAGAAAACCAATATCTTATTCAGAATATCATTCTAGAATATTAAACATCAAATTATGAAAAATTCAATACCTAGCGTGCAAATATGGTTTTAAACTCCTAAACCTTTGTTGGATCCTCTTACGAGAAATCTAACTCTAGCCTTTGCTACATTCAAATTATTAAATTTAAATCAATTCATGAACAACAAATCACTACCTCAATTCTCAGAATACAACCATGCATTGGCATAAGTAAAATAAGCTAGGAACATGCAAATCACTGATCAAAGATTAAACTAATAATTAACCATCAATTTGATAGATTAAGCATCAATTCAACCATAACCAAAGATAATATTCAGCCCAAGAATTAAGAAATAACACACTTGCATTAAAATTAAGCTCAAATTAGAGTCATTTACAATAAAAGTCTAAGGGTTTAAGTTTCCATCAGCAAAAGTAAAAAATTACTCACCGTTCATGATTAAAATAATAAAAAACTAAAATAAAAGATACAATTCTCAATAAGCTTCAAGCTTCCTCTTGATGTCTTTATAGAATAGCCAAAATGTAGCTTCAAACCCTAGGAGAATTGAAAACTAAGAAGAAAAGAAAACTAGGTCAAAATTCAACTGTACAATTGACTATCTCAAACTAGGTTTAAACTATGGAGAAAATTCATTCTCTCCCTAAATTTTGGTGTTACATTTGCTCAAATACCCTAAAGTGAAGAAACCAACTGCCACAAAACTTTCTAAACTAGAGAAAATTGAAGTTTTATCTTAATTGGAGCATTTACCTTGGTGGAGGAGAATTTATGCTCCATCGAGGTGGTTTATTCCTTTGTAAAGATTGCCTTGCCTCGGTAGATGAGGAATTTTCCTCCTAAGAACACACTAATAAATATAGTCATAATTCAAAGCTATTAAATACCCTTCACTTGGTCTTTGCTTGCCCTCGAGCAAATTTGGACAAATCAACTTCTTAAAATAATCAAAATTTAATAAAGAATCAAGCACTTTAAAATCATGCTTAAAAATTAACAAGAGCACTTAAGAAAATTCCAACTAAATTAGATTAAAATATGAGAATATAAGTGGTTTCCATAAGTGTGTATAAGACAAAATATTTTAAAGATTTTCAAAATCAAAACATCAATACAATCTCATAGTCAAGTTTTAGAATTAATGTTCACCTAAATATACAAATGGTTTCACACTTGAAACTCTAGAAACACCATAAACCTCTCATTAAGCATTGGAACTTGAAATTCATCTCCGCTAAACAACTTAAAGCCAAGATAGAATTATTAGGACTTTATTAAGGTTGTAATATGGTTAGGGAAATGGTTAACAAAGAATGAACATAGGTAAACAAAAGGAATAACCCCTCTCTAATTAAATAGAATAACATTTTTAAACTTCCTCCACTAAATAAAAACATACCACTTAACCATGCTTGCTCATTTAACTGTTCATACACAAGATATTTTGAGAGAATAAGTCACTAAAAATCCTCTGAATTTTCATAATTCAACCAAATTCAGAAGTTATAAGCCATTTTCTTTTCGGTTGTAAATACCCCACACTTAAAATGTTACCATCAGTTGCTAGCTTTTATTTCAAACTTTCTTTCTTTCCTTTTGCTTTCTTTCTTTTTTTTAAAGAACTTGCTAGCTTCATTGTTGGCAACCAATGATAACATGGTTATTTATAAGCTTAACTTTTCATTACTTTATTAGCTTTAACATTCCCATTTAACAATAATATCCTAAGAACCTTTTTTTAACTACACTCTTTAAAATACCCAACAAATTAATCCATCCCAATCCTAGAGTGGCAATTCATAGAAGGAAAGATAAAGGCTTTTAAAGTTATATGATAAATAGATGAGTGTAATAAGAAAACAATAAATATAGCATGTGGCGGTGTCTAGCAAGTATACTAGATCGGCTGATAATATAAGGAAATATAGATTAAGACCCTAAATATCATATCTAAAGGAACATGGATTGTTAAGAAAAATATCTATGTACGAATTAAATTAATATGAGATTGTTTCCTAAATATTTTCGATTTAAAAGCAAAAATTAAACTTAATAAATAATTAAACAAAATAAAAACTAAAATTAAATTAACATGAATTAAAAACAGAACAATAACTAAAATTCTCTTGCTAAAGAAACTATCCACCTTAACTTTCATTGTAATGACTTAAATTCAATAGAAACACCAGTGATTATGGAAAAACTAGTAATAACGCCAGATATCTTTATGTAAGAATATCATTCTTGGTATTAAACTTATAGAAAAATCTAATACTTAGCATAAAAATCTAGTTTTAACTTCCTAAATATTCATTAAACTATTTTACAAGTAAATTCAACTCCAATTTATTCTTAGTTCCTCCTCTCTTAGTATTAATCAATAATTTCAATACATAATTACCTCAAAATCAGAAAACAATCATGCATAGACAGTAAAGAGTTAGCCCAAGAACATGCAAATCATTAATTATGTCTAAACTAATTTTTAGTTAATGAATCAATGAACCAACAATTAATCTTAACACAATCAAAGATAAGAATATGCTTCAAACCAAGAAATAATCAATTGATATTGAAATTAAAGCTCAAAATAAAGTCATAATAATAAAAATAAAAGATTCAAGTGTCCATTAGCAAAAGAAGAAAACTACTTACTAAACATATTGAAAACTAAAGCTAAACTAAAGAGAAGAATTAAAAACAAAGTGTTACAGAAGTTTCCTCAATCAACTTATACAAAAAAAAATCAAAGAAACGCTCCAGCTCCTTGGTTATATTCCCCATAACTATAGAAAAAACTAAAGAACATAAAACGAAACTAACTAAATAAAGAAGTTGCTGCTGATGATTTCCTCTTTTGATCTTGTTTTGGTGTTTCGATCCTTTATTTATAGGAATTGAAGAAGAATCCTGCATTTCGTTGCTTCCCAATCATAGCAGGAAAAGGATTCTAACTAAAAAGGAAATTTCATCAAAGTCTGCCTCTTGTGCAAGGCCAAGTAGGTTGAAGCACAAAACTTTGCGCACTGTCGTGCATTTTCTTCTCACTAGGGCTGCATAGCCATGCATGATTTTTGGCTTTCTCATGCACAACCATGAATGGACCAAGTGTGAGGTGTATGGCCACGCATAAAATTCCTTCTTGAAGTGCACGACCATATACATGGTCACTGTACTCAACTTGCTTCGCTCGTCTTCATACACGGCCATTTAAAACTTCATGCAACTTTATGCACGACTATGTAAAACTTCTCTAGACTTCACATAATATCTTCTGGCTTTAATTTTTTAAATTTACAGATTTGACCCAAAACTTTTTATATTTTTTAATTAAGTCATTTGTTCTTCAATTTAGCCCTAAAAAATACCAAAACTTATAATTAGCTTTTTAAAACACAAATTTAATCATTTAAACTAAAATTTAACTAAATTAAAGCTAAATAAACTTAATAAAACACCTAAAATCATACTAAAAATATCATATAATTCACAAATATCAACATGTATTAAGCATGCCTCATTAGGCTTAATATGGCTAACATGGGAAAAACATATATATTGGGTAAGTAAATAAGCTCTTTTATGGCTAAACAAGAAAAATATGCGTACATCACTTTCTAGATTGTTTGAGTTATTTCTATACTTCAAAGGGTGATTGGCAAGGTTCAAGCATTCTAAAATTCCTTATTGAATTACTTTTATGCACTCATTTTTCTTTTTATTTCAAAACTAGTTTTAGCATTCAAAAATGCAAAAACTAACAAATATAGTTCAAGTTGAAAACTAATCTAGCTAAGATTCCATCAAGCAATATGCCTGGCTTAATATTAAACATAAATTTTAAACATTGCACATCCTAAGTTAAAGTTTAACAAGTTCACATTTGAAAATAAAATACGTGTGAACTAAACTAAATGTATAATACATGATATTCCAACTAAGCCCACTCAATTAACATGTAAACTGCAAATTGATCTAAATAAATTAACACAGTAGTATATTTCTTTAAAGATATGGCGACACTACTTCTATGGAGATAGATGTAGGATTTATACATATCACAAGAGTCTCAAGTATTTATTTACTCATAAGGAACTCAACTTAAGGAAGCACAAATGGTTAGAGTTATTCAAAGGTTATGACTGTATAGTCGATTACCACCCTATTAAAGCGAATGTAGTGGCTGATGCCTTAAGTCAAAAGATGATGGCCGTTATGGTGTTAAAATAGTGTAAATGAAAGTTTGCATTAGATGGTGCACTAGTAGCTCAATTGAAGGCTCAACCTAATGTGAGATAACTAGTAATTGATGCTCAAAAGAATGATGGAAAATTATAACAAATAGTATAATCACTATATAAAGGGAATCAATTTGAGTTTTCAGTAAAGGAAGATGGGTGTGTGTATTATGAGAATCGACTTTGTTTACTAAATGATAAAGAATTGAAAAGAATGCTATTGCATAAAGCTCACAACACGGTCCTGGCGGTAATAAGATGTACCAAGATTTGAACCATTTTTATTAGTGGTCTCATATAAAGAGAGATGTGGTGGATTACATTTAAAAGTGTTTAACTTGTCAATAGATGAAAGAGGAGCACCAAGTCTCCCTAGGATTGCTAAATCCTTTTCCAATTCCATAATGGAAATGGGAAGATGTTACCATGGATTTTGTTATAAGGTTGCCCCTCATAAAGAGAAAACATGATGCAGTGTGGGTAATTATAGATAAATTGACTAAATATAACATTTCATACCTATTCAATTAGATTATTCAATGGATAAGTTGGCTGAATTATACATTAATCAGATTGTTTAGTTATATGGAATACTGACATCAATAAATTTGGATCGAGATCCAATATTCAAATCCAGATTCTAGCAAAGTTTACAACAAGCCTTGGAAACACAACTCTATTATAGCATTACTTTCTATCCTAAAACAGATAGATATTCTAAAAGGGTTATACAAGTATAGAAGGATATATTGAGAAGATGTATTTTAGATTTGCTAAAAAGTTAGGAAAAATATCTTGCTCGAATGGAGTTTGCATACAATAATAGTTTTCAAACTAGTATTGGTATGGCACCTTATAAAGCTTTATATGGTCCAAAATGTAGAACTCCAATCTATTGGACTAAGTTAATAGAACATAAGATGATTGGTCCTGACATTATTAAGGACACAAAAGAGAAAGTATATATTAATAAACAAAGGTTGAAAATAGCTATGACAAATAGAAATCTTATGTAGACTTGAAGAGAAAAGATATCGAGTACCAAGTTGGTGATAAGGTATCTCCTAGAGGAATGTATTAAGGTTTGGGCAAAAAGGAAAACTTAATCAAAAATTCATTGGCCCATATGAAGTATTTGAACAAATTAGACCAGTTGCTTATAGATTACTACTTCCTTCAGAGTTATCCAAATTGCATGATGTTTTTCATGTCTCCATGCTTTAAAGGTATAGATCGGATGAATCTCATATATTGCCTATAAAAGATAAAGGTTCAGTCTAATTATTCATTTGATGAGGAACCAAAGGAAATTCTAGCTAGGGAGATCAAACAATAAAGGAACTAGAAGATTCCTTTAGTTAAAGTTTTGAGGAGACATCCTGGCATGGAAAAAGCAAATTGGAAACAAGAATTTGTCATGAAAGCACAATATCCCCAATTGTTTAAATTTGGTATGACTTTTGAGGATAAAATTATTTTAAGTGGGAGAGAATTATAAGGTTAGAACATAGGCCCTAAGAGTAAAATGTATGTCTAATTGGAATTAAGGTTAATTCATGTTTAACTAATTAGTGCATTTTATAATAGGACCTAACATAAGGTAAATTTGTAATTTTATATTATAATTTACATGTGTATAATTAAAGCATAATAAAAGACTAAGAGTGTAATTGAAATAAAAGAAGTAAGATTTAGGGATAGTTTTGAAAAGAAGAGAAATTGGTGATGTAGCATTTATAATGAAAGAATTAGATGGAGCTAAGAGAGATTTTCATCTGCATTTAGTCTATTTAGAACTTTCACGTTAGAGAGGAAAAGAGAAGAAGGGGTATAAAATGGTGCATATGGGTTGGCCACCTAAAAGAAAGAGAAGGCAAACATTTCTCTCTCTCTCACTCTAAAATTAGACTTTTCTCTCTCTTATTTTTTCCTAAATTATGCAATAGTTTTTATGAGAGAATAAATTTGATATTGGGTACTATAAGGTAACGAGTTCATCATTTTCACCTTTTTTCTCATCTCCTTCTTTGCTTAATTAATGGAACTAATAGAGAGTTATATTGCTAGATATTTATGAATTTAATGATCTTCTATAGAAGGTGAAGTAAATAAGAGCAAAGGGAAGGAGATTGTAAAGGATTGAGGAAGGAATTTTGGATTTCAAAAGAGGTATGGAATCTATGAACAAATCTTGGGTTACATGGGTGTGATTTTATTAATTTGAGATAAAATTATAGATAAGATATGGAGTTTTAAACTACAAATTATACATGTCTTCATTTCTGACTTTATTTGAGCGATTTGAAAGATTGTCCAAAAATAGAGCTTTAGAGTTGTGATATGTGTAATTTCAATTGTACAGAGAACAAGTTTGTATGTCAATATTTTCGTAGGTAGGTACAAGTTTTATTCTAATAAATTAATGAGATAAAGATGTCAAGTTAAAATACAATAGTAATTAACATTTTCGCAATAAAGAACACAATACTGTATTTTATTGATATCTTGATATTTAGAGCTTTAATGTGATGATTTCAAATTGATTTGATGAGTAAATGAATGAAGAAACAAAGTGCTAGAAGTGTATTGCAAAGAAAACAACTTTTGTTAAGGCTTTGGTGGCAAGCAAATTAAGTTTGGAACCTTATAGTTGATGACTTTCTAGGAAAAATGGATGTACACAGTAGAGACCATTCGATCTTAGTATTTTGAGGCAAATGAGGGGCACACGGTAAAGACCATTTGGTCTCAATCATGTACATCCTTCTATATCTAACCAACTTGGTGGTACACGATAGAGACCATTTGGTCTCAATCGTGTACACCCTTCTATACTATTGATGAATTGGGCACAGGTGAAGGCCATTCTATCTCATCCGTTTAGCTCCCTTATTTTTCTTTATACATGATTAATTGATGTAAAAATTTTACCAATGAGTGTTTATATGATTTTTTGAGTAATTATGATAATGCAAATAAGGACATAACTTGGTATAAAATTTCATAAAGAATCATGGTAATTGTTACATAGAAATCAATGAATCCAAAGTTAATCTAGTCATAAAACATAAACATAAATAGACATGACTATAGTTGATTAACTGTAATAGTACATGTGTACCAGAATGTTTATACTTTTATGATCTCATATGATTATATATAGTTATAATACTGCAACATTTATCGAAAATTGAATATTTGCATGTGATTATATATATATATATAGTTATACAATAAAATGATAAATGAAACGTATATGAAAAGGGTTTAATGCCTGTTGTTAGAGTTTAGATGTGGATAGATAGGCATGCCCATAATATAAAATCACAGCTGCTATAGTTTGATCCCATTTAGGTCCATAGTCATCCCCATTTAGGATTATAATTTTGACCCACTGGGTCCACAAGTTTGATACCTTCGGGTATCTATAGAATGTAATACCTATGGCTATTTATATGATTGATACCTACGAGTATTGACAATTTTTGTTATCCACACCCATAGAACTTAGGCAATCTCTTTATAGTAAATGTATAAAAAGGTAAGCTACATACTTGTTATAAATAAGCTATGCATGTTTATATTGTGCTTCTAATATTGATATAGTTTTATTCTTTTTTCTTGCTTATAAACTTTTATTTTATAACTAGTATAAATACAATATTATATCTTATGCACATTGTGTGTTAAGTGATGACTACTATGAGTGGTCATTCAATATAATTTGTTCCCCACTAAGCTTTATAACTTAGCATAGGTTTTTTATTCGTGTAGGTTTTTCAGCTAAGACTTTTGCTCAGGGACTTATGTTGTATCGAGAAGGCCAGCATGAGTCTCAAGAAAAGTTGGAAGTATAAAGTCATTGTTTGGTCTTTTGTATAACTTTTTGTATAATTATTTTATAAAAGTAAGGATGCATATGTATATGATAATCTTGGGTTGTATAAAGACTCATTTTGTAAACTATAATATTATAATCATATACTTATGATGTAGATATTTCTAAGAGATTGGATAATTATAAGGATCCCTTGAGGTTTCTAGAGGGATAATTCATAAGGAGTAAAGCCAAAAGGATCAGAGAGAAACTGCTGGAGTTTATACAAGCTTTTATGGAGAAAAAAGTTATCTATCACGAGTGAGATAGCCTTCACAAGCACGACAATATGTGGATGGACAGTTTTGACTTTTGAGTTGTAGAGTGCCAACTTAGAAGAGTTAATCAGGGCTTGATGATGGTGTATATGATGGGAATTAAATTGAACCATGAAGAGAAACCTTGAGCATGTGTAATGTTTAAAATTTGGGCTATTTAAATGTTAGGCTTTGTTTTAAGTTAAGTAAGACTTAATTAAGTTGATAATGTTTAGTTTTGGGTTTATTGTTTGGGCCTTACAGGCATCCAATTCATTTGGTCTTTAAGTCGATTTAAAGTTTTCCTAGTTTAGGAAAGATTAAAGGTTAAATTAACCTAGTCCATTATCCTAATAACTCTAGGTTAATTCCTTGCCTATAAATACTTTTGTAAAGCTGCAACTTGGGTAGCTAAGAATTATTAGACTTTGATTGAAATTAATTGATTCTTTGAAATTGCTTGTCAAGGTGAGTGTTCTTACTTTGATGTTTTTTTAAAAATTAGGGTTATTCAAGTTTTACTTGTGTAGTTCTATTGTTCATCTTATTTCTGCTTTAGGTTTTAGTCCCATTCGAAATTAATATTTAAAGTATTTATCTTTTTGGATTTCATCCTAAGTTTATGAACAACTGAATTGATAAAAGGTTTTAGGATTCTTAGATCCTAGGGTTCCACATCATTTGGTATCAGAGCCTAAGGTTGTTGTTTAAAAATTATCAGTTTAATTTTTTGTTATATTATAGTTAAATTGGATATTACCTAATAAAAAAATATGGGTACTATTCATCGATACTATTCATCAAGGTAATGTTTACGTACTATTAACAAAAATAAATCATTGATATCAGTATAGTCAAAAATTTCATATTTATTGACATTCAGTTGAAAGAAAATCAAAAAGATTTGTAATCTAACGAAAAGCTTTCGAGTTTCTTTAAAGCAAAATTAGGTAGAGCTACCGTGTGTCGGGATAAAGAATTTAGGACTCTAGTTTGGTTTTTTCCTTACAAAGAACCAAATCCATAATACTTAGTTCCAGATTCATCTTTCTTGCATTCATAGTTATCTTTATTATTTAATTGCTTATCTTTGCTTCCATAACTATTGTTTGAGTGATAAATTTGCTTTGTATTGCTCACTGGCATATAAAAATTGATTATACACATTGTTTTCATCTTATGTGTAACATTCTGAAAGTTTTTTCTTGAAATTTTTCTGACTCTTCATGTCTATCGCGCTTGTGACAACCATCATGCTCATGATAAAGGTAAATTTACCTCTAAATTTTTTCTAAAAACTTTATTTTTTGTGTTTAATTGAATTTCCTTATTTTCTTTACTTAAGTTTTGCTTGAAATACTTTTTGATTCTTAATAACAACTTTATAATGGGAACAAGAGTGGAAAAAGCAAGAGTGTGTGAGTATATCAAAAAGGGTAAAAGCCAATATTAAGTGAAACATGAGAGAAGAGTGACATTACTTGAGTGTAAACATGTGAGGTATTATCTAATACTTTTTACAGATTTCTACAATGACTAAAGAGACTAACAAGAAAGGAATAACTCTTGAAAAGGTAGTATATTCGGTACAAGAAATGCATGGAACATTTGAGAGATTTATAGGTAGTGTGAATGATACATTAGAACAGCTGGAAGTGAGTACAACAAGTAATTCCAGAAGCATGACTAGGAGGGGTCGATGGATTAATGACAATGTAGATGCTGAGCTTGATGATTTGGAAGGAGAAGAAAAATTTTATTTAGTGAGGGGATGAAGAAGAAGGGAAGATAGAAGGGATAGTAACTTAAATTCCATCAAGATGAATATTCCACCCTTTAGAGGTTAGAATAATGCTGAGGAGTATCTCTAATGGGAAAGGAAAGTAGAATTGATCTTTGAGTGTCATAATTATTTTGAAGAAAAGAAGGTTTGATTGGTTGCTATTGAGTTTTCTAATTATGTATTAATTTTGTGGTCTAAGTTGAATAAAAATAGGAGGAGGAATAAAGAATTTCCAGTTGCCAGTTAGGAAGAGATGAAAAGGATAATGAAGATGAGGTTCGTGCCTAGTTATTATTATAGAGAAATACATAAACAATTATAAAGGCTCACTCAAGGGACTAGATCCGTAAAGGAGTACCATAAGGATGTAGAGATGTTAATGATAAGAGCTAACCTAGAAGAGGAAGAAGGGTCAGTAATGGTTTAGTTTTTGAGTGGATTAAATAGATAAATAGCCAATGTAGTGGAATTACAACACTTCATTGACATAGAAGAGATGATGAATATAGCTATAAAGGTAGAGAGACAATTGAAGTATAAAGGAAGTACCAGGAGCAACGCTTCGAGTTCAACATCCCAATGGGATTCAATATGGAACAAGGGAGACAACAAAACTATTGAAAAGTCTGTTGATGTAAAAGGGAAAGTCAAAGACACCAAAAGTGGTGCACCTGATGATGATATTGAATTTGCTGAACATGGTGAATCATTGATAGTTAGGCATGCTTTAAATTTACAATTTAAGGAAGAATCTGACGATGATCAAAGAGAGAATACTTTTCATACTAGATGTAAGGTGCATAATAAGGTGTGTAGTTTGATTATTGATGCTGGTAGTTGTGCTAATGTTGCTAGTATTACACAAGTTAACAAATTAGGTTTAAAATGGATGAAACACCCTAGACCTTATAAATTACAATGGTTGAATGATTGTGCAGAAGTGAGGGTCACAAAATAGGTTTAGTGGTAGCTTTAACCTATGGGTAACTGATGGATTTTATTGGTATCTTTTTAGTATTGATACATGGATACATCATGGATTCTTTCTAGTTCTAGTGGTAGCTTCAACATGTAGGTAACTGATCCAACTTGTTGCAATACTTCATAAGGACCAATAAACCTAGGATTGATTTTTCCCTTCTTGCTAAATCTTAGGATCTTTCTCCATGGTGAAACCCTCAGGAATACTTTGTCACCCACATTAAACTTTATGCCTTTTCTCTTCAAATTTTCATAAGATTTCTATCAATCTGCTACAATTTTTAGATTATCTTTGATCAACTTTATCTTCTTCTTGATTTCTTTGATTAAATTTGGTCCTACTAGCTTGCTTTCACTGAGTTTAGTCCAACGTAGGGGAGTCCTACATTTCCTTCCATACAATAATTCAAATGGTGCCATTTTGATGCTGGATTGATACCTATTATTATGAAGCCCCTAACTGTACCCTAGGAGGTTTACTAAGCAAATTTTATTAATGTGTTTAATGGTATTATGATCTAATTATGCATGTTTAATTGATGTTACTATAAGTTGGGACCTAGGAGGACTTATTTCCATAAAGAAGGGTAAAATGGTAATTTTAAATTAGGCCATGTGTACATAAATTGAGAGAAAATATGGAGTTGAGGGCTTAATTAAAAAGTAACAATGTAAGTATTGTGGCAAAAATAGAAATGAGAGGAAACTAGGTTGCTAAGGATAATTTCACAAAAGTCTCCCAAATGGACAAATAGGGATTTGGCACCTAGCTTCTCTAGAGAACTCTTGATAGTTTAAAAGAGATAAAGGTATTTAAGGTGGCTTGGCTAGCCATCTCAAGGTTGGATTCCCAGAAACTCTTTCTCTTCACACTTTAATTTATTCCTTTGCAAGAGAAAGAAGCTGGTGGCTAAATTCTAAGGCATCATCCATTTTTCTTCTCCTCTTCTTTGTATATGTGAGGATTGAGTTGAATATATATCTATATATGTGTGTGTTTGTGTGTGTGTGCTTATATTGGAAATCTCGCCAATTTAAAAGAAGAACGTAGTAAGAGAAAATGGAAAGAGCTACAACAAGGTTGAAGAAGGTATGTTGACTTGCTAATAAGGTATGGGAACTCTTCATCTCAAGTATGTGTGTGTGTGGTTATGTTTGAGACATGTTGGATATGTGATAGAGGTTACAACTAAGTATTAATATGAATATTAGCCTTAAAATTTGATGGGAACCAAATTGGCAAAGGAATCCTTAAGATACCTAAAATATGTCTTAGGGTTCACTGGACCTACCCGGACTGTTTGGGTTATATCTCAAGTTAAAGTAATGAAACTTGAGTGATTTTAGTTGCTATAAAACTAGACTCATAGACCTATATTTTATATGAAGAACACAAAAACTGAATCGCCTTGCATGATGATGAAAACTGAACTTGAATCTTACTTGTGGCTGCTACCTTGTCAAGGGGAGCAGTATGTGTTTTTCATGGAATATCTTAAGATTTACAGCTTTATTAGGGGTGATTTTTGAAGATTTAAGAAACAAGAAAGATAGAGGAATAACTTTGTAGGACGCTACTTTAGCTAAATATGTTGTTTTATAGGTCTAAATGTGGGTACAATTTGGGAATGAAAATCTTCCTTTAGGAAGAATGGACCTAATGATCAGTAGGCATGACCTACTAACCGTAAGATAATCCAAATTCAGTCCAGAACCAAAATGGAATTTATTTCATGGTCAGTAGGTTTTACCTAATGATCGTAAACCCCTTCTTATAATTGAGATCATGATCAGCACCTTATGGTAATGACCGTGAGGTAGTTTGAGTTAGTCCTAAATCAAAATGCAACCTATGTCATGATCAGTAGGTATTTAGTATTGATCGTGACCCCTTTTTATAACATTAAGTCATGGTCAGCACCCTTTGGTACTGACCGTGAGGTGTTTCGAGTTCAGTCCAGAACCTAAGTAATACCTAGGTCACGGTCAACAGCTACTAGGTACTGACTGTAACCCTCCCTTGTCTCAACATGAACATGATTTTTTAGACTTTAATACATACCTAAGTCTACCTAATCCTCTCTAAGTATTGTAGATCATTTTAAACATGATATATATGGCGATGTATGACATTAAACATGTGAAATGTATAAAGAAGTACAAGAGTAGGGTTATAATATTTGATACGTAAATATTTTTACATAAATAAAATTGCATTATGATAATTGTACACTTGTGATTATGGCTATGCCATGATAATTAAAGAATCTTACTACATTGTTTGATTTATTATACTTTATAATGAGTTATGCACTATGAATCAAATGACATATGAAATATAAACAATTGCTTACACATAAAACTTGGTGGTGGGTAGATAGGTATGCTTATAACATTACAATTGTAGTTGCTACAGTTTTGACTCCGTTTGGACCCATAGTATGTCCCTACTTGGACCACAGTTTTGACCATGTTTGGATCCACATATTTAATACCTTCAAGTATTTATATGTTTAATATCTATGGGTATCAATAGCACTCGTTATCCATACCCATAGAGCTTAAGCAGGCATTTCATAGTTTAAAGTAAATAGTATATGCTTGATGATAAAAAATGACTAGTTAATTATGAATTTTCAGTTATACATAAATGTTACTTGGTTAAATATGATATGTTGTTTAATGAGATAATTATATCTTGATATTACTATTGCTTGTTATGTGCTTAGGGATGACCACTATGAGTGGTTTCTCACATATTTATTATTCCCCACTAAGTTATATAGCTTAGCACGGGTGTTTATCCATGTAGGTATGCAAGATAGGTCATTTTTGCAGAGACAGAGTCAACAGCCATAAAGCCAACACCAGTTAGGAAAATTGTAAAAGTATGAAGTTGTTGTAATCCTTTTGATTGTGTTTAGCATTGTATATATTTATTTTGGAAAATGATATAGTGAGAGTATAATGTAAAGAATAACTCAAATTACAGCTATGATGTATTAAAACCTAAACTTGTAATGCCTAGTTATACACATGAACATGATGATGAACTACAAAAAATTATAGAAACATGTGAATAACTGAGTTATAATATGTATGATTGTATAATAGGGTGTTGAAATATGTAACAGGAATTAAGATAGGTTAGTATGGTCCTTACATCTTTGGTATCAGAGCACCTTGGTTTAGGCAGTTCTGGCTTACAGGAGTTTAAGAGCATGTGTATATAGAATTTTATTGGTGTTGGCTTATTGTTGATGTCCCTATGTTTTTTTAGATAGTCGATTATGGATGGAAGTCGAGAAGTTATGGAGAAAACTATGGAAAGTAATCTGCCTGGGTGATCAAATCCCTCCAATCCTAAATCTTCAGTGTCTACCCAAAGTGATGCACCTGGGGAAGCATTATTGAAGATTTTCCATGATATGGCCTAAATTTTGTAGAGAATGGCAGTACCAACAACCCCTATTTATGAAATTAGAAAGCATAGTGTAGAAGAATTTTTGGACAAAATCTGGGAGGAATAAGAAAAAACACAACTCTGGTTTGGAAAGTTAGAATGAGTCTTTATAGAGATTCAATGTCCAGCCAATCAGAAGGTGCCTTATGCTATGTCCTTGCTTGAGGGAGTAACATATGGCTGGTGGAAGTTGGTATTCACAGAACCTCGATCACCTGGTTCCCTTACTTGGGAGTTCTTTGAGGTGAAATTTAAAAAGAGATATGTGACTGAAGCCTACAAAGAGGAAAAATTAAAGTAATTTTTGAATCTAAAGCAAAGGGGTATGTCAATGGCTAAATATGAAGTGAAATTTAGTCTCTTAAGCAAATATGCATCAAAACCAATGTTGATAGGAGCTTTTAAATGCCTGCAATTTGAAGATGGTTTAAATGATTGTGTTAGGGAACACTTGATAGGACCTATTTTCCTACATCCGATAGATTACTATCAACTAGTGCAAGTAGCTATTTGGGTTAAAAAAGGAAAATGCAAAAAGGTAAAGAGAACAAAGAAGAAAAAGCTTCTCTAAGGGTGGTTCTTTAACAATAAAGAGACCTAAAATTGCATAAGGAGATTAGCTAGTAGAGTCAGGCAACTGTCCTGCACCCAGAGGTAGGTAGCATGGAGCCTTTACTCCAGTTGGATTAGGTAGGGAGACTATAATAGAATTAGGTAAAGGCCAAGCTCTTGAATGTACTTACTATTACAAGAAGAATTGGAGAACTTACAGAACTCTTACAGGTGCTTGCTTCAGATGTGGCAGCATAAAACATCTTATGGCAAATTCTCCCATGAAACAAGAGTAGGGATTTAGTCATCAAAGTAATATAGGAACTTCAAATACATCTTCTTCAGGGGACGTGGTAGAGGTAGGGTTGATCTATCCAATTTAGAACGTATTTTAGGAATGCTTCTAAAATAGTTGATCGACCTTTTGCTTTTACACCTCCTGCCTGAGCCTATGCCATAAAAGCTTGAGAAGATGTTGATACTCTCAAGGTCATAACTGGTACTTTTTTCTCTTTATGACACTGATATACATGTGCTTATAGACCCTGGTTTCATTCATTCATATATATTCAATAGGGATTTGAGTAAAAGTGTGTATGTTGTTCATCAATTGCATATGTGTAATTAGTCCCTTAGGCATAGTGTGTGTGTGTAAATAAAGTTTATAGGAGTTGCCCTATTGTGATATAAGGGAGAGAATTTCCAACTAATTTAATTGTATTGTCTTTTCACGAGTTTGATGTGATATTGGGTATGGATTAGGTTACTAGATGCCAAACCATAGTGAATTATAAAGCTAAAACTATAGTAGTTGAAGATGTTGAGGGTAAAAAGATAGTGGTTCAGGGTATTAAATCTAAACCTTTAGCCAATGTTATCTTGGCTATAAAAACATGTTGGTTCCTTAGGAAGGGATGTACAACATTCTTGGCTTTGGTACTTGACTCCAAAAGAGAAAAACTTAATCTCCAAGATGTACCAGTAGTTAATGAATTCTTTGATGTATTTCCTAAAGATTTACCTGGTCTGCCACCTAAAAGAGAAGTTAAATTGTCCATAGAAACTTTACCAGGAATTGCTCCTATCTTTAGGGCACATACAGAATGATGCCATCATAATTGAAAGAGTTAAAAATTTAGTTACAAAAATTGTTAGATAAAGGCTTTATCAAGCCTAGTGTGTCACCTTAGGGCATCCCAGTGCTATTTATCAAGAAGAAAGATGGCACCTTGAGGATGTGTATTGATTATAGATTACTCCACAAGGTGACAGTGAAGAATAAATATCCATTACCTCGGATTGAAGACTTATTTGACTAGTTGAAGGGTGTCGGTGTGTTTTTTTAGGATTGATCTTCGATTGGGATATTAGCAACTGTGGGTCAAAGATGTGGATATTCTAAAGACTGCTTTTAAAACTCGATATGGTCATTACGAATTCTTAATAATGCCTTTTAAGTTAACAAATGAGCCAAAAGCCTTTATAGATTTGATGAATAAGATGTTTAAACCCTATCTAGACAAATTTATCATAGTATTTATTGATGATATAATGGTTTATTCTCATAATGAAGCTGAGTATGCAAACACTTGAGATTCGTGTTACAAACTTTGGGAGAAAAGTAGTTGTATTCCAAGTTGAGTAAGTGTGAATTTTGGCTTAGGAAAGTCTCTTTCCTTAGGCACATTGTGTCATTAGAAGGCATCAGGGTGGACCCTAAAAAGATCGAGGCTATTGTTGACTAGAAATAACCTCAAAATGTACCCAAAGTAAGAAGTTTCTTAGGCTTAGCAGGTTATTACTGTAGATTTATGAAAGGATTTTAAGTTTTTGCCTCCCCACTCACTAAATTGCTTCGAAAAGGTGTTATATCTGAGTGTACCAATAGATGTCAAACAAGTTTTGAATAGCTAAAAAAGATGTTAACTAAAGCCCCAATTTTTAGCAACTAATAATAGGTAAAGAATATTCTATGTACAATAATGTTTCCAAAAATGGGTTAGGTTGCGTGGTGATGTAGGATGTCAAGGTAGTGGTGTATACATCAAGGTAGCTAAAGCCTCATGAATAGAATTATCCCATTCAAGATTAGGAATTAGTAGCGGTTGTCTTTGCTCTAAAAATATGGCAACATTATCTATATGATGAGAAATGTAGGATTTATACAGATTATAAAAGCCTTAAATACCTACTTAGATAAAGAGATCTCAATTTAAGGCAGCACAAATGGCTAGAATTGTTCAAAGACTATGAATGCATAGTTAATTATCATCCAGGCAAAGCAAATGTGGTGGGTCTTGCATTAAGTTGAAAGATGATTGCAGTCTTATTATTACAGCAATGTAGATGGATATTTGCATCAGGTGGAGCTTTGATAGCTTAATTAAGAGCTCGACCTAACATAAGACAAACCATCATTGATGCTCAAGTAGGTGATGAAAAGCTACAACAAATAACACAATCAATATATAAAGGAGGCCAAATGGAGTATTAAATAAGGAACAATGGTGCTATATATTATTGAAATATATTGTATGTACCAATTAATAAAGATTTGAAAAGAGCTCTATTGCAAGAAGCACATAACATGATTTTTACCATGCATCCATATGGTAATAAGATGTATCATGACTTAAAGTAGTTCTATTGGTGGCCAAAGATGAAAAAAGATGTGACTGAATATGTTTTAAAATGCCTAACGTGTCAATAGGTATAAACGGAGCACCAACTCCCTTTAGGACTGGTGAATCATTTTCTTATTCCATAGTTGAACTGGGATAATGTCACAATGGATTTTTCCACTAGTCTACCCACTACACAAAAGAAATATGATGATGTGTGGGTAATAGTGGATAAATTGACCAAGGTGGCTCATTTCATACCAATCCGATTTGACTACCCAATGGATAAATTGGCTGAATTATATGTGGATCAAATTGTTCGATTGCATAGGATACCAAAATCAAAAATTTTAGATTAGGATTCAAGATTCACTTCAAGCTTTTGGAAAAGCCTATAACAAGCCTTAGGCATAAAGCTTCATTTTAGTACTGCTTTCCACCTACAGATAGATGGTTAATTTGAAAGAATTATTTAGGTATTGAAAGATATGCTAAGAGGATCTATTTTAGATTTTCCAGTAAGTTAGGATAAGTATTTGACTTTGATGGAATTCCCATACAATGACAGCTATCAAACTAGCATTGGCATGTTACCTTATGAAGCACTATATGGTAAAAAATATAGGACTCCTATCTGCTGGATAGAATTAACTGAAAGTAAATTAATCGATCCTGATATTATCAATGATACTAAAGAAAAGGTCTAGACTATCAAGCAAAGGTTGAAAGAAGCAAGAGATAAAAAAAAGTCATATATGATTTTAAAAAGGAAAGACATCAATTATTAGGTTGGAGATGAAGTATTCTTAAAGGTATCTCTATGGAGAAAGAAGTTATGCTTCAGGAAGAAAGGGAAACTCATCCCAAGATTCATAGGCCCTTATAAAATTGTGAAATGGATTAGACCTGTAGCTTATAGACTGGATCTTCCATTGGAATTATCAAAGCTATATAATGTTTTTCATATCTCTATGTTTCGGCTATATTGATTGGATGAGTCACATATAGTACCGGTATAAGACATAAGAGTCAAATCTTATTAAACTTATGATGAAGAATCGAAGGAAATCTTAACTATGGAAATTAGGTAATTATGGAACAAATAAATGCCTCTAGTCAAAGTGTTATGGCAGCATCATGGTGTATAAGAATCTACTTGAGATCCTGAGTTAATCATACGAGTACAATTCCTACAACTGTTTAAAATAGGTATGAATTTCGAGGATGAAATTCTTTTAAGGGGAGAGAGTTATGAGGCCCCTAAATGTACCCTAGGAGGATTACTAAGTAAAATTTAATAATGTGTTTAATGGTATTATGATCTAATTGTGCATGTTTAATTGATGTTACTGTAAGTTGGGACCTAGGAGGACTTATTTACAATGAGAGGGGAAAAATGGTCATTTTACATTAGACCATGTGTACATAAATTAAGAGAAAATGTGGAATTAGGGGTTTAATTTAAAAGTAAGAATGTAAGTATTATGGAAAAAATAGAAATGAGAGGAAACTAACGAGCTAAGGATAATTTCACGAGAGTCTCCCAAATGGACATATAGGGATTTGACACTTAGCTTCTCTAAAGAACTCTAAAGAGTTGAAGAGAGATGGGGGTATTTAAGGTGGTTTGGCCAGCCATCTTAAGGTTGGATTGCCAGAAACTCTAACCTCTAAAAATCTTATCTTCACACTTTCATTTAATCCTTTGCAAGAAAAAGAAGCTAGTGGCTAAATCTAAGATATCATGCATTCTTCTTCTCCTCTTTTTTGTATATGTGATGATTGAGTTGAATATATATATATATATATTATAAATCTCCCCTATGTAGAAGAAGAAGGAAGTAAGAGAAAAGGGGAAGAGGTGCAACAAGGTTAAAGAAGGTGTGTGGACTTGCTAATAAGGTATGGAAACTCTTCATCTCAAGTATATGTATGTGTGGCTATGTATGAGACATGTTGGATGTGTAATAGAGGTTATAATGAAGTATTAATATGAATATTAGCCTTAATATTTGATGAGAACCGAATTGGCAAATAAATCATTAAGATACCTAAAATCTATCTTAGGATTCACTGGACCTACCCGGACTATTTATGCTATATCTAAAGTTAGATTAATGCAAATTGAGTGATTCCCATTGATATAGATAATAGTCTCATAAACCAATATTTTGTATGAAGAACACAAACTGAATCCCCTTACATGATGATGAAAACTGGACTTACAACTTGCTTGTGGCTGTTACCCTATCAAGGGAGCAATTTTTGTTGTTCATTGAATATCTTTAGATTTATAGGTTGGCTTAGGGTGATGTTTGTTGTTTTGGGAACTAGAAAGATAGAGGAATAACTTTGTAGAAGGCATTTTTGGCTAAAAATACCATTTTATAGGTCTAAAAGTGGGTACACATTGGGATTAGAAAATCTGCCTTTGGGTAGAAGGACCTCACAGCCAGCAGGTATGAGCTCTTGACTGTGAGATAGTCCAAATTCATTCCATAACTGAAATGGAATTTATCTTACGGTCGGTAGGTATGACCCAATGACCATGACCCCCTTCCCATAGTTGAGCTTATAATCAGTACCCTTTGGTACTGACCATGAGGTAGTTTTGAGTTATTCTAGAACCAAAATGCAACCTATATCACAATCAGTAGGTATTTGGTACTGATTGTGACCCCTTCTCATAACCTTAGGTAATTGTCAGTACCTTTTGGTAATAACCATGATGTGTTCTGAGTTCAGTCCAGGACCAAAGTAATACCTAGGTCATGGTCAGTAGCTACTAGGTACTGATTGTGATCCTCCCTTATCTCAATATGAACATGATTTTTAAGACTCCAATAGATACCTAAGTCTACCTAATCCTCTAAGTATTTTAGATCATTTTGAACATGAGATATATGGTGATGTATGATATTAAACATGTGAAATGTATAAATAAGTACAAGAGTAGGGTTATAGTATTTGATACATGAATATGTTTACATTAATAAAATTGAATTATGATAATTGTACACTTGTGATTATGGCTATGCCATGAAAATTAAATAACATTACTATATTGTTTAATTTATTATACTATATAATAAGTTGTACACTATGAATCAAATGATACATAAAATATGAACAATTGCCTGCATATAAAACTTGGTGGTGGATAGATAGGCATGCCTATAGGATTACAGTTGCAGCTGCTACAGTTTTAAGCCCATTTGGGTCCACAGTATGTCCCCACTGGGATCACAATTTTGACCTTGTTTGGGTCTACAGATTTAATACCTTTGAGTATTTATATGTTTGATACCTACGGATATCCACAACACCCGTTATCCATACGTAAAAGAACATAAGCAGGCATTTCACAAGTTAAAGTAAATAGTATATGCTTGATGATAAAGAATGATTGGCTAATTATGAATTTTCAATTATACATAAATGTTCCTTGATTAAATATGATATGTTGTTTAATGAGATAATTGTATCTTGATATTACTATTGCTTGTTGTGTGCTTGGAGATGATCATTATGAGTGGTTACCAACATATTTATTATTCCCCACTAAGTTGTATTACTATTGCTTGTTGTGTGCAGGAAAAAAGTCAATAGCCAAAAATCCAACACCAATTAGGAAAATTTTAAAAGTATGAACTTATTGTAATCCTTTTGATTATGTTTAGCATTGTACATATTTATTTTTGGAAATGGTGTAGTGAGAGTATAATGTAAAGAATAACTCAAATTAGAGCTATGATGTATTAAAACCTAAACTTGTAATGCCAAGTTCTATGTATGAACATGATGATGAACTATAACAAATTATAGAACATGTGAATCACTGAGTTTAATATGTATGATTGTATAATAAGGTACTGAAATATTGAATAGGAATCAGGATAGGTTAGTATGGTCCTTACAATTGTTAGATGCAAACTCTACTATTGAAAGATATCTCTTCGAATTGCTACCAAACTCCATAATGCAACACCTTAGCATATCTTCTAATATCTGTATCACTTGCTTAGGCTATCCATCCATATGTGGATGAAAAGCAGTACTATAATCAAATCATGTTCCCAATGCTTCCTGAAGTTTCTTCCAAAATTTGGATGTAAATTGGGGATCTTTAATCGAGATAATGGAGAAAGGAATGCCATTTAATCTCACAATCTCATTGATATAAATTTTTGCCAGCCTTGTTAATGGAAAATCACTAGTATGAAGTGCACAGACTTTGTCAATCTATCAACTATTACCAAAATGGAATCATGTTGCCTCGTAGTGAGTGATAAACCTGACATAAAGTCCATAGTGATACAATCCCGCATCCACTCAGGTATGATGATAGGTTGTAGCAGCCCAGAAGGAACCTAGTGTTTAGCTTTTACTTGTAACATGTCAGACATTTAGTCACGAAGTCTGATATTTTTCTTTTCATTCTAGGCCACCATTAAGTTGCTTTTAAGTCTTGGAATATTTTGTTGTTGCCTGGTTGTAAGGTATAACTGCTGTTGTGTGCTTATGTCATAAGATTTTTCTTTAACTCTACATTGTGTAGTACATATATTCTCCCTTTGTAGTATAAGCAATCATCATTACCAAGGAGAATTAGCTATCCTTCCCTGTATGTATTTGAGAAATGATAGAGTCTAACTCCTCATCTTACCTCTAGGTGGTTTTTACCTACTGTAGCCAATTAGGTTTAAGCTGTATTTTAGCTATAAGTGCTCCATCCTGAGCTGTAGTCAATCTGACATTAATGGCTTTTAAGGCTACTAAGTGTTTCCTGCTAAGTGCATCGGCTACAACATTTGCCTTACAAGGATGGCAGTTAATCAGATAGCCATAGTCTTTAATGAGCTCCAACCAATGCTTTTGCCTTAAATTGAGTTCTTTTTAGGTGGTTAGGAATTTCAAACTTTTATGATCAATGTAGATGTAACATTTCTCACAATACAAGTAATGTCTCCAAATCTTAAGTGGAAATACAATTGTTGCTAACTCAAAATCATGAGTAAGATAGTTTCTTTCATGAATTTTAAGTTATATGGAATTATAAGCTACAACTCTGCCTTCTTATATTAGTACACATCCTAACCCATTCCTAGATGCATCATTGTAAATAACAAAAGGCTTACCCGAGGTAGGCTATGTAAAAATGGGAGTTTTAGTCAACATGTTTTTCAACTTTTCAAAGCTATTCTAGCATCGATTAGTCCACTCAAACCTAGCATTCTTCTATAGTAGCTTGGTGAGTGGAACAACTATCATAGAAAACCCCTTTATAAACTGTCTATAATAGCCAGCTAATTCGTGAAAACTCCTTACTTCTGTGACATTTTTAAGTGGTTTCCATTCTAAAATAGCTTCAATCTTTTTGGGGTCAACCTTCATCCCTTCTGCTGATACAACATGACTAAGAAAGGTAACCTTATTCAACCAAAACTCACACTTATTAGACTTTGCATACAATTGTTTATCTCTCAGTATCTATAACATAGTTTGCAAGTGCTTATCTTATTCCTCTAGAGTTTTTGAATACACCAGGATGTCATCAATGAATACCACCATGAACTGATCCAAGTATGGATGGAAAATATAGTTTATCAAATCCATGAATGTTATTGGTGCATTAGTGAGGCCAAAATGCATGACTATGAACACATAATGGCCATATCAAGTACAAAAAGATATCTTTGGTACATCTGCTTCTCTGATCCGAAGCTGGTGATATCTTGATCTCAAGTTAATTTTGGAAAACACACTTACACCTTTCAACTGATCAAACAAGTCATCAATTCTAGGTAAAGGATGTTTTTTCTTTATTGTAACTTTATTCAGGTGCTTATAATCGATACAAAGCCATAATAATCAATACTACTTTTTCACAAATAGTACTGGTGCTCCCCATGGTGATACAATAGGATAGTGAACCCTTTGTTGAGTAATTCTTACAACTCTTTCAATTCAATAGGTGACATGCTATAAGGAGCTATGGAAATAGGAGTAGTACTAGGTATCACATCAATAGTGAATTTTGCTTCACTTTTTGGTGGCAGTCCCGATAAATCATCCGAAAAAACATCAAGGAAATCACAAACAGTAGGGATATTGCTAACTTTTATCTTTTCTTATTTAACTTCCATCACATAAGCTAAATAAGTTATACATCCTTTTCCAATACATCTATTTGCTATAGTGGCTGAGATAATATTTGACAAGGGATTAGATCTTTCTATAACACCCTAATTCCATAACCATGGATAATCATCAATCATCATCATCATCATCATCATCATCATCATCATCATAAACCTATTAAAGACTAGGCAATAATAATAATAAGACATGCCATAATTACATGCCACAAATAATAAATCAAACTTATAGATAAATAATCATAACATAAATGGAATTCAAGTATCCTAAAATCCTCAAGGCAACTGCATCTTGCCTGATCCTCTAGAACTTATCTTGAAACCTGCATGGATAACAAACCCGTGTTAAGCTATAAAGCTTAGTGGGGAACAAAACCCTATGTATATATATATAATACTATTTTCCTGAGTCATATTATCATGCATAAATATACACAACCCTTTTTTATCATATAACACCAAATAACATATGAGTTTATTATACTGATCATTTGAGAAAGACTTTAGCCTTAACAATGAATACTCTGTTACACTAATCTAGAGTATTTACTTAAAACTTATCTTGACCCTGCTTAGAATAGTTGCTTCACAAACATCATCATAACATACTATTCACGTCAAACTATTATCATTCATGCATTTCATAATTCTTTCTTCTTACAACTCAAGAAATCATGATTATTGATCGTATAAGCTTGACTTGCTTCAATTAGTCGATATGGCATGCTTAAGAAAGTGCTTATGCCATACAACATCCCTTTTTATATTGTTAGTCATGACTTCTTCTTATAATAACTCAATTCTCATTCTTGTTTCTTGCATATGTTTTCCTTAATGTTATCTTAACATGGTAACTTAAACCTCTTGCAACACCACTTTATATCATACGTTGCACTTAGCTAGGTCAATGTTATCATTATGCATATGAGCATGCAAACCTCTATATACCTCTGATAATCCTTTTTATCAAGAGGCTATACAATATAGTTATTAATGGTACAAAATTTCTACTTACCGCATTAAATCACTTCATCCACCTAATATAGGCATTCAACCTTAATTCACAATATAAGGGATATGCTTAGGTCATATAACATCTACAAGTAGTCCTGGTAGGCATAATTACATCACATATATCATGCAATTCTCATATTAGATTCATAGACTTTACATCCTTCATGTTATCTTAGCATGGTAACCTGATTCCTTTATAATCATCCTTCTATGTCAGGCATTACACTTGGTTAAATGAATGTTGTCATTAAGCCTATATGTGTGCAAACATTTATATATATAATTAAACAGACTGGCAGAGTTGCATTTGATCACAAAGAACAAGCATTACATATCATGATTACAAGATAAGGTCTCGATGCCACATACATGCATTTTATTAGCAGAGTACATGAAACTTACTATACCTGTTACAGTCCATATAAGTTCTAGTACGATAGTGTACACTTTGGGGTCCATATTCTTCGTGGAGCCCACCGATGGAATTCAACTCACACTAGCACTCACACGGGAACCTTCCTCATGCAAGGTGATATACATATCTCACAATCATGATATACTGAACATGGCATCTCATTTCATAAAGACAATTATAGCCAAAAAGAGTTAAAGATAAAACAACACAATACAATAAGTCATTCATCATGCTTTTGTTAACTACATAAAGAAATCAATGCATATATATGTATACACATATATGTATATCACTTTAATTCTTATACTTTTTATCATCTTTAATAGCCTGGCAATGTACTAGT
Organism: Excoecaria agallocha; assembly: GCA_037975025.1. Taxonomy (NCBI): domain Eukaryota; kingdom Viridiplantae; phylum Streptophyta; class Magnoliopsida; order Malpighiales; family Euphorbiaceae; genus Excoecaria; species Excoecaria agallocha. Next base: position 77,699 of record JBBPFJ010000182.1, read on the forward strand.
TCGAAGGGTGGATAACGGGAGCAATAGATACCCGAAGCTATCAACTATGGATATCCAAAGATATCAAACAATGGATCCAAATGGGGTAAAACAATGGCTCCAGCAAGGAAAAAATGATAGACCTAAACGGGGTTGAACAATGGTTCCATTAAGGAACAAGACCCAAATGGGGTCAACTATGGCAGCTGCGACTGTATCCTTCTAGGCATGCCTATCTAATCCACAACTTGTTAGAGAGTATGCCCTAGAGCCCATGTAATAGGGATGTTTTTCATATGTATGAAATTTATATTCTTAATAAAAGGCATCATTCATTTATTAATGCTGTGTTTGAATACATGAGTTTGTAAATCTTAAATTAATAAATGAAGTCCTAGATATTATAAACACAGTGCAAAGGCAATCATGAAGGTGTTCATGATGTGAGATGTCTATAGCATGCAAATGTGTTAATATCTAAATATCCCTAGTCATAGAATTAACAAGATAGGACATTGTTAATTCGGACAGACTAGCACATGTTATGCTTCTTGAATGGTTCAAGCAATGGTTCTCATAATTGTGATTATGGATGATAATCAAAGCTAACATGTGGATGCTTGTTAGAGGAACAAGGTCATTGGAGACCTGCAAAAAGAATCCTCATATGGATATTAAATCTATGTCAGTGAGGAATCTCTTCATAGCGGTTGTGCAAGTATCCTTAGACTTGAGATCACCAAAGTTATCTTAAGCAGCAAGTGGTATACTTTGACTCCATAACTGATTACTTCCAACTGGGAGTGAACATAGTTAGGAGATTGGGTATATCATGACCTACTTGAAGATAGTTGAGTGATTGACAAAGGATTCACCATCCCAGATTTAACAAGGAAAGTTATCTCGCATGATTCTATAATTGCCTTGTTCAGAGAATCTCTGGCCAGAGTAATATGCCGAGATGGATGGAGATCCATAAAGGACATTTTAGGAACAATGGTTAAATTAATAGAACATACATAATTATATTTATATGAGTTGACAGAAATCCATACTCAGAATCTAATTGAGATAAGAGTGGTGAAAGGAGTAATTGCACGGTAACTGTTTCTATGGAAGGGTACAGTCAAACCACATGACTTTCCTGACATTTAGGTAGTCATGATGCCTAGCTAGAGGCCAATCAGGACTTGTATAATGATGTATCAAAATATCAATAGAGATTGATAAAATGATTTAAAGGAGTTTAAATCATGTGAGTTTTGAATATAACTCACGATTACATATTATACTGCCAATATGGACAGGAACCCAATAGGTCACACACATATAGAGAAAAGGGTAAAATGGTAAAATGACAAGGATAATAATATTTGATATTATTATAAAGGTAGAGAGGAGAATATGATAATAATTAATTAAAGAGTTTAATTAATTATGATCAAATAAAATTATCCGCGGAACTTTTGAGAAATGTTCTGTAAATTGGACCTAAATGAAATAATGTATTTCATGATTAATTATTATTGTCTTATAAGTGTTGTAAGACTACTATAAGTTTTATAGGACTGATATAATAATTAATAGGACCATTGGAGAAATTATAAAGGGCCAAAGGAATGAAGAAGTTAGAGGAAGCCCTCCAGAAGAGGGCTACACGCCAACTCCATACAGAAGGGCTTAGAGGGCTTTTTATTTGAACAAATTAATTTATATATGTTACATAAGTGTTATGGAACTCACATATTTAATTTGGTTGGATTTGGAATCCATTTGGGTATTTAAATCCAATTAAATGCACAAAGGGCCTAGTTTGTGGATTTTGTGCATGGTCTTTTATGAAAAGATTTAATTTGGATTTAATTAAGCCCAAATGATTATAATTAATTCCAGAGGCCTAATTAATAATTCTCCAGCAATTTTAAAGAGTCCAATCTCATTAAGGAGTTGGAATTTTAACCTAACTATAAAAGGCCAACTAATGAGAATTAGGGTAAAGTGATTAAAATAAAAGGAAAGTCTATTTCTCTTAATTCTCTCTCCCTTTTTGCGCCACTTCCATTGCTAGCCTCTTGGATTTCGGCCAGCCCTAGTTGAACACCAATTTGTTGGTTCAATTTACCCCTCTCTAGTGTGGATTACTCATTGTAGGTGATCGATTTTGGACATTGTGGTTTGCGACAACCCGGTGCGAAGTAAAATCAACTGTTCAACAAAAATCAAAGGTGATTTTTCTTATTCTCATATAGTTATATTGTGTATTCATGGCAAGATCAGATCTAATGGTTAAAAAATTTTTAAAATTCCGCTCATGTATGTGATGCATGTAACCGTTAAAATCCAACATGGTATCAGAGCCACGATTTTGCCATGGATATACAATTCGATATTTTTCTGCGGAATAAGTTTTGTTTTGTTTTGAGTTATATATTTCATGAACTTTAAAATATTAGATTTGATTGTTCATGAATGAGAAATATTGATTTCTGGTTGTATGTGTGATCAAATAAATTTGGTGGAAACAAAAACGAAATTTTTGAAGCATTATGATTTGGGTTTGGAGTGAAACCCATTAGGGTTTGGCGTGAAACCCTAGGTAATGTAGGGGCTGTTCTAATTTAATTTCTTATGGATCCATTTAAAAATCATTTAGATGATATTTTATGTGTTTAATATGTGATATTAAGCCATAGGATCGAACGGAATTAAAATCGAACAAGTTTTGCATGAAAACTAGTTTTGTCGAAAAGTTCGATAAATTGGTGTTCTTCGTGTGTTCTTGATGTGTTCAAGGTTAGAACGACTTTTGATCTTCTAAATCTGATATATATGATATATTAAAGTGTTTTTAATTAATTGGATTAATTAAAATGGGCCTTAAATTAATTTGATTAATTTTAATTCATTAAAACCACTTAATGGGCTTAATTATGTTTACGGACTTGGTTTAAATTAGTGAATGACTTGGTGGGCCCAAGGAGCTGATTTAAATTAACTATTATAAACATTAATTAAGTTTATTAATGGGTTTTAAGGGCTGGAGTGGGCTTGGCTCATTCCAAAAGGCCCAAATGGTCCAAATAACACAAAACTAGTTTGTGTATGAACACACTTAGGGTTTTTCTTCTGTGGGTTTCGGCCTACACTTGTTTTAAGCCCAAAATTGATTCTTTTAATTATTTAATATGATTAATTAATTAAATAATCAATTTATAATTAATTAATAATCAATTTGATTGATTATTAAGGCAAGAACACATTCATGCAAAAAGGTTTCCTAAAATGAAAGTTTCCAAAATGGAAAAAGTTTCCTAATTTGATCACATCATTAAAATAACTCAAAATATAGTTTCAAAGGTTGAAACAAAGTAAGTAATCCATTTCTTTATGCATTAGAAAGGCATATAAGGATTAATGATTGGCATGATGGATAGTTATGGACAAAGCCCAATGTGATTGAGCATTATGCATGTTTTGGCCCAATGAGGACTTTCATGTCCCGGCCACTTGTTTTTGGTTTGTATTTCATTTCAAATTGTAATATGTAATTAGATTACTTAGATTAGAATTAGAAATAGAGATGGAGACCAATATCAAGGAGCAATATGGGCCGGATGGAGATCCAACAAGCTTGAAGATAATGTAATTATTTTCTTGTTTGAATCATGCATACTACCTAGGTGTGACCTTTTGATTTCCCTCTTGGCTCGGGGAAATCAATGTAGTGAAGTCCATAACTATACCACATTTGTATGCTTATATTTATGTGATAGATATAGGATGCATACCAATGTATGCCAACCATGTATGATGAGACTTAATTAACTAAAACCCTCAAACAAATACTAAGGTATAAGCCTTCCATTAATTTGAGGAGAACCAGAGTTCTTTATAGTGTGGGTTGTTGACCACAGTCAAGATCACATTATATCGAATATGTTCAAATCTAATTAAATGGGTCATCTTAGCTAGCCCATTAGTTTGTTGACCACAGTCAAGGCTAATGGTTATAGGGGCAAGATTAGGGAATGCATATATGATATGCATGCATCAAGAGTTGATAACCTAATGATCCAATAGTTGTGTAGAGACACAATTGGTATATGGATACCTACCTTTCAAGGGTATGGAATTTGGCTTGTTGACCACAGTCAAGGTCAAATTACATATCAAGGATTGGATATTGGCCCACTAAGAAAACCATCGGGTTTTCTCGGATGATATAGTGAGGGCTATTAATTCGCAATAAAATAGTGAGAGTAAATGGATTAATTAAAGACCTTATTAATGCATACATATATATGAACATACTCTCATATCTTTTCTTTTTCACATCTAGGTCATCATCATGAGCACATCAAACATTAATATACGATCAATCTTGGATAACAAGCTAGTTGGCAATAACTATTCTGACTGGATCAGGCAAGTGAGAATTGTTCTCAGAGCTGAAAAGATCCATTATGTCTTGGATAAAGATCCACCACCACTTCCATCAGATGATGCCATTGATGAGATCAAAGGCATTTATCGAAAATACATGGAGGATAGTGAAGCAGCAGCATGTCTGATGCTAGGTGCTATGTCCTCAGAGCTTCAGAAGCAACATGAAATGATGGATGCTAGAACCATCATTTTGCATCTAGAGGAACTTTATTCTTCTCAGGCTAGAACTGAGCAATATGAGATTACTCGAGCTCTATTTAGTTGCAAAATGGTGGAAGGCACTTCAGCTGCTACTCATGCATTGAAGATGTATGGGTATATTGAGCATTTGAGTAGACTTGGCTATGTTATGGATAATGATCTATACATAGATTTAATCTTGTACTCGTTGGCTCCAAGTTATGCACCTTTCGTGCTTATCTTCAACATGAACAAGATCCAAGTATCCATTCCTGAGTTAATCAACATGCTCAAGACAGCTGATGGATCATTTAAGAAGGATCCAAAAAGTGTCATGGTGTCACTTCTGCTAAAGGCAAGAAGCAGAAGAAGAAGAAGATAACCAAGGCGCAGCCAAAGAATGTTGGGATCTCCAAGAAGAAGGTTGCCAAGAAAGAGAAACCCAAAGGAACTTACTTCCATTGTGGAAAGGATGGTCATTGGAAGCGTAACTGTAAGGCCTATCTATATTCTCTCAAGGAGAAGAAGCATGCTGATGCTTCTAGCTCAGGTATTCATATGATTGAAATTAATACTTATTCTATTGCTTCAAAACAATCTTGGGTATTAGATACCGGATGTGGATCACATTTGTGTAATGATCTACATGGGCTTAGAAGCTTTAGAAGAGTTGGAAAGGCAGAGATATGTTTACAGTCAGCTACTGGACAGAATATCTCTACAACAGTTGTGGGGACTTACTATGTGCCTCTACCTAGTGGATTAGTACTGGAATTAAATACATTCAGATGTATGTGGTCCAATGACTACACATGCCAGAGGAGGTTACTCCTACTTCATTACTTTCATAGATGATTATTCCAGGTTTGGATACATCTATCTAATGAAATATAAGTCTGAAGCATTTGAAAAGTTCAAAGAGTTCAGAAATGAAGTAGAGAAACAACTTGGCAAAAGTATTAAAACACTTAGATCAGATCGAGGTGGAGAATACTTAAGTCAAGAGTTTCAGGATTATCTTAGAGATAATGGGATTTTATCTCAATGGACTCCTCCATATACACCACAACACAATGGTGTATCTGAAAGGAGAAATCGAACACTATTAGATATGGTTCGATTAATGATGAGCCGAGTGGACTTGCCTAAGTCTTTTTGGGGATATGCACTAGAAACTGCTGTTTATGTGTTAAACAGAGTTCCTAGTAAATCAGTTGATGTTACTCCATATGAGATGTGGAATAACAAGAAACCCACGCTTTCTCATATGAAAGTATGGGGCTGTCCTGCTTATGTGAAGAGGATAATGTCAGACAAACTGGATGTTAAGTCTGACAAATGTTTATTTGTGGGATATCCAAAAGAAACGTTTGGATATTATTTCTATCATCCCTTAGAACAAAAGGTGTTTGTTTCAAGGCATGCTGTCTTCTTGGAAAGAGAATTTCTCCTACGAGAGGACAGTGGGAGTAAAATTGAGCTTGGCGAAGTTCAAGATCCACAAATAGAAGATGATCAACCGATTGAACCCGAAACTAAATTTCATAATGATGAGATTACAGTTGAACCTGATTATACATAAAATCCTAGAAGATCTACTAGGATGCGTTCTATCCCTGTGAGATATGGATTTCACGTTGATACGGATAGAGGCATAACTGTAGTAGAGGACAATGAGCCTACAAGCTATTAAGAAGTTTTGAATAGTTCGGAACGTGATTTATGGCTTAAGGCTATGTAGTCCAAAATGGACTCCATGTATGAGAATAAAGTATGGACTTTAACTCAACCACCTGAAGGGATAAAACCCATAGGGTGCAAATGGGTCTTCAAAAGAAGACTGACATGGAAGGTAATATAGTTACCTATAAAGATCGCTTAGTAGCAAAAGGTTATCATCAAAAAGAAGGTATTGACTATGACGAAACTTTTTCTCCTATAGCGATGATTAAGTCTATAAGAATACTTTTAGCCATTGCAGCTCATTATGATTATGAGATTTGGCAAATGGATGTGAAGATAGCTTTCCTTAATGGAAATCTTTCTGAGGATGTGTATATGACACAACCAGAAGGATTCACATCAGGAAATGGCGAAAAGGTATGCAAGCTTCAAAGATCCATTTATGGATTGAAGCAAGCCTCTAGGAGCTGGAACATACGATTCAATAAGACAATCAAAGAGTTTGGTTTCTCACAGAATGAAGATGAACCTTGTGTGTATAAAAGGGTCAGTGAGAGTGCAATTGTCTTCCTAGTTCTATATGTAGATGACATATTGATCATGGGAAATGACATTTCTCTTCTCCAATCTGTTAAAATATGGTTATCCAAGCAATTCTCCATGAAAGACCTTGGAGAAGCATCCTATATTCTGGGAATAAGGATCTATAGAGATAGATCCAATAGGTTGCTAAGTCTTTCTCAGAGTACATATATAGATAAAGTAATGAAGAGGTTCAATATGGATCTCTCTAAGAAAGGGTTTATACCCATGGTGCATGGAAAACACCTTTCTAAGTCTATGTGTCCACAGACACTAGAGGATAGAGAGAGCATGAATAGAATACCATATGCATCTGCAATTGGTTCTATCATGTATGCTATGTTATGTACACATCCAGATGTAGCATTTGCTTTGAGTGTCACAAGCAGATTCCAATCCAATTTTGGAGAGGAACATTGGGCAGCTGTCAAGAATATTCTTAAGTACTTGAGAAGGACTAAGGATATATACTTGGTATATGGAGAGGGAAGTTTGGAAGTAAATGGGTATACAGATGCCAGCTTCCAATCTGACAAAGATGATTGTAAATCACAATCTGGTTATGTGTTCATAATGGGAGGAGGAGTAGTTAGTTGGAAAAGTTCCAAACAAGAAACAACTGCTGATTCCACGATGGAAGCTGAGTACATTGCTGCTTCAGAAGCAGCCAAAGAAGCAGTCTGGATCAAAAAGTTCATAACCGAACTAGGAGTGGTGCCTAGCATTGTTGATCCGATTCCTTTATATTGTGACAACAATGGAGCCATTGTGCAAGCAAAGGAACCACGGTCTCATCAGCAATCCAAACATGTTCTCAGACGCTACCATCTCATAAGGGAAATAGTAGCTAGAAATGATGTGAAAATAGAAAGGGTTCCCACAGATGACAATGTGGTGGATCCCCTCACTAAAGCACTTTCCCAGATAAAGCATGATCACCATATAAATAGCATGGGTCCGAGACATATGAGTGATTGGCTCTAGTGCAAGTGGGAGATTGTTAGAGAGTATGCCCTAGAGCCCATGTAATAGGGATGTTTTTCATATGTATGAAATTTATATTCTTAATAAAAGGCATCATTCATTTATTAATGCTGTGTTTGAATACATGAGTTTGTAAATCTTAATTTAATAAATGAAGTCCTAGATATTATAAACACAGTGCAAAGGCAATCATGAAGGTGTTCATGATGTGAGATGTCTATCGCATGCAAATGTGTTAATATCTAAATATCCCTAGTCATAGAATTAACAAGATAGGACATTGTTAATTCGGACAGACTAGCACATGTTATGCTTTTTGAATGGTTCAAGCAATGGTTCTCATAATTGTGATTATGGATGATAATCAAAGCTAACATATGGATGCTTGTTAGAGGAACAAGTTCATTGGAGACCTGCAAAGAGAATCCTCATATGGATATTAAATCTATGTCAGTGAGGAATCTCTTCATAGCGGTTGTGCAAGTATCCTTAGACTTGAGATCACCAAAGTTATCTTAAGTAGCAAGTGGTATACTTTGACTCCATAACTAATTACTTCCAACTGGGAGTGAACATAGTTAGGAGATTGGGTATATCATGACCTACTTGAAGATAGTTGAGTGATTGACAAAGGATTCACCATCCCAGATTTAACAAGGGAAGTTATCTCGCATGATTCTATAATTGCCTTGTTCAGAGAATCTCTGGCCAGAGTAATATGCCGAGATGGATGGAGATCCATGAAGGGCATTTTAGGAACAATGGTTAAATTAATAGAAAATACATAATTAGATTTATATGAGTTGACAGAAATCCATACTCAGAATCTAATTGAGATAAGAGTGGTGAAAGGAGTAATTGCACGGTAACTGTTTCTATGGAAGGGTACAGTCAAACCACATGACTTTCCTGACATTTGGGTAGTCATGATGCCTAGCTAGAGGCCAATCATGACTTGTATAATGATGTATCAAAATATCAATAGAGATTGATAAAATGATTTAAAGGAGTTTAAATCATGTGAGTTTTGAATAGAACTCACGATTACATATTATACTGCCAATATGGACAGGAACCCAATAGGTCACACACATATAGAGAAAAGGGTAAAATGGTAAAATGACAAGGATAATAATATTTGATATTATTATAAAGGTAGAGAGGAGAATATGATAATAATTAATTAAAGAGTTTAATTAATTATGATCAAATAAAATTATCCGCGGAACTTTTGAGAAATGTTCTGTAAATTGGACCTAAATGAAATAATGTATTTCATGATTAATTATTATTGTCTTATAAGTGTTGTAAGACTACTATAAGTGTTATAAGACTGATTTAATAATTAATAGGACCATTGGAGAAATTATAACGGGCCAAAGGAATGAAGAAGTTAGAGGAAGCCCTCTAGAAGAGGGCTACACGCCAACTCCATATAGAAGGGCTTAGAGGGATTTTTCTTGGACCAAATTAATTTATATATGTTACATAAGTGTTATGGAACTCACATATTTAATTTGGTTGGATTTGGAATCCATTTGGGTATTTAAATCCAATTAAATGCACAAAGGGCCTAGTTTGTGGATTTTGTGCATGGTCTTTTATGAAAAGATTTAATTTGGATTTAATTAAGCCCAAATGATTATAATTAATTCCAGAGGCCCAATTAATAATTCTCCAGTAATTTTAAAGAGCCCAATCTCATTAAGGAGTTGGAATTTTAACCTAACTATAAAAGGCCAACTAATGAGAATTAGGGTAAAGTGATTAAAATAAAAGGAAAGTCTATTTCTCTTAATTCTCTCTCCCTTTTTGCGCCACTTCCATTGCTAGCCTCTTGGATTTCGGCCAGCCCTAGTTGAACACCAATTTGTTGGTTCAATTTACCCCTCTCTAGTGTGGATTACTCATTGAAGGTGTTCGATTTTGGACACTGTGGTTTGCGACAACCCGGTGCGAAGTAAAATCAACTGTTCAACAAAAATCAAAGGTGATTTTTCTTATTCTCATATAGTTATATTGTGTATTCATGGCAAGATCAGATCTAATGGTTAAAAAAATTTTAAAATTCCGCTCATGTATGTGATGCATGTAACCATTAAAATCCAACACAACTAAACTAAAACCCACAGGCTTGGCCATTCTTAATCATATTTCAATTCAACATATCTTTTTTTCCTTAATATAGCATCCCCGATTAGAACCATCATTCATATAAGAATGCACATTATTCTTATCATACTTCAATATTGAGCTCAAGGCTTAATTACACATGGATGCTTTCACATGATCATACCATTTCTTGTTTATGCAAACAATAACAACATGAAATGTTTCATGATTAGCGTTGAGCGTGACAACATACCCATATACATATATTTATGCAGCAGAAATCATAGCCATACATGCTTTTATTATGCATACTTGTTCACATATTAAGATAAGCTACTCATCATAGCATGCTTATATCAACTATATAATATATATAATTTACATAACTCATGGATAGTTTTTGATGACATACCTTGTTGCTGCTTGCTATGAATAGTTTCCCTATCTTACACTTATTAACATTAAAACATAAAACACTCACACACACGCACACATATATATAGCAACACTCAAGCATTTATAATCCATATAATAAAATAAGTAGGTTCTCTTACAGCTTAAGGTCACTACTTGTTCATATTTGATCCCTTGATTCACTCTCATAATTACCAGATTAGAACCCACAAGTGACATACTATATCATAGTCGTATATACTTCAATCATCTTACTTGTATTTTTCATTTTATAATAATTTATACTTAGGTAAGTTGTGTGAGGTTATTTCATCTTAATCGTTAGTCCCCTACTAGCAGACTTACAGTTTTCATATTATATCATGGGGCATGATTTAATAAGTAAATAAGTTTTCTTGCCTCCAAGATTATCATTAAATTCCTATTATGGCTTAAAGCATAACCAAGCTTCTATAGTTCCGCCTTTGAGTGTCAACAAATATTACATCTCTTTAACTTAGTCATGCTCATTATTGCTATCTTCTTAATGTTACTAGATCATAACTTGGTAATCTCTTACCATTGAAAAGAAATATTGATATATATATATATATATAGTACTTGGGCAAAGCCAGTTACTTTGTTTGAGTTCGCACCGATGCTAAATCCATAGGATACATTAAACAACATATACATGTTAGAGTCATTAGGCTACTTCTTACTATCCTTAGTCATGTGCTTATTATATTGTCTCTTACTCTTGTTAGTCATATGTCCACATGGCAACAATTATACATTCTTAATATTCAAATTCAGTTAATAGACCTTCCTGTAGTCACACATTTCTAAATTATATATATTTGCTTAAAATCTTAGCATTAAAAGACCTTTAGAACTATAACATTTCATAGGTAATCCATTAACATACCATTCATCACTTGCATGCTCAACCATTATCAACCTTTCCCATTACTAGCTTAATTCCTCCTTACTGTAGCATTATACTTATAAACATGGCAATACAATGTTGTGCTCTTGGGGTGGAGAAGAACCATTAAAATTGAAGTGTATAAATTGCCATACACTTTCAAGAGAAAATCAATCAGTGGTCGTGTGTGGGAAAGAAAACACGATAAGTGGCCATGTATTCTCATGTATAAAAGAGTGAGTGGCCATGTATTTTAAAGGAGAAACCAATGAGTGGCCGTGTGTTTCCAAGAAGAAACCACACGTGGCCGTGTACAAGAAAGAGAGACATCACGTGGCCACGTGCAAGAAAGGAGACAAACTTACGTGGCCCTATCCAAGGAAGGAAGCAACGTGCCTGGCCATGGGTGGGAAGAAGGAAAGCATCATATGGCCGTGTGTGGGAAGGAAAACAATGTGCGTGGCCATGGGTGGGAAGGAGGAAAGCATCACGTGGCCGTGTGTCATGAAGAAAAAACACACGTGGCCACGGGGTTAGGAAGAGCAAACTCACCCGTGGCTGTGTGTGGGAAATAAATTTTCAAAGTTGAACGAAATAAATCAAGACTTAACTTTTTATGAAAATTAAGAAGAGGAACCATTAGGATCACTTCATTCGAGTGGGAGAGAATTAGAGGAAGAAGGTTAAAACCTTTATTTTCCAAATGATCATGATCCAGATGTTCGAGATTCACAGTCTAATAGGAGTATTCTTAACTCTAGTAGGAGTATAGGACTCAATCCTAGTGGGAGTATATACCTTCATTCTAGTGGGAGCATTTTAAACTATGATGAATATATAAGATACATTTATCAAGAGTCAAAAATTATGAAAATCTAAAAGGATAAGTGTTCCGTGCTGATGATTTGAGATTGAAGGCTCAAATAAGGCCTTTTTGGTTACCTTAGAGGATGAAGAAGAGCCTAAAAGTATTCCATCTAAGGAAAATATACTAAAGAAATGGCATCTATGAGATTAAACCATATTTAGGAATTGGTTAAGTGGATTATCAAAGTGAAGCAAAAGGCTAATGGAAGTATCGAAAGATGCAAGGCTTGGTTATTTACTGAGGTATTTACATAACATGAATGGATTGATTATAAAGAGACTTTCTTATTTATTGTTAGATTTACATCCATAAGGTTGATTCTTGCCACAATGGCAAGTTTGGACCTAGAGCTACATTAAATGAATATAAAGACTACTTTTTTCAATGGAGGATCAGATGAAGAAATCTATATGGAAAAACCTATAGGTTTCATCGAAAAAGGCAACAAATATAAGGTTTATCGATTGATGAGATCAATCTATGCCTTTAAACAGTTTTCAAGACAATGATATTTGATATTGCATGATACAATCATGTCGAATGAGTTTAGCATGATTGATGAAGACTATTGTGTTTACTATAAAGGTCAAAAAGGAAATTTGTCATTTTGGCATTGTATATAGACGACATACTTATAGCTGCAAATGACAAAGGGTACATAAATGAGGTCAAATATTGGTTCTCATCTAACTTTGAGATTAAAGATATAGGTCAAGCAGATTATCAATAAAGATTTCAAAAGATCATTTGAGAAGTTATTATCTCTTTCACAAGTGACATATATCAACAAATTCCTTGAATGATTTAATATGAAAAGTACAAGCCCATAGATAAGCCTATTGCCAAGAATCATTTTCTTAACAAAAGTATGTGTCCTAAGATGCCATAACAAATGGAACGTATAAGGAACATTCTATATGCCCGTGTTGTGGGTAGTTTTATGTATGCAACATTATGTACAAGACCTGATATATGCTATGTGGTGGTTATGGTGAGTAAATATCAGTCCAACCCCGGCAAAGCACATTAGAAACTAGTAAAGAGGATACTTAGATACCTTAAATGTGGCACCCTGTACCCAAACTTTGGTTTGAGTATCTATTAAACTTTGGTTTAAGGTTAAAATTAGGTTCTTTCAGAAAATAATTTGTCAAAAATTTATGTCATTACAAATTAGACCTTCAGAAATCTAGACAGATTTCTAGTCAAAAATCTAATTTGCATAATAGGACAAAATAATGGCTATTTAGAGCCAAAATTATTTGTTTTGCTAGCCAACGACTATTTTTGGGATTCAACCCTTAAAACTAAGTTTTTGGATATAAATACATATTGTGAGACCTTTTATAAGGTTAGATATCATTTGGAAAGGATTTCTACTTCTTAAGAGAAAAGCTTACATCTTTTATATCTCACTTTCCAAATCTTTTGCACTTCATTCTTTATATATTCTCCTCAATTTGATTATAGCTTTTGTTGTAATTGTTTGTGAGGAATTATTATTTTGAAAAATTATGAGTTTGGGTTGGCTAGAACCTAAGGAAAAATTCTAGTAAGTATTTACATCTTTTACTTTGGAAAAAAATTGTGGGTAGATATACATAGGTTTGTATATTGGCTTTGACTCTTGCCCTTTAAAGAGTTAATAGTGGAGAAAAAAGCTCAAGAGTAATTCTCGAGGAGTTGATGTAGGCATTGTAGCTAAACCACTATAAATTCTATATATGCTATGCTTTTCTACTCTATTTTCTATCTTCTACAATTCTATCTTATATTATGGAAGTTTGTATTTTCAAAATTATGTAAAATATTTTTTGAAACATTCACAACAAATCTAACACACTTTTTTAAAATTATATTTGAGGTTTTAAATTGAAAAAAAACTTGCAAAAATTTGAGTATACATTCCGTCTTGCATTTTTTACATTTACAGTCAGAAATTTGCTCTTGTATAAAATTCTATTCCATTAGAATTTGGCTAGAAAATTTCAAGACACCCTATTCACCCTCCCTCTTGAGTGTCTTTTGGGACCTACACTTACGATTGAGCTTAAATTCAATATAAGTATTTCATAATTTCGATACTTGATTATATCTCTGATCATATTTTAATTTGTGTTTATTATATCGAATTGTTGGTTAAATGTGAATTTGATTTTTGATCAATGATATGCATTTTTTTTTGTTTTAGATACTTGTTACTCTTGTGTTTTGGAATTTGAGCAGGCATTTTATGATTATAAGTATATCAAGTTTAAGAAATTGAATTATGAATTGAAGGAAGTTACACACACACACACACACACACACACATATGCTTCTTTAAGGGAAAAAAAGAACACTATGACACATATTTCTTACCATGTGTACTTAAATGGACTAAGGGATGATAATTTAATGGAACTAATATGAACTTTCCTTAATGTAAAACCCCCATTGAGTTTTGACCCTTATGACCCTTAACTTATCCTTGAAGTATGGTTACGTGCGGCTAGCTTAGTTAGTTTCCTAAAGGCAATGAGAAAAATTCAGCCTAGCAGATCTTGTAATACCTTAATACCCTCTAAAAGGATACATGGGTACCTAGAACCAACCAATCAACATAGCAATTATAACAGGTTATCATAGGATTATCCAAAACTATACCTACTAGCAAGATTAATAAGATACCAAATGGAAATAACATAATAATTACACCAAGATAATCTCTTTATAGGATATACTTAGGATAGGTATTTTCAAATTATACTATTTAGGTACTTATATAAATAATTAATTCTTTAAATCCTAGCTCCTACATTGGCCAACTACGGTTGTTCCAACTCTAATCTATGCTTTAACAATGTTTGACACCTATATGAATGAAAAGCCATTGTGCAAAGCATAATGCTCAGTATAGGTTAAGCAATGCATGATGGTGACTACTTACAATAGTCATGCAACAATTACACACAAGTGAAACATAACCAAGAAAAAAATAATAAGTAAAACATAATGTTAAATAATAATAATAATAATAATAATTTAATAAATATTGATGCTTGAACACATATTTAGAGCCATTTAGATTATAAATTTGGAATAGAATGGAACAGTTACTAAAGTCATATAGGGTATAATTGAAACCTGAATAAAAAAATTAACAAGTTAAAATAGAACAAATACAGATCATTACTGAGTTAATTGATATTATCTTAAGGCGCAGGTAATGGGATATAATAGAAGATGCCATTGGTATCAAATAGAAGAGGCATTGCATTAAAATCGAAAGTATGAAGAGATATAGTCTTAAATAGAAGACACTAAAGTGTCACAGAAGTAGCTAAAGACCCTTTCTAGGCAGGCCTATTTGCCCATAACTAAGACTCAAGGTTAGAACTAAAAATTTAAAACATTGACAATAACATTTAGAATCATGACAATGATTCATATGGCCCAAGCTTATTCATCTATATGTATCTTATAGTACAACACATTTTCATTCATGATCTCATTCGAAATAAATACTATCATCACCTATCCAACATAATATAAATAGAAATTCATGATCAATTTTATTTATAAACACATGTAATTATAGTTATTATGGCCTTTCCAAAGTCATATTATAGGAGACAAAGTTCACAATGCATAAACTGATACATACATCTTCTATAATCACATTTTCAATATTACCCAAATAAGATTTATGAATATATACACCTAAGACATAAATGATAATTCTCATATTATGCTTACAAATGTGCTTGTAAAGTTTCATAAGCATCTGATAAGGTTTGGTTAAGGTTTGGCAACCTTTAAAGTAAAAAATACAGGGCATGCAATGGATTGAAATCAATCCAGTTGTGTAGATCATGCTTTACTTAAAATAAGGATAGAATGAAGGGCTTACAACTATATTAAAAGTTAATCTAATCATGTAGGTCACATTCTATCCAATATAATGCATGATACAATACTAGGTTGCCCCCAATCCAGCCGTGTAGATGCCCAAACCCCAGGTTTTTAGAAGATAAATTCTCAGTTCTAACTTGTAAAATTATCTTAACGTATAAAAGGGTGTTTTTAGACAAAATTTCTTCTCAAAAATTTTCTCTTTGTCTCTAATTTCCATAAAAAATTAGATCATTTTGGTTCCTACATCATAAGATATCTCCAAAATAACACAACATGCTCTAAATAACAAGACAATAGACATCACTCCACTTCAAGCCAACATTTGAAAATCTTAAAGGCAAAATCAAGCTTTGGTATCTTTATACAACTTTTAGACCTATGTTTCTATTTCTAACTAGAATCATCCAATCTAACGATCTATAACTCAACTTATACTTAAAATAATCCCATCAGGTATTGGGAATCCTACAATAAAATTTATCAGACTACTACATATCCCTATAACTCATCCTTTATTCATAATTTAGCATAATACAAACATTCTAATATCATTTACACATTTAAAACAATATTTTTAGAAATCAAACCAATCAAACACATACATATAAAATCAAATTCTCCCATACTTTATTTTTAACCCCTTTTTATCCTTTAATCACCTTTCTTCATCTTTTTCCATATTTTTTTGCCTTTTACCACTATAAAAACATATCAATACACTCATTTAACTCAATTTTATATATTCCAACTCCAACCAACGCATTTGAAATAGAAGAGACAAGAAAAGAGAGCAAGTTCTTATATCACTTACCTCATTTTGCTAGAAGTTGAATTAGAATTTAATCCTCTTTTTTAAACTCCCTTGGAATAGATTTTTAGAGAAAAATTTATAGAGAGAAGAATGGAAAAATCTGAAAATTTCATCCTTAAATGGCTGGCCATAGCTTCCTAAAAAATGCAGGAAATTTCTTTCATTCTTTAGATTATATACCTGTCAAATTATTTTTTGATAATCTTTTCATCCCCTAAGTTATTCTTACTTACTAATAGCATGAAATGATACTTTCATTAACGTATTAATCCACCCTTACATACATTTCTACCCACTTATCATAATTTAAGAAATTACCAAATTGACTTGAACTTTTGTTTGAATGACATCTATATCCTGACTGGTCATAAACTTAACCATTACTACACTCACACTCTCTCTCTCACACACACACACACACATATATATTGTAATTAAATTAGGAAACTAATTTTGTATAAGAATGTGTATTTTGGGAAATGAATAGATTAAAGTACTTTGGTATTGATATGACATATTAGTTTTATAATGAAGAGAACTTATAGTTAATAAGTTTTTCTAAACTTTTCACTTAAGCAGATTTTAAATAAAGCATCTTTTCCTTTAAGTGCTTTCATTTTCCTTTTAAGGAAAAATAAAGGTGTCACAATTTTAGTGGTATCACACACACACACACACGTATCATATTCCTATAAAGGTAAAATTTTAGGCCTTACAGATTTAGCCAGAAAAGTAAGCTGGATTATAATGGATGGCATATAGTAAGAGGGTAAGATAGCCTTTTGATCACATTCAATGGGTTCATGGTTCACTGGCATGCCTATTATAGTTTTTATAAGTAGAGACATAATAGTGAACATAAAAATTATTGTTTGAGTTTATGAGCTAAAATAATAAACGTAAGAAGGAAATCTTAGGTTAGCCATACATGGATAAGAAGATCTTATTTTTTGAAATGTTATATATCCTAGCAATAGTGCTTTAAGGTATGTTGGTTGTAGGGTCTATCTACATGTATGATTGGAGATTATAACTGGATATCTTTCCATCATATGCACGTGAAAGTGATAGAGTTTTGATATGCCTATGACTCTATATTGGATAAGTTATAATTAAATAAAGGTATTAGTATCTTTATTTGATTATAATTTATATGTGTGTGTATGCGTATGTGTGTGTGTGTACACATACCATATTCTTACTATGGTAGGATTTGAGGCCTTACAGATTTACCTAAAAAAGTGAGTTGAATCATGATGGATGGCATATAGTAAAAGGGAAAAATAGCCTTTTGAATGCATTCAATGGTTTTATGATTCAACGGCACATTGATTATAGTTTTTATGAGTAGAGATATAATAGTGGACACGAAAATTATTTTATGAGATCGTGAGTTAAAATAATGAATGTAAGAAGGCAATCAAAAGTTAGGCATACATGGATAAGAGGATTTTCTTTTTCTTTTCTTTTTTAAGATAATATATATCCTTAACTAGTGTCTAGCAATACTGCTCTTGAGGTATACTAGTTGTATGATCTATCTACTTGTATTATTGGATATCGTTTCATCATGTACAAGTGAAAGTGACAGAGTTTGGATACGCCTTTGACTCTATATTGGATAAGTTCCAATTAAAGAAAGATATTAGTGTATTTATCTAATTATAACTATTAGAATTTATCGGTTACATACATCTCATACATAAGCGGAATTTAAAATTTTTAACCAATAGATATGATCTTTCCATGAATTTACAATATACATATTAATGAGAATAAGAAAAATCACCTTTGATTTTTGTTGTACAGTTGATTTTCCTTCTCACTGGGTTGTCGCAAACCACAGTGTCCAAAATCGAACACCTTCAATGAGTAATCCATACTAGAGAAGGATTGAATGAACAAACAAAGGAAGAGAACAAGGGCTAGCTGAAATTCCCTAGATGCTAGCAAGGAGAGTGGCGGCTAGGGGTTTTGAGAATAAAAGAAACTCTTTTCTCTTAATTGTTCACACTTAACCCTAAAACCCGAACACTTGGATTTTTATAGTTAGGATAAAAATCCAACTTCATAATAGGATTGGGCTTTTTAAAATTGCTGGAGAATTATTAATTGGGCTTTTTGAATTATTAATAATTTATTTAGGCTCAATTAAATCCAATTTAAGCCCTTTCACAAAAGACTATGCACAAAACCCACAAACTAGGCCCTTTGTGCATATACTTGGATTTAATTACCCAAATGAATTTAAAATTCAAACAAATTAAATATGTAGGCTCCATAACACTTATGAAATATATTTAATTTATTTTTGTCCAAGAATTAGGCCTCTAAGGCCTTCTATTTGTAGTTGGTGTGTAACCCTTCCTTTTGAGGGTTTATGCGCCAACTTCACTTCTTTGGGCCTCTTTAATTCCTCCAATGGATCTATTAATTATTATATCATCCCTATAACACTTATAGTCAATTAATAATTAATTATAAAATACATTATTTTAATTAGGTTTATTTTACAGAATATTTCTAAAAAGTTCTACGAACAATTTTACTTGATCAAAATTAATTAAACTCTTTAATTAATTAATTATTCTCTTATTCACTTATCTATCCCCATAATAATATGAAATATTATTATCCTTTTCATTTTACCATTTTATCCTTTTCTCTATGTGTGTGTGACCTATTGGGTTACTGTCCATATTGGCAGTATAATATCTAATTGTTAGTTTTATTCAAAACTCACATGATTTAAACTCCTTTAAATCATTTTATCAATCCCTATGGATATTTATGATACATTATTATACAAGTCATGATTGGCCTCTAACTAGGCATCATGACTACCCAAATGTCAGGAAAGTCAAGTGGTTTGACTATACCCTTCCATAGAACTGTTACCGTGCAATTACTCATTTCACCACTCTTATCTCAATTAGATTCTAAGTATAGATTTCTATCAACTCATATAAATCTAATTATGTATGTTCTATTTATTTAACCATTGTTTCCAAAATACCTTTCATAGATCTTTATCCATCTTGGCATATTACTCTGGCCAGAGATTCTCTGAACAAGGGAATTGTAGAATCATGCGAGATAACTTCCCTTAATAAATTTGAGATAGTGAATCCTTTGTCAATCACTCAACTATCTTCAAGTAGGTCATGATATACCCAACCTCCTAACTATGTTCAGCCCCAGTTGAAAGTAATCAGTTATGGAGTCAAAGTATACCACTTGCTACTTAAGATAACTTTAGTGATCTCAATCCTAAGGATACTTGCACAACCGCTATGAAGAGATTCCTCACTGACATAGATTTAATATCCATGTGAGGATTCTCTTTATAGGTGTCCAATGAACTTGTTCTTCTAACAAGCATCCACATGTTAGCTTTGATTATATTTCATAATCACAGTTATGAGAACCATTGCTTGAACCGTTTAAGAAGCATAACATGTGCTTATCTGTCCGAATTAACAATGTCCTATCTTATTAATTCTATGACTAGGCATATTTAGATATTAACACATTTGCATGCAATAGACACCTCATATCATGAACACTTTCATGATTGCCTTTGCACTGTGTTTATAATATTAAGGACTTTATTTATTAATTTAAGATTTACAAACTCGTGTATTTAAACATAGCATTAAAAATGAGTAATGCCTTTTATTAAGAATATAAATATATATTTATGAAATACATCCCTTTTACATGTGCTCTAGGGCATACTCTCTAACAATCTTTCACTTGTACTAGAGCCAATCACTCATATGTCTTAGACCCATGCTATTTATATGGTGATCGTGCTTAATCTGGGAAAGTACTTTAGTGAGGGGATCCATCACATTATCATCTGTGGGGACCCTTTCTATTTTCACATCATTTCTAGCTATTATTTCCTTTATGAGATGGTAGCGTCTGAGAACATGCTTAGATCGTTGATGAGACCGTGGTTTCTTTGCTTGCACAATGGCTTTATTGTTGTCACAATATAGAGGAATTGGATCAACAATGCTAGGTACTACTCCTAGTTCAGATTTGAACTTTTTGATCCAGACTACCTCTTTGGCTGCTTTCGAAGCAAAAATATACTCAGCTTCTGTCGTGGAATCAGTAGTTATTTCTTCTTTAGAACTCTTCCAACTAACTACCCTCTTCCTATTATGAACACATAACCAGACTGTGATTTACAATCATCTTTGTTAGATTAAAAGCTGACATCTGTATACCCACTTACTTCCAAACTGCCCTTTCCATATACCAAGAATATATCCTTAATCCTTCTCAAGTACTTAAGGATATTCTTGATAGCTGCCCAGTGTTCCTCTCCAAAATTGGATTAGAATATGCTTGTAACACTTAAAGCAAAAGCTATATCTAGACATGTACATAACATAGCATACATGATAGAATCAATTGCAGATGCATATGGCATTCTATTCATGCTCTCTCTATCCTCTAGTGTTTGTAGACACATAGACTTAGAAAGGTGTTTCCCATGCACCATGGGTATGAACCCTTTGTTAGAGAGATCTATATTGAACCTCTTCAATACTTTATCTATATATATACTTTGAGAAAGACCTAGCAACCTATTGGGTCTATCTCTATAGATCCTTATTCCCAGAATATAGGATGCTTCTCCAAGGTCTTTCATGGAGAATTGCTTGGATAAAAATATTTAATAGATTAGAGAAGAGAAATGTCATTTTCCATGATCAATATGTCATCCACATATAGAACCAGGAAGACAATTACACTCCCACTGACCCTTTTATACACACAAGGTTCATCTTCATTTTGTGAGAAACCAAACTCTTTGATTGTCTTATTGAATCGTATGTTCCAGCTCCTAGAGGTTTGCTTCAATCCATAAATGGATCTTTGAAGCTTTCATACCTTTTTGCCATTTCCTAATGTGAACCCTTCTGGTTGTGTTATATACACATCCTCAGTTAGATTTCCATTTAGGAAAGCTGTCTTCACATCCAGTTGCCAAATCTCATAATTATAATGAGCTATAATGTCTAAAAGTATTCTTATAGACTTAAGCATCTCTACAGGAGAAAAAGGTTTCATCATAGTCAATACCTTCTTTTTGACGATAGCCTTTTGCTACTAAGCGAGCTTTATGGGTAACTATATTACATTCCATGTCGGTCTTCTTTTTGAAGACCCATTTACACCCTATGGGTTTTATCCCTTCAGGTGGTTGAGTTAAAGTCCATACTTTATTCTCATACATGGAGTCCATTTTAGACTGCATAGCCTTAAGCCATAAATCATGTTCTGAATTGTTCAAAACTTCTTGATAGCTTGTAGACTCATTATCCTCTACTACAGTTATACCTCTATCCATATCAATGTGAAATCCATATCTCACAGGGATAGAATGCATCCTAGTAGATCTTCTAGGATTTTGTGTATAGTCAGGTTCAACTATAATCTTATCATTATGAAATTCAGTCTCGGGTTCAATCGATTGATCTACTTCTATTTGTGGGTCTTAAACTTCACCAAGTTCAATTTTACTCCCACTGTCCTCTCGTAGGAGAAATTCTCTTTCCAAGAAGACAACATGCCTTAAAAAAATACCTTTTGTTCTAAGGGATGATAGAAAAAATATCCAAATGTTTCTTTTATATATCCCACAAATAAACATTTGTCAGACTTAACATCCAGTTTGTCTGACACTGTCCTCTTCACATAAATAGGACAACCCCATACTTTCATATGAGAAAGTGTGGGTTTCTTGTTATTCAACATCTCATATGGAGTAACATCAACCGATTTACTAGGAACTCTGTTTAACACATAAACAATAGTTTCTAGTGCATATCCCCAAAAGGACTTAGGCAAGTCTACTTGGCTCATCATGGATTGAACCATATATAATAGTGTTCGATTTCTCCTCTTAGATACACCATTGTGTTGTGGTGTATATGGTGGAGTCCATTGAGATAAAATCCCATTATCTCTAAGATAATCTTGAAATTCTTGGCTTAAGTATTCTCCACCTCGATCTGATCTAAGTGTTTTAATACTCTTGCCAAGTTATTTTTCTACTTCATTTCTGAATTCTTTAAACTTTTCAAATGCTTCTAATTTATATTTCATTAGATATATGTATCCAAACCTGGAATAATCATCTATGAAAGTAATGAAGTAGGAGTAACCTCCTCTGGCATGTATAGTCATTGGACCACATACATCTGAATGTATTAAGTCCAAAACCATTTTAGCTTGTTCTCCTTTACCAATAAAAGGAGCTTTTGCCATTTTTCGAATAAATAAGATTCACATGTATCAAATGATTCATAATCAAATGATCCCAAATAACCTGATTTGTGTAATTTGGTCATGCGTTTCTCATTTATATGTCCTAAACGACAATGCCATAAGTATGAGGTATTTAGATTATCTTGTTTCATTCTCTTGGTATCCACATTATGAACTTCTTTAATTAAATCAAGAACAAATATACCATTCTCAATGATAGCTTTTGCATAAAACATATTGTTCTTAAAAATGTAACAACACTTGTCCTTTAAAGAAATGTCATAATCGTTCAATAAACGACTGAAAGAAATAATACTTTTGGATAAAGCTGAAACATAATAAGAATTATTTAATTCCAATATTAATCCACTTAGAAGAGGCAAATGGTAAGTCCTCACAACTATTGTAGAGATATTTTGTCCAGTAGCTAATTGTAAACATGTTTCTACCTTTCCAACTCTTCTAAAGCTTCTAAGCCCCTGTAAATCATTACATAAATGAGATCCACATCCGGTATGTAATACCCAAGATTGTTTTGAAGCAATAGAATAAGTATTAATTTCAATCATATGAATACCTGAATTAGAAGCATCAGCTTGCTTCTTCCCTTTGAGAGAATCTAGATAGGCCTTGTGGTTACGCTTCCAATGACCATCTTTTCCACAATGGAAGCAAGTTCCTTTAGGATTCTCTTTCTTGGCAACCTTTTTCCTAGATATCCCACCATTCTTTGGCTGTGCCTTGGTTATCTTCTTCTTCTTCTTCTTCTTTTGCTTCTTGCCTTTAGCAGAAGTGACAACCATGACACCCAAGAAGGATCCATCAGCTATTTTGAGCATGTTGATTAACTCAGGAATGGATACTTGGATCTTGTTCTTGTTGAAGTTAAGCACGAAAGGTGCATAACTTGGAGCCAACGAGTACAAGATTAAATCTATGTATAGATCATTATCCATTACATAGCCAAGTCTACTTAAATGCTCAATATACCCATACATCTTCAATGCATGAGTAGCAGCTGAAGTGCCTTCCACCATTTTGTAGCTAAATAGAGCTTGAGCAATCTCATATTACTCAGTTCTAGCCTAAGAAGAATAAAGCTCCTCTAGATACAAAATGATGGTTCCAGCATCCATTATCTCATGTTGCTTTTGAAGCTCCGAGGTCATAGTACCTAGCATCAGACATGCTGCTGCTTCACTATCCTCCATGTATTTTCGATAAGTGCCTTTGATCTCATCAATGGAATCATCTGATGGAAGTGGTGGTGGATCTTTATACAAGATATAATGGATTTTTTCAGCTATGAGAACAATTCTCACTTGCCTGATCTAGTCAGAATAATTGCTGCCAACTAGCTTGTTATCCAAGATTGATCATATATTAATGTTTGATGTGCTCATGATGATGACCTAGATGTGAAAAAGAAAATATATGAGAGTATGTTCATATATATGTATGCATTAATTAGGTCTTTAATTAATCCATTTACTCCCACTATTTTATTGCGAATTAATAGCCCTCACTATATAATCCGAGAAAACCCGATGGTTTTCTTAGTGGGCCAATATCCAATCCTTGATATGTAATTTGACCTTGAATGTGGTCAACAAACCAAACTCCATACCCTTGAAAAGTAGGTATCTCTATACCAATTATGTCTCTAAACAACTATTGGATCATTAGGTTATCAACTCTTGATGCATGCATATCATATATGCATTCCCTAATCTTGCTTCTAGAACCATTAGCCTTGATTGTGGTCAACAAGCTAATGGACTAGCTAAGATGACCCATTTAATTAGATTTGAACATATTCAATATAATGTGAGCTTGACTGTGGTCAACAACCCACACTATAAAGAAATCTGGTTCTCCTCAAATTAATGGAAGGCTTATATACCTTAGTATTTGTTTGAGGGTTTTAGTTAATTAAGTCTCATCATATATGGTTGGAATACATTGGTATGCATCCTATATCTATCACATAAATATAAGCATACAAATATGGTATAATTATGGATTTTACTACATTGATTTCTCCGAGCCAAAAGGGAAATCAAAAGGTCATACCTAGGTTGTATGCATGATTCAAACAAGTAAAAATAATTACATTATCTTCAAACTTGTTGGTTCTCCATCCGGCCCATCTTGCTCCTTGATAGTGGTCTCTTTCTCTATCTCTAATTCTAATTTCAATAATCTAATTACATATTACAATTTGAAAAGAAATATAAACCAAAAACAAGTGGCCGAGACATGAAAATCCTCATTGGCCCGAAACATGCATTATGCTCAATTACATTAGGCCTTGTCCATAACTATCCATCATGCCAATCATACGCCCTTATATGCATTTATAATGCATAAAGTAAAACATCTAATGGATTACTAACTTTGTTTCAACTCTTAAAACTTACTTTAGAGTTATTTTAATAATGTGATCAAATTAGGAAACTTTTTCATTTTGGAAACTTTCATTTTAGGAAACCTTTTCTCATGCATGTGTTCTTGCCTTAATAATTAATCCAATTGATTATTAATTAATTATTAATTAATTATTTAATTAATTAATCATATTAAATAATTAAAAGAATCAATTTTGGTCTTTAGATAAAGGGTAGGCCGAAACCCACCAAACTAAACCCTAAATGTGTTCACACACAAACTAGTTTTGTGTCTTTTGGACCATTTGGGTCTTTTGGAATGTGCCAAGCCCACTCCAGCCCTTAAAACCCATTAATAAACTTAATTATAGTTTATAATATTTAATTTAAATCAGCTCCTTGGGCCCACCAAGTCATTCACTAATTTAAACCAAGTCTGTAAATACAATTAAGCCCATTAAGTGGTTTTAATGAATTAAAACTAATCCAATTAATTTAAGGCCCATTTTAATTAATCTAATTCATTAAAAATACATTAATATGTCATATATTTTAGATGTAGAAGATTAAAAATCTTTCTAAACATGAAAAAACCAAGAACATACCAAGAAAACACAAAAAACACCAATTTATTGAACTTTTCGACTAAACTAGTTTTCATGCAAAACTTATTCGATTTTTATCTTGTTTGATCCTATGGCTTAATATAACATATTAAACACATAAATTATCATCAAAATAATCTTAGAGTGGATCAATAAAAAATTAATTTAGAACGGCCCCTAAACTTTTATTAAAAAATAGAACCCTACATGCCATTTGCAATGGTTCTTTTCTTAAAAGAATTGTTTTTATTTTTTGTTTTATATATTTGATCACATACATCCAGAAATAAATATTTCTCATTCATGAACAATCAAATCTGATATTTTAAAGTTCATGAAATAAATAACTCAAAAATAAAACTTATTCCGCATAAAAATATAGAATAGTAGATTCATGGCAAAACCGAGGCTCTGATACCATGTTAGAATTTATCGGTTACATGGATCTCATACATAAGCAGAATTTAAAAATTTTAAACAATAGATCTGATCTTTCCATGAATTTACAATATACATATTAATGAGAATAAGAAAAATCACCTTTGATTTTTGTTGTACAGTTGATTTTCCTTATCACCGGGATGTCGCAAACCACAGTGTCCAAAATCGAACACCTTCAATGAGTAATCCACACTAGAGAAGGATTGAATGAACCAACAAAGGAAGAGACCAAGGGCTGGCCGAAATTCCCTAGATGCTAGCAAGGGGAGTGGCAGCTAGGGTTTTTGAGAATGAGAGAAACTCTTTTCTCTTAATTGTTCACACTTAACCTTAAAACCCTATCACTTGGATTTTTATAGTTAGGATAAAAATCCAACTTCATAATAGTATTGGGCTCTTTAAAATTTCTGGAGAATTATTAATTGAGCTTTTGAAATTATTAATAATTTATTTGGGTTCAATTAAATCCAATTTAAGCCATTTCACAAAAGACTATACACAAAACCCACAAACTAGGCCCTTTGTGCATATACTTGGATTTAGTTACCCAAATGAATTCCAAATCCAACCAAATTAAATATGTAGGCTCCATAACACTTAAGAAATATATTTAATTTATTTTTGTCCAAGAATTAGGCCTCTAAGGCCTTCTGTTTGTAGTTGCCGTGTAACCCTTCCTCTAGAGGGTTTCTACGCCAACTTCACTTCTTTGGGCCTCTTTAATTCCTCCAATAGATCTATTAATTATTATATCATCCCTATAACACTTATAGTCCAATAATAATTAATTATGTAATGTATTATTTCAATTAGGTCCATTTTACAAAACATTTCTAAAAAGTTCTACGAATAATTTTACTTTATCATAATTAATTAAACTCTTTAATTAATTATTCTCTTATTCACTTCTCTATCCCCATAATAATATCAAATATTATTATCCTTGTCATTTTACCATTTTATCCTTTTCTCTATATGTGTGTGACCTATTGGGTTTCTGTCCATATTGGCAGTATAATATGTAATTGTGAGTTCTATTCAAAACTCATATGATTTAAACTCTTTTAAATCATTTTATCAATCCTTATTGATATTTATGATACATTATTATACAAGTCATGATTGGCCTCTAGCTAGGCATCATGACTACTCAAATGTCAGGAAAGTCAAGTGGTTTGACTATACCCTTCCATAGAACAGTTACCGTGCAATTACTCCTTTCAACACTCTTATCTCAATTAGATTCTAAGTATGGATTTTAGCCAAATTATATAAATCTAATTATGTATGTTCTATTAATTTATTGTTCCTAAAATGCCCTTCATGGGTATCTATCCATCTTGGCATATTACTCTGGCCAGAGATTCTCTAAACAAGGCAATTATAGAATCATGCGAGATAACTTCCCTTAATAAATCTGGGATGGTGAATCCTTTGTCAATCACTCAACTATCTTCTAGTAGGTCATGATATACCCAACCTCCTAACTATGTTCACCCCCAATTGGAAGTATCAGTTATGGAGTCAAATTATACCACTTGTTACTTAAGATAACTTTGGTGATCTCAAATCTAAGGATACTTGCACAACTGATATGAAGAGATTCCTCACTGACATAGATTTAATATCCATGTGAGGATTCTCTTTGTAGGTCTCCAATGAACTTGTTCTTCTAACAAGCATCCACATGTTAGCTTTGATTATTGATAAGTGTGGATTATATATAGTTTTTGATATGTTTTAAGTTGTATTATTTAGTTGTTTTGGTTTTATTTAGGTTAAATTCAAATTAATTTGTTAATATTTATGTTTTTGAAGTTAATTCTATGTTTTTCTTGATTTTCAGGTTTAAATTGTTAAAAAAGGGATTAAATAGCAAAAAGGACAAAGTTTAGGGCCAGAAGTGCAAATATGAAGAATTGTTGCGAGAAAATTGACGTTCAGTCCAGAGCCTTCACACGTGACCACGTGAAAATACTGAAGAATTCTACCTGTGGCCACGTGAAGGTTTGATACTTAGAGGACATGGCCATGTGAAGACATAAAACATGAAAAGCCATGGCCACGTAAAGGAATTCTGGAGGAAGACAAGGGAAACATGTGACCACGTGGATTCCAAGTGAAGGACCACACGTGGCCACGTGTGAAGAAAGGCCTAGAGAACACATGACTACGTGTTCAAATACACAATGAAGGGTGTGGCCACGTGATGCTATTCCCATTTCGCGAAGGATTTTGTCGCACTTCCTATTTTGGGCAGAAATTACTTCCTATTGAATTCTAAGAGTTTGAGAAGGAATTTATGACTTATTTGGCCTATAAATAGGAAGCTAAAACACTGAAGAAGGGGGTCGTTTCTTTTAATTAAACTTTACTTTTCTTTAGTTATTTTACGTTGCTTTGTTTTTACTATTTTGTTGAACACTTTATTTTAATTTTAAGAATGGTTTATGAGTAGTTTTCTTTAACTTTTGCTGAAGGATACTTGAATCCTTAACTTGTATTGTTATGACTTAAGTTGTTCTTCAATTTAAATACAAGTTGATTATTTCTTGGTTCTTAAATCTAGTCTTGTCTTTTCTCAATTTTAAGTTGATTATTAACTTGATTAAGCATTGGTTAATTAATTGGTTTAAGTTGATTAATGACTTGCATGCTCTTAGGTTAATTTAGTTGGATTAATGCATGATTATAATCTGAATAAGCTATAATTATGTGTTGATTTGAGTAAGTTAAGATTAAGAAAAGTGTAACCAAGAATATGTTGAAGTTAAATCTCTTGAGAAAGGCTTTAATAGACATCTAGGAGACTTAATTCAGTTCCTTATGCTAAGTGTTAAGTTTATCTGAATAAGAAAATTTGATACTTAGAATGATAATCTTGAATAAAGTTATCTGGTTTTATTAAACTGAATTTTCCATAATCACTTGTATGTTTTCTTTTCTAGCAATACTTGTTAAGGTGGATAGTCCTTTAGTGAAAGTTGTTTTTAATATTGATTTTCACCTCATTCAATTTACTTGCTTTCAATAGATCTTTTCTTTACTTTAGCTCATTCAATTATTTTAGTTTGGATTTAAATTATTGTTTTTAGTTTTAATTCTTCAATCATCACAAATTTGTGATTTCTCTTCTTTCTTTAACATACAAAAATTGGTTTTGAAATTGAAATAACACATTCAAGCACAAGTTTCCCTTGGGTTCGATATTTTGGGTCATAATCTTGTTTCCCTATATTACTAGCCGATCTAGTACACTTGCTAGCACCGGTCAAGTTTTTGGCGCTGTTGTCTGGGATACATTGGTGTTTGTTTATTTATTTTGATTTTAAAGTTATTTTTATGTGTTTTTCTTATCTTCTTCATCTATTTTCTTATTTTCTTTTTGGGTGACCATTGATTTATGGTGAGAGACAACCCCATCCTACCATTAGACCCTAAAATTAAAAGGACATTCCATAGGATTAGAAGGTTAAGAGGCAACATGAATGACCCAAAAATAGAACAACCTATAAATGATCCACCACCTAGGATCGAAGAGCAACACATACCCCACCAAGCTCCCGGGAATGGGTATAGACCTAGAACAATTAGGAATTATGCTATCCCTAGGTGGAATGAAGAACATAGAACTATTAGGATTCCTCACCACCAACCTTTTGAGATTAAACCCGCTACCATCACTATGGTACAAAAAAACTAATATTTGGGTTTGGACATAGAGGATCTTGTACAACACTTGGATATGTTCTTAGAAGTGAGTGACACTTTGCAAATTCCTAATGTATCGACTGATGCAATTAGGTTGAAACTCTTTCCATTTACCCTAATAGGAAAAGCTAGGGATTGGCTACAAATGCTACCAAATCAATCCATCCATTATTGGCAATAAATGAAAGAAAAATTTCTTTGCAAGTTCTTCCCACCTACTAAGACTGCCCTCATTAGGAAAGAAATTAGTGATTTCCAGCAATTTTATGAGGAGCCATTCCATGAAGCATGGGAAAGATTTAGGAGACTTTTCAAAAGTTGTCCACATCATGAAGTTCCTATTTTTCAACTAATGCATATCTTCTATGCAGGTGCCCATCCATCAGCAAGATCTTTGCTAGATGCAGTCTCAAATGGTAGTTTCATGAACCAAATCCCCGAAGATGCATTTTTGCTTCTTGATGAGATTGCCACCAGTGATGCTCAATGGGCAACCTCTAGAGCAACTCAAAAGAAACAGGGGATTTATAATATTGATGAAATAGCCATGCTGAAAGCTCAATTAGAATTAATGGAAAAAAGACATTTAAAAGAAATAAATGAGCTTAAAGCTAAAAATGTTTCTATGTTATCTAATGAAGTTGATTCTTATGCAGGAATTCAAGGACCTTTGGGAATGAAGAATAATGAAGGAATGATGGAAGAAGTAAATGCCTTGAACCTATATAGCAACACTTACAATGTGGGATGGATAAGCCATCCAAATTTTTTATGGAGGGAAGGTAATCAAGGTTTTTCTTCTAACCTAATCTTAGACCCAATTTAATCATAATCAACCTCCCAATAATCAACTTCCATACCAAAACCAAGCTCCACCACATTATCCAAACCAATACCCATCACAATCATACCACCAACCACCCGGTTTTCAAAAATCTCAACCTCCCCCTCCTCAAGAAAAGAAATCTAACATTGAAGAAATGATTGCAAATTTCATGGCCTCCCAAAATTCAATTTTAGCTAGCTAAGATGCTAGATGGAAATCATAAGATATTTGGATGAGGAACCAAGAGGCATCAATTAGGAACTTAGAGAACCAAATGGGACAACTTGCTAGTTCCTTATCAAACTGTACTCAAGGGATATTTCCATCTAATGTAGACCGAAATCCAAATGAGGAAGCCAAAGCAATCACCTTAAGGAGTGGGAAAGAGTTAGAGAAGACTGAAATTGGTAAGAATTCTTCCTCAAGGGTGGAACCGACAATCGAGGTAAGTAATTCTAACTCAGAAAATACTGAAAAATTACCTCCTACAGTTGAGAAGGGTAAAGGTAAGAACAAACTTGTTTCTACTGTTCTTGATGAATCTCAATTACCATTTCCTGTTCTAGCTAGAAAAGAAAAACAAAATGAACAATTGAGCAGATTTTTAGACATGTTTAAGAAGCTACATATAAATTTACCATTTGCTGAAGCTTTGCTACACATGCCTAAATATGCTAAATTTATGAAAGAATTGTGCTCTAATAACAAAAAGTTAGAAGGCATAGGAATGGTTCAATTATCCGGTAATTATAGTGCCATATTAACCAATAAAATTTTTGAAAAATTAGAAGATCCAGGTAGTTTTACATTGCCTTGTGAACTAGGGGGGAATTTTGTTGGGAATGCTTTATGTGATTTGGGTGCTAGTATTAATTTGATGCCTTATTCAATTTGTAGGAAATTGAATCTAAGTGATTTAAAGGAAAACCGAATGACGCTTCAATTGGTGGATAGATCGGTAAAGAGGCCAAAAGGAATCATTGAGGACTTATTGGTAAAAGTCAAAAATTTTATCTTTCCGGTTGATTTTGTGGTTATGGACATGGAAGAAGATAGGAAAGTGCCATTAATTATGGGGAGGCCATTCTTGAACACAGCAAGAGCGTTAATTGATGTTCATGGATAAAAGGTCACTTTAAGATTCAACGAGGAGGAAATGGTTTTTAATGTTAATAAAATTTTAAAACACCCCTCATATGATTTTGAAGAATCCATTTACTTTGTTGATAAATTTCAAGAATGTGCCAACACAAAACAAGAAGATATCATTCTCAATGATGAACTTCAAAGTTGCTTAATGCATCCCAAGCCAATGGAAGAGTTGGATACAAAGGAGAAAGAGTTGATACAAAATTTGGAACAAGAGAATAGTGCAGATAAGGAAATGGAGGATGAACCATCCCCTCATAAGGGAGATTCTGAACTTAAAACACTTCAATCTCATTTGAAATATGTATTTTTAAGTGGTAATGCTAATCCGGTAATTATCTCATCTTCATTAACAGATTTGGAAGAAGAAATGCTGATCGGAGTCCTCAAAAAGCACAAAGGAGCAATTGGTTGGGCAACATCCGACTTGAAAGGAATTAGCCCCAGCTATTATACACATCGTATACCCATGGAGGACAATTTTAAACCGGTGGTACAACCTCAACGAAGACTCAACCCAACTATGCAAGAGGTAGTGAAAAAGGAGGCATTGAAACTACTTGATGTAGGTATTATCTAGCCTATCTTTGATAGTAATTGGGTAAGTCCTGTTCAATGTACGCTTAAAAAGGGAGGAATGACTGTAGTGATCAATGAAAATAATGAATTAATTCCTACACGTACAATAACGGGATGGAGGGTGTGTATTGACTATAGGAGGCTGAATAATGCCACTAGAAAATACCATTTTCCATTGCCCTTTATTGACCAAATGTTAGAAAGATTGGCAGGAAATAAATTTTATTATTTCTTAGATGGATATTTGAGGTACATGTAAATACCTATAGCCCCGGAAGACCAAGAAAAGACCACATTCATATGTCCATATGGAACATTTACATATAGAAGAATGCCTTTTGGTCTTTGTAATGCACCTGCCACATTTCAACGTTGCATGATGGCCATATTTCATGACTTTATTGAAACATTTATGGAGGTTTTCATGGATGATTTCACTATTTATGGTCATGATTTTGAATCTTGTTTGTATAATCTAGCATTGGTTTTGAAAAGGTATCAAGAAACTAATCTTGTGCTAAATTGGGAAAAATGTCATTTTATGGTTAGAGAAGGCATTGTCTTGGGGCATAAAATTTCTGAAAAAGGCATTGAGGTTGATAAAGGAAAAAATGATGTGATAGAGAAACTACCTCTACCAATTAGTATTAAGGGCATTAGGAGTTTTCTTGGTCATGCCGGGTTTTATCATCGGTTTATTAAGGATTTTTCTTAAATTGCCAAACCACTTTCTAATTTATTGCTTAAAGATGCTGCATTTAACTTTGATGCTGAGTGTTTACAGGCTTTTAACCTATTGAAGCAAAAATTAGTTAGTGCACCAGTCATTGCATCACCCGATTGGAGCTTACCATTTGAAATTATGTGTGATGCAAGTGATTATGCAGTTGAAGCAGTCTTAGGACAGCGAAAGGAGAAGATTTTCTACACCATCTATTATACAAGCCATACATTGACCGGAGCCCAAGTAAATTACACCACTACAGAGAAGGAACTCTTAGCAATAGTGTTTTAATTTGAGAAATTCAGATCTTACCTCTTAGGATCAAAAATTACAGTGTGGTCGGATCATGCCGCATTAAGACATCTTTTTGCAAAAAGGGGTTCTAAACCAAGACTTATCCGATGGGTGCTACTACTACAAGAGTTTGATGTTGAGATAAAAGATAAGAAAGGAGCAGAAAATTTTGTAGCTGACCATATATCTAGATTGGATCATGCTAGCATCGAAAAGGGTGAAATTTCTGACTTATTTCTCGATGAACATATTTGTCCTTTTTATACTTATGAAAAATCGGTTCCATGGTATGCTAATATAGCCAATTTTCTTGTAGGTGGTTATCTTCCTAAGGAGTTTACTTGGCAACAAAAAAAAAGCTCATAGCGGATGCCAAGCATTACCTTTGGGATGATCCATATCTTATCAAGATATGCACAAATCAAGTACTAAGAAGGTATGTACCGGAATCGAAATATAAATCTATCATGCAACAATGCCATGGAGGTGAAGTTGGGGGACATCACGGGCCAAATAGAACAGTTCAAAAGATACTCCAATCAGGTTTTTTCTGGCCTACTTTGTTTGAAGATGTAAGATCTTTTATAACAACTTGTGATAGATGCCAACGAGTAGGAAATATATCCAAAAGAGATGAGATGCCTATGAACAATGTGCTGGAAATAGAAATCTTTGATGTATGGGGCATTGATTTTATGGGACCTTTTCCAAATTCATTTGGGTTTGAATATATCTTGGTAGCAGTGGATTATATGAGTAAATGGGTAGAGGCAATAGCTACTAGAACATGTGATGCAAAAATTGTGCTGGAATTCATTAGGAAGAATATTTTCACTAGATTCGGAGCACCTAGAGCTATTATAAGTGATGGAGGCAAACATTTTGTCAACCATCAATTTAAGACCTTGCTTAAGAAATTTGGTGTTAAGCACAAAATCACAGCCCCATACCATCCTCAAGCCAATGGACAAGTGGAAGTATCTAATAGGGAGTTGAAATCAATCTTAGACAAAACAGTGAATAACTCTAGAAAAGATTTGTCTTTTAGGTTAGATGAGGCTTTATGGGCTTATCGAACTACATTTAACACTCCTATAGGTATGTCTCCCTTTAGAATTGTTTTTGGAAAAGCATGTCACCTTCTAGTCGAATTAGAACATAAAGTATATTGGGCTACAAAATTTCTTAACTTTGATTTGAGAAATGCAGGAGAAAGGAGAAAATTGCAGCTCAATGAACTCGATGAAATTCGACAATGGTCATATAATAACACTGCACTTTATAAAGAAAATACCAAAGATGGCATGACAAGCATTTAAGGGTAAAAGATTTTGTTCCGGGAATGTTAGTACTTCTTTATAATAGTTGTCTTCGTTTGTTTCTAGG
Source organism: Excoecaria agallocha (assembly GCA_037975025.1). Classification (NCBI taxonomy): domain Eukaryota; kingdom Viridiplantae; phylum Streptophyta; class Magnoliopsida; order Malpighiales; family Euphorbiaceae; genus Excoecaria; species Excoecaria agallocha. The sequence goes on from JBBPFJ010000182.1 coordinate 112,952, forward strand.
AAAGCTAAAATCGAAGTGGCTTGGACCATATCAAGTGATGTCAAGCAACAATTTTGGGGTAGTGAGGATTAAAAGCTTACAAGATGGACGTGAATTTACAGTCAATGGTCACCGACTCAAACCATACCAAATAGGACAACAAGAGGTTGCGGAAGCAACCATGGTTCTTCAAGATACTTAAAAAACGATTTGGAAAGTCTAGCTAGAGACTCCAAAAACTCAGAACTTCAACCTTTTATCTCTTTTATGTTTTCAGTCAAATTTTGTATTTTTGTTGCATGTTTGTGTGTTTTGATTCATGAAAAAGAACATTAACAAGGTTTTAAAATGAACACATGTTTTTCCTGGAAAAGATTTGGTGTTTTCAAAGCTTGAAATGGAAAAATTGCATTTATCGAAGTTTAATTGTGCATATAGGTTCAAAGATGTAGAAAGAATACAGGTACACGTGACCACATGTGGCTTTCCCTTAGCCATCATGTGGCCACGAGTTGCCAAGACTAGTTAAGACACATGACCACGTGTATTTCACAAGAGAACTTCACGTGGCCACGGTTGAAGTTACTGTCCTATCTTCTAAACATCGCGTGACCACGTGTATTTTACAAGAGAAACATCAAATGGCCACGGCTTGAAGTTCTGCTCTTCCATTTTCACATCGCGTGACCACGTGAAGTTCAAAGGAGAACCATCACGTGGCCACGCATGCCCAAAGAGTAAAGGCACACGTGACCACGTGTGGTTCTTCCCATAAACCTCACGTGGCCATGCCTTCACCTTCTGCCTATATACACATCTTCACGCTAGTTTTTTTCTTCTTCCTCATTTTCTTTGCTCTCACCGGCGCCCACGCTTCATCACCACAAAATTCACCTGTGCCCACGGATTTTCACTCACCACCAATCACCACCACCTCTACCGGAATAGATCTTCATTTGCTGGGACAGCAAAATTTTGAGGAGGGGGTAGCCTCCTTTCAGGGAGTTTGTCTTCAACTTTTCTTTTCTTTTTCATGAATCAAACTTTGTTATTTTATGTTTTGTGTGTTGTTTTCTTTTCTTTTGTTTTATTTATGTTTGTTTTCTTTTCTTAAGTTTGTAAAATATATTAAAGACTTATGTAGTTTACCTTTTTATTTAGTTTGCATGAGAACTTAGTTTGCCCTAGTTACTTCAAAACTTTGAACAAATTGAGCTTGGATATGGAATATGCATGTTTTTGAGCCTTTGCTTAGCAAGAGAACATTTATGTTGTTTAATAAATCTTTGGATAGGTTAAACTTCAACTTGATAAATATTTGTTAGTTTCCAAATTCTTAAAAGCACTTAGACCAATTTTTGACTTAAAGAAAAATAAATACAATGAAGTAGTGAAGTAAGGAAATTTAGAGCACTAGAACCTTCCTCATCACCCTTCAAAGCATATGAACAACTCAAACAACTTAGAAAATGATCTAGGCAACAATTTTCTTGATAAACTTTCTTAAAAGACTTGTGTCCTACCTTGATAAAATTATCCTTTGTTAAGCCATTTTGAGCCTATAGGGTATGCTTAATACATACCATTAATGTGTTCTTGTTGCACCTAATATTTCAACCATATAACCTAAAAAGCTTTTATCTCGCCCTATGGAATTGGCCACTTTAGGATTAAATGGATGTATGAAAAGATTAAAGTTTTATTGGGTTTAGCAAGAAAATCTTATGAAAAGTCATTAAAAGTGAGAAATTTACCTTGTATTACCTTAAGGTTAGCTTGTGAATGCTAGTTTGTTAAAAAAAAGAGAAAAAGAAAAAGAGAGATAGCAAATATAAAAAAATATAAGTGTGGGGTATTACAAGGAAAAATGAAAAAATAATGACTTCTTAATAAAGGGCATAAAGAAAGTTTGGAATCAAGGCAAGGATGAGCAAAATATATATTGATTAAGTTATGGGATTTAGTGATCTATTTTTTCTTAGAGTGGCTATTTCTTTTGATTATCTTTTATCCATTCTTTGGTAACCATTCCCTTAGCCCCATTACAACCCTTAAAAGACCTATGTGATTTTAAGCTTGTTTTGAGTTATTTAGCGGAGATGACCTTCGGGTTCCGGTGCTAAAGGAGAGGCCTATTGTGTTTCTAGAGTTTTCAAGCGTGAAACCGATTGTATACTTATGCATTCATATATTCTATACTTCATTACCTAGTTGTGTTGATATTTTAATTATTAAAATTGCTTAAAGAGATTTGGTCTTGCACACACTCAATGAAACTATCTTATATTCTCTTGTTTGAAGTTGATCTATTTACAGGTTAAATTAAGTGCTTTTGTTAAAAATGCTAAACTTGGTTTGAAATTGCATATCTTTGTTCAAGTTTGATGGTTTTAAAGGAGGGTTTGTTCTAAATTGCTTGAGGGCAAGTAAGGTTAAAGTATGGGGTATTTGATAAGTGTGGATTATATATAGTTTTTGATATGTTTTTAGTTGTATTATTTAGTTGTTTTGGTTTTATTTAGGTTAAATTCAAGTTAATTTGTTAATATTTATGTTTTTGAAGTTAATTCTATGTTTTGCATGATTTTCAGGTTTAAATTGTTAATAAAGGGCTTAAATTGCAAAAGGAAAAAGTTTAGGGCCAAAAGTGTAAATATGAAGAATTGTTGCGAGAAAATTGACGTTCATGATGGAATATGACATGGTATGAAAATCATGATGGCACAGCGGAAAACAAAATTTTTTTTTTTATCATACATACCATACATATCCAAAGCTAGAATCGAAACATGCAATTTTAGGGTTTTTAAACTTACAACTTTAGATGCCTATAAAACTTGATTTTGATGATGATCAGCAACCAAAAAGGATATGTCCACCTTAGATCTTCACCACCAATGCCAAGGAACAGCCTTTACGCCACTCCCTCTATTCTCACACACACACTTACAAAGATGGCTTAAAATCAAGAGTGCTAGCTCTATGATTGTGTATTCGGCAATGGGAATGATTTGAAGCCACAAGATTTGATCTTGTTCTTCCTTTAGGTTACTGTTTCAGCCCGAGAACACAAGAGAACAAGAAAGATTTCTTTCCCCTTGAGTATTTCGGCCAAGAGAGAAAAATAGCAAAATGGTATACCTTTTATTCATTTAATTCATTAATATATATCACTCAATTAAGGTCAAGTGTGAGTGCCGAAAATTAAGTGTTAATTTCAGCCTCCATCACTTCCTAATTAAGAGATATATCCTAATTTAAATTCCATTAGAATTTAAATTCAAATGGCATTAGTCATTTAATAAAAAAAAACTTACTTATTTAAGGTAAAATAAGTTGCCGAATTCAACTAGTATTTTAGTTTGAATTTTGGCTACTTTAATTCCCTCTCAAGTATTATATTTTGATTAAATACAAATTAGGATTTAATACTCAATTAACTTAATTATACATAGATAATTAATCAATTGAAATTAAACCTAGCACATGCCAACAAATTTCTCTCGTGACCAACATATTTGCCTAAAACAGCTAGCTGTTTTAGGCAAAAAACTCGTTTCACATATTTGCCTAAAACAGCTAGGCAAAATCGTGGCTTAACAAATTTGCCTAAAACAGCTAGCTGTTTTAGGCAAAATCACACCTTGACAGTTTTGCCTAAAACAGCTAGCTGTTTTAGGCAAAAAAACTGTTTTTACAGATTTGCCTAAAACAGCTAGTTGTTTTAGGCAAAAATCTGTTTACCCATTTTATGCATTAATTTAACTTTAAATAAAAGTCTAAATTAATTCCCAATACACAATTTAAATATTTTAAGCCCAATGCTTTGTGTGCGATCCTATAGGTCCATTTAATGTTGGCAATGAATTAATAAATTAATTCAAAGGCTATATATATTCTCTAGCAAGATATTATAGCATTCCAAATTAAATGAAAATGCATATGGCATTTAGTGACCTAATGCAATTTTGTATAGTCCCTTACCCATAAATATCAGAATTAATATAAGGCATGGAACTAGTCATCCTTATATATATTAATTCCTTTCTTGATATTCCAGTGACACTGAACTCTCAGATAAATAATGATTACTCATTGTTTCATCTCGGTATGGCCATACACTTCTCAGTTCACTGATCAAGTGGCCGATGATATTTTCTCTCTTATTGAGAGGGGTAATCCCTTCACTTCTCTCATGCTCTCTAACATGAATTAATGCATACCCAATCATACCCGTACTTGTCACTCTGTTACGAGCACGTTAGGTGTATGTCAAAGTACACAGTAATTCATAAATTGTTTCATAGAGATTTCAGGTCTAAGAACTCCGATACAAAACTTGCATATGAGAAACACTTATGACTTGTACCATGTAGTGTTCTCATGAGCGGATCGTATCCAGATACCATGTTCTTTAACATGTATCTATGATCTCTGATTGACACTCTAGTCCTAATGATCCGTAAGACAGAACTCATAATATCAGAGAGAGCATACTAGTCTTAATTCATTGTTATTCCCATAACAATGATTGACTAGGGCTATTTAGAATGAAGTCTCGTTTGTTTCAAGGTCTTACAACCGTGTGCCTCACACATGATAACTTAAACCGAAACGATATTCTTGGATAGTTTTATCAATTGATATGCACGGGAATACAAAAGATAAAACTAATGCCTCATTTTATTAATTTCAAGTGTTTCGTTACAATGCATTGGGGCTAGGGCTTACACTAACAATCTCCCACTAGCACTAGTCCCAATTGGGCATAGCCCTAAGAACCGAACGCTCTCAAATGAGCTTCGTGCAGATTTGGACGTAACTGTTTCGTCAAAGGATCTGCTACATTGTCTTCACTTGCTATCTTGCTAACCTTGACGTCCCCACGATCAATGATTTCTTTGATCAAGTGGTACCTCCTGAGTATGTGTTTGGATTTTTGGTGTGACCGGGGCTCCTTGGCCTGTGCTATGGCCCCGTTGTTGTCACAGAAAATTTCTAATGGATCTAGGATGCTTGGGACCACTCCTAATCCAGTAATGAAATTTTTAATCCAAACAGCCTCTTTTGCAGCCTCACTTGCTGCAATATACTCAGATTCTGTAGTTGAGTCGGCAACGGTTTCTTGCTTCGAGCTTCTCCAGCTGACAGCACCACCGTTCAAAACAAAAACAAACCCAGATTGCGATCTAGAACCCTGAGTGCTGGTCTGAAAAGCAACATCGGTATAACCTTGTATGACGAGCTCTTCTTGACCACCATACACCAAGAAGTGATCCTTAGTCCTTCGCAGGTACTTCAGAATCCCTTTTACAGCAAACCAGTGCTTCTCACCAGGGTCTTGCTGAAACCTACTGGTTATACTCAGTGCATGAGCAACATCCAATCTAGTACATAACATAGCGTACATGATAGATCCAATAGCAGATGCATATGGGATTCTACTCATGTTGTCCCTTTCCTCTTTGGTTTTAGGGCACTGTTCTTTAGTCAAAGGAACTCCCAAAGCCAAAGGTATGTACCCTTTCTTTGAGTCTCCCATACTAAAATGCTTTAGTACTTTGTCTATGTACTTTTCTTGACTTAGTCCCAAAAGTCGATTCGATCTATCTCTATAGATTCAAATACCAAGTATTGTCTCGGCTTCACCTAAGTCTTTCATTGAGAAACATTTTCCCAACCATTGCTTAACCTTTTGCAATGTTGTAATGTCATTCCCAATGAGAAGGATGTCGTCCACATATAGGACTAGAAATACTACTATGCTCCCACTAACCTTCTTGTACACACAAGGCTCATCTTCGTTCTTGATGAAGTCAAATTCTTTGACTGCCTCATCAAAATGAAGATTCCAACTTCGGGATGCTTGCTTTAATCCATAAATGGATTTTTGAAGCTTACAAACCTTCTTAGGATGCTTGGGATTGACAAAACCTTCAGGCTGTGTCATATACACATCCTCAAGTAAATTTCCGTTAAGGAAAGCAGTTTTGACATCCATTTGCCATATCTCATAATCATGATATGCAGCTATGGCAAGCAAGATCCTAATGGATTTGAGCATGACTACAGGCGAAAAGGTCTCGTCATAGTCTACACCATGAGTTTGTCGAAAACCTTTTGCTACTAGTCTACCTTTATAGGTCTTATCAGCTTTGAGTTTGAATAGCCACTTGCATTCAATTACCTTAGCACCTTCCGGTGGATCAACCAAGGTCCAAACCTCGTTATCGTACATTGATTGCATCTCGGATTTCATGGCTTCAAGCCAATTTTTTGAGTCTGGGCTCTCAATAGCTTCTCGATAGGTAGTAGGATCCTCACGATCTACTAACTCAATAGTGTCACTGTCAGTGATTAGAAATCCATATCTCTCAATCTCCTGACGTACCCTACCGGACCTTCTAGGTTCTTGTGTAATGGGTTCTTGTTCCACAACTGGTTGTGAACTTTATCTCATTTCCAAACCATCCTCTATAGGAGTTTGTGGTGCTTGAATTTCTCCAAGTTCTACTTTACTCCCACTGTCTTTCTTGAGAAGGAACTCCTTTTCCAAGAAAATAGCCTTGCGAGCAACAAATACTTTGTTCTTGGCTTGTGAGTAAAAGTAGTATCCCTTTGTTTCTTTAGGATAACCCACAAACAAGCAGACAGTGGATTTGAACTCTAGTTTTTCGGATGTTAATTTCTTAACATGTGCTTCACAGCCCCAAATCTTGAGAAAAGACATATTGGGTTCCTTCCCAGTCCATACCTCGTATGGTGTCTTCTCAACTGCTTTAGTTGGAGTACGGTTCAATAGAAACGCAGCAGTTTCTAATGCATAACCCCAAAAAGAGATAGGAAGATTAGCTTGACTCATCATAGATCGAACCATGTCCAACAGAGTTCGATTTCTCCTTTCGGACACACCATTCCATTGAGGTGTTCCAGGAGGAGTGAGCTGTGAAATAATACCACACTCCTTTAGATGACTGTCAAACTCTTGGCTTAAGTATTCACCACCTCGATCTGATCGAATGGCTTTTATACTTTTGCCAAGTTGGTTTTCTACTTCATTCTTAAACTCTTTGAATTTCTCAAAAGTTTCAGACTTGTACTTCATTAGATAGACATAGCCATATCTACTGAAGTCATCTGTGAATGTCACGAAGTAGCTAAAACCACCTCTAGCATGTGTACTTAAAGGTCCACATACATCGGTATGTATTAGTTCCAATAAGCCATTAGTCCTCTCGCCTTTTTTATTAAAAGGACTCTTTATCATTTTTCCATGCAAACATGGCTCGCATGTATCATAAGACTCTAAGTCGAATGACCCAAGCACTCCAGTTTTGTGGAGTCTTGAAATGCGTTTTTCGTTTGCATGTCCTAAGCGACAATGCCAGAAGTAAGTAGGGTTCAATTCATTTGATTTAACCCTCTTTGTATTAATGTTGTATATGGACTCTTTGTTTTGTAAATCAAGGATATAAAGGCCATTTTGCAACATGGCATTGCCATAAGAAATGCCTTGGCGACGAATATGAGCATTGCCATTTTTAATAACAAAATCAAATTCATCATTATCCAAACATGAAACTGAAATAATGTTTCTGCTCATAGCAGGCACATAACAACAATTATTCAAAACAATACAAAGTCCGGAAGGTAAAGTGAGGTGATAGTCGCCTATCTCCATGACAACAACTCGTGCTCCATTCCCCACACGGAGGTCCACTTCATTCTTCCCAAGTAACCGCCTATTTCTTAACCCCTGCACATTTGAACAAATGTGAGAACCACAACTGGTATCCAATACCCAAGTGGTAGAAATAGAAAGGTTAATTTCAACAACAAAAATACCAGATCTGGACGCCTTGGCTCCATTCTTCTTTTGTTCTTCCTTAAAGAGAGCGCAATTCTTCCTCCAATGCCCTATCTTGTTGCAATGGAAGCAAGTGCTCTCACTCTCTTTGAGTTTTGACGCCTTGGGCTTGGATTGGGCCTGAGGTGCACTCCCAACTGACTTGGGTTTTCCCTTTCCCTTTCCCTTTCCCTTTCCCTTAGCAGGTCCCTTCTTAATTCCCTTTTGAACCATTAGTACGGGATTGGTCTTTCGAATGTTTTCTTCAGCATTCTTAAGCATCCCATGAAGCTCAGTGACTGACTTTTTCATTGCATGCATGTTATAATTCATCACAAATGGATCATAAGCAGCAAGCAATGATCCTAAGATCAAGTCAGTGGCCAATTCCTTTGGCACTAGTACCTCAAGCTTCTCAAGAGTATCAAGATACCCTTTCATCTTGAGTACATGGGTACTAACAGGAGTACCCTCAGCCATCTTGCAAGAAATTAAAACCTTTGTTGTCACGAACCTCTCATGACGAGCTTGCTCTTGGAACATCTCCTTGAGGTGCACCATGATCGCATAGGCCTCTTGGTCCATAAATTGCTTTTGCAATTCAGGCACCATAGTGGCCAGCATCAGACATGTCACATCATTGGAGTCGCTCTTTTTGGTCTCAAAAGTTTCCTTTTGAACCGCAGAGGCGTTCCTTCCTGGTTCATCAGGCAAGGGTGCATCCAAAACATACGACTTCTTCTCTTGCTTAAGAACTATTCTTAAGTTTCGAGACCAGTCTATGAAATTGGTGCCATTCAATTTGTCCTTTTTAAGGACCGATCGCAATGAAAAATTGTTGTTTGAATATGCCATTTTCAATCTACAATAAAATTTAGCAAGATTAAATGAGGTCTTATTTATGATCCCACAAACCAAATTAATATCCCTTTAAATAATTCGCGTTAGTGATTTAATGTGGGCCAAGATCCACTTTTCACAACAACTTATTAGTCAAGCTGAGCTTGTACACCTAACAAGTTAAGTTACTTAGATAGGAAAACTCCAATCATGTCTCGTACATGACTCTTGGATCAAATGGGCTAACATCTTAAGATGTTATAGCATAACCCATTTATTAGTTGCCTAGGTCCAGGCATCCCTTTCCATGTTAAGTCCAACCTACATTCACAACCCATGCCTCACAAAGATAATCGGGCGCATCTAGGACTCCTAGTCTACATGACCGATGATCGATGCCTTGACATGTTTCGAATTAGGAAGGCAACTTTGTGACTTACTATTTTTAGGGATTCATTTTATTACAGCTTACATGGCATACGCTTTGTTATCCATACATAGCATGCATATATATATAATTGCATAAAGTAAAGCGTGACAAACATGGGCCCAAAAACCTACAACTAAGATTCTATACTATTACATAAGAATCTTCGAGTTGGGCTTCTCCACTCCGGTGGGCTTCGTCTTGATTTACAAAGTCTTCAAGTATATTCTATTCTAAGAAATAAATGAAACTTTTACAATAAAACATAATGGCTCACAGGCCATATTTAATTACAAAAACCCAAGGCCCATGAATGCACCATGCATATCCATTCATCACACCAAACTAGCAAATAAATATACATAGCATTCATGGATAAAACAAAGTCCAAATTTATTTAATTTAGCCAAGCCCATTAATGGAAATTGTGTACTTGAACCTTTAAGAGATGACCCCGTGATGGGCCTGGGCCGAAGCCCAATGGACTAAATCCTCTTATTGAATAAGTTCTCTTAAAAGCTAAAAACACAAACTAGTTAGATTTTTGCCATAAATCAACTCTAGTATAATTTCCAATTTTGCCATTTTTAATTTTATGACATACAGCCCATAAACATTAAAAATATATATAATATGTGCTAACATGAATTAAAAATAAAATCATGAAGAACACATATATAGTACACGGCATTCATGCAAAAACAAACAAACAACAAAAACTAGTTGTTTAATGCTTATGTAATGCCATAAAATGCACAAACATTTAAATCAATTTTATGAGTCATTTAATAATCTAAATAAGTCCATAAACATTGATTTAATATTCTGTACCATTTTAATCTAAATGTGTTTTTACCATTTTAATCAAAACAAAACAAACAATGTTTATTAAACATGTATCAAACACAAACTAGACATAGTTTTAAGTGATTTTAAAATTAATCAATTAAATTGTCATGGACCAGAATTAAAACCAAATTTAAAACATGTCCAGACCTGATATTTAATCTTCAAAAATCACTTACAAACATCCCAAAAATGTTTTTACATTTAATTTTGAAAACTAGTTGTTAAACTAGCAATTTACATACCAACTAGCACCTAGTTTCATAATTAACATGTACCATCAGGTATAAATAATTAAATCCAACCATTACCAGCCCTAATAACATCTTAGGACAGTATGTTAACATGTCATATTAATTATAATACCTATCTAATCAATTAAAATCGTTTTTACACCAAAACATTGCAAAAAACTAAAAACAGAAAATTTCAGATTTGCATGTTTTCATAATGACGATTTTTAATTAATTTTTTCATGCATCTAAAGCACTAAAATAAGCATGTTTAGGCTCTGATACCACTGATGGAATATGACATGGTATGAAAATCATGATGGCACAGCGGAAAACAAATTTTTTTTTTTTATCATACATACCATACATATCCAAAGCTAGAATCGAAACATGCAATTTTAGGGTTTTTAAACTTACAACTTTAGATGCCTTTAAAACTTGATTTTGATGATGATCAGCAACCAAGAAGGATATGTCCTCCTTAGATCTTCACCACCAATGCCAAGGAACAGCCTTTACGCCACTCCCTCTATTCTCACACACACACTTGCAAAGATGGCTTAAAATCAAGAGTGCTAGCTCTATGATTGTGTATTCGGCAATGGGAATGATTTGAAGCCACAAGATTTGATCTTGTTCTTCCTTTAGGTTACTGTTTCAGCCCGAGAACACAAGAGAACAAGAAAGATTTCTTTCCCCTTGAGTATTTCGGCCAAGAGAGAAAAATAGCAAAATGGCATACCTTTTATTCATTTAATTCATTAATATATATCACTCAATTAAGGTCAAGTGTGAGTGCCAAAAATTAAGTGTTAATTTCAGCCTCCATCACTTCCTAATTAAGAGATATATCCTAATTTAAATTCCATTAGAATTTAAATTCAAATGGCATTAGTCATTTAATCAAAACAAACTTACTTATTTAAGGTAAAATAAGTTGCCGAATTCAACTAGTATTTTAGTTTGAATTTTGGCTACTTTAATTCCCTCTCAAGTATTATATTTTGATTAAATACAAATTAGGATTTAATACTCAATTAACTTAATTATACATAGATAATTAATCAATTGAAATTAAACATAGCACATGCCAACAAATTTCTCTCGTGACCAACATCTAGCTGTTTTAGGCAAAAAACTCGTTTCACATATTTGGCAAAATCGTGGCTTAATAGATTTGCTTTTAGGCAAAATTGCACCTTGACAGTTTTGCCTAAAATAGCTAGCTGTTTTAGGCAAAAAAACTGTTTTTATAGATTTGCCTAAAACAGCTAGTTGTTTTAGGCAAAAATCTATTTACCCATTTTATGCATTAATTTGACTTTAAATAAAAGTCCAAATTAATTCCCAATACACAATTTAAATATTTTAAGCCCAATGCTTTGTGTACGATCCTATAGGTCCATTTAATGTTGGCAATGAATTAATAAATTAATTCAAAGGCTATATATATTCTCTAGCAAGATATTATAGCATTCTAAATTAAATGAAAATGCATATGGCATTTAGTGACCTAATGCAATTTTGTATAGTCCCTTACCCATAAATATCAGAATTAATATAAGGCATGGAACTAGTCATCCTTATATATATTAATTCCTTTCTTGATATTCCAGTGACACTGAACTCTCAGATAAATAATGATTACTCATTGTTTCATCTCGGTATGGCCATACACTTCTCAGTTCACTGATCAAGTGGCCGATGATATTTTCTCTCTTATTGAGAGGGGTAATCCCTTCACTTCTCTCATGCTCTCTAACTTGAATTAATGCATACCCAATCATACCCGTACTTGTCACTCTGTTACGAGCACGTTAGGTGTATGTCGAAGTACACAGTAATTCATAAAGAGTTTCATAGAGATTTCAGGTCTAAGAACTCCGATACAAAACTTGCATATGAGAAACACTTATGACTTGTACCATGTAGTGTTCTCATGAGCGGATCGTATCCAGATACCATGTTCTTTAACATGTATCTATGATCTCTGATTGACACTCTAGTCCTAATGATCCGTAAGACAGAACTCATAATATCAGAGAGAGCATACTAGTCTTAATTCATTGTTATTCCCATAACAATGACTGACTAGGGATATTTAGAATGAAGTCTCGTTTGTTTCAAGGTCTTACAACCATGTGCCTCACACATGATAACTTAAACCGAAATGACATTCTTGGATAGTTTTATCAATTGATATGCACGGGAATACAAAAGATAAAACTAATGCCTCATTTTATTAATTTCAAGTGTTTTGTTACAATGCATTGGGGCTAGGGCTTACACTAACAGTTCAGTCCAGAGCCTTTACACGTGACCACATGAAAATAATGAAGAATTCCACCCGTGGCCACGTGAAGGCTTGATACTTAGAGGACATGGCCACGTGAAGACATAAAACATGAAAAGCCATGGCCATGTCAAGGAATTTTGGAGGAAGACAAGGCAAACACATGACCACATGGATTCCAAGTGAAGGACCACACATGGCCACATGTGAAGAAAGGCCTAGAGAACACGTGACCACGTGTTCAAATACACAATGAAGGGTGTGGCCACGTGATGCTATTCCCATTTCAAGAAGGATTTTGTCGCATTTCCTATTTTAGGCAGAAATTACTTCCTATTGAATTCTAAGAGTTTGAGAAGGAATTTATGATTTCTTTGGCCTATAAATAGGAAGCTAAAACACAGAAGAAGGGGGTTGATTCTTAGAATTAAACTTTACTTTTCTTTAGTTATTTTATGTTGCTTTGTTTTTACTGTTTTTTTGAACACTTTGTTTTAATTTTAAGAATGGTTTGTAAGTAGTTTTCTTTAACTTTTGTTGAAGGATACTTGAATCCTTAACTTGTATTGTTATGACTTAAGTTGTTCTTCAATTCAAATACAATTTGATTATTTCTTTGTTCTTAAATCTAGTCTTGTCCTTTCTTAATTTTAAGTTGATTATTAACTTGATTAAGCATTGGTTAATTAATTGGTTTAAGTTGATTAATGACTTGCATGCTCTTAGGTTAATTTAGTTGGATTAATGCATGATTATAATCTGAATAAGCTATAATTGTGTGTTGATTTGAGTAAGTTAAGATTAAGAAAAGTGTAACCAAGAATAGGTTGAAGTTAAATCTCTTGAGAAAGGCTTTAATAGACATCTAGGAGACTTAATTCAATTCCTTATGGTAAGTGTTAAGTTTATCTGAATAAGAAAATTTGATACTTGGAATGATAATCTTGAATAAAGTTATCTGGTTTTATTAAAATGAATTTTCCATAATCACTTGTATGTTTTCTTTTATAGCAATACTTGTTAAGGTGGATAGTCCTTTAGTGAAAGTTGTTTTTAACATTGATTTTCACCTTATTCAATTTACTTACTTTCAATAGATCTTTTCTTTACTTTAGCTCTTTCAATTGTTTTAGTTTGGATTTTAATTATTGTTTTTAGTTTTAATTCTTCAATCATCACAAATTTGGGATTTCTCTTCTTTCTTTTACACACAAAAATTGGTTTTGAAATTAAAATAACACATTCAAGCACAAGTTTTCCTTGGGTTCGATATTTTGGGTCATAATCTTATTTTCCTATATTACTAGCGATCTAGTACACTTGCTAGACACCGATCAATTATCTTCCATAATCACAGTTATGAGAACCATTGCTTGAACCATTCAAGAAACATAACATGTGGTAGTTTGTCCGAATTAACAATGTCCTGTCTTGTTAATTCTATGACTAGGGATATTTAGATATTAACACATTTGCATGCAATAGACACCTCATATCATGAGCACTTTCATGATTGCCTTTGTACTATGTTTATAATATCAAGGACTTCATATATTAATATAAGATTTACATACTCATGTATTTAAATATAGCATTAAAAAATGAATAATGCCTTTTATTAAGAATATAAATTCATACATATGAAATACATCCCTTTTACATGGGCTTTAGGGCATACTCTCTAACAATAACTGCCTAATTTTATCTAGGTAAGAGTCCGAGTTATATTTGGAAATGAACTATAATATACTTCTATATAAAAGGGATCAGATATAAGTTTTGAGATTACACACATGTGCTTATTAAACATATTGCCAGTATCTCATGACCTCTTCCTAAAAAGAAATAAGTATTCTTTACTTTCCCTTTAAATCTTGCAATTTCCAAGCGATATTGAGATCATAAAATTGTTGCTCTTATCCAGTATTCATTGCTCGTGGATAAAAGTTTAGCCAGCTAAATGAAACAAGATTATTCTTTTTCGCTATTTCATTATCTTCGCTTCCACTTTTAAAGGTTTTTACACTACAAGAGGTAAATAAATTTTTTCTCTTATTGAATTATATAATTTGTTGCATTTAATTTATTGTGCATGAAATCCTTTAACATTTGTTATTGTTAAAATATAATGTTTCTTAAAATCTAAATTTGAATTGCTTAATTTTATAACTCACATTCATTCATTGCTAACTAGCTAAAACATCTATTGAGTCAATAAAATATTAATAATGAATCCACATAAATTTATAAGATATTAATAACTAATCAAATAATAAAAAAATTTAAAAGATAAATAATTACGATAAAAATAATTACTTTGCATTAACAAATAACAATTTCAATTTTGTAGAAGATATTTAGTGATATGTTTAAATTTTATAATTTTTTATATAATGTAAATATTGTGATGCCCTAAAACTTGAATCGCTTGAGAAAACCTTTTTAATATGCAAACAATATTTTTTATGCCAATTTGCATGGATCAATTTATTGAGAATGTGATATTATATTGGTAGGTATTAAGTTGAAGGCTTTTAAATTAATAATTTTAATCAAAGTATATTCTATAAATCAATAATAAGAAATTTAAAATAAATAAAAGTAAATAATAATAATA
This sequence comes from Excoecaria agallocha, assembly GCA_037975025.1. Classification (NCBI taxonomy): domain Eukaryota; kingdom Viridiplantae; phylum Streptophyta; class Magnoliopsida; order Malpighiales; family Euphorbiaceae; genus Excoecaria; species Excoecaria agallocha. Next base: position 128,033 of record JBBPFJ010000182.1, read on the forward strand.
ATAATAATAATAATAATAATAATAATAATAATAATAATTGAAAATAAGTCTTTCGAATTTTCTAATTGAAATTATTAGGGCCACAAATTTATAAAAAGAAATCAGAATAAAATAAAAGAAAAAAAAAAGGAAAAGAAAGGAGGGAAGAAAGGGAGGAGAACAGGAATGGAAGAGGGGAAAGAGATGCCACAGCTCTCTTCATCGTCGATCAATGTTGTAGACCATCGGCGCTTTCTTTGCCACAATATATATATTGATAAATAAAGGTGATTAAATTGGTATTTAAATATTGATAAATGATGGTTGTGTGTATTATCAATTTTGTTTATTGAGAAAGACAGTTGTAGGGTTTACTATCTTCCTTTTCTGTGTTGTTATTTAGCTATAAATAAAGGTAGGAAGATGAGCATTTTTGAGATACATCAGAAGACCTTTAATGATTTTAATTTTAATAAAATGGATCTGAATATTTAAGCACGTCAAATTTGTTATAATGTGATTTATGTGTAAGCTTTATAGTTGTGATATTAGGTAATTAGGCATTGTTTTAATGATTAAATTGATTAATTATAAATAGAAATCTATGAAATTCGATTTAAGATACTAAGGAAGACAATTTAAACTAAGTTGGTTGTGTCATTATAAAAGTTAAATTTTCTACCTAATTAATCATGTAAAATGTGTCTATGTGCCTGGACCTGGATTTTGTTGATTTTAGTTTTGTCAGTTATGGCTTTAGGAACCTAATTATTTGATTAAATTATGTTCCTAAAATTAGTGACATACTTAACTTGAACTTTGGTAAAACTATGGCTAGACTCATGTGTGGCTTGGGACTTTTCTTTATATTAGTAAATAAGTTTAAATTTTTGAATCCAACTAGAAGTATAAATCGAGGTAAATAGGTGTTATAATTTAGACTTAGATGGTAAATGGGTCACCACGAGTATGTACATATGTGTATATATGGGTATATGTAATTCAAATTCTAGACTGGTAATAAACGTTTTGGATTTTGACTTGTAGATTTCCTTCTTATTAAGCTAGGTGCATTCGACCAAAGATTAAATTTCTTACCTGTACATATATACTAATGGGTGAATTAATATGATCGATATGTTTGTACAAAGTAAGGAGTTAATCAGGATACAGAATCATGATTATATATGTAAATAGTTGAATTCAGGAAATGCCTTATATACTTTAAATGAGAAAACATAGGAAATATTGGTTATGTAAATTTGATGTTGACTAACTATGTGCTTCTAGTTTTAAGGAAATAAATTAACTAAATTCTTGTAAAATAATATACCATAAGGTTTAATTAATTAAACTTTATTTTAGTAAACTAGTTTATATCATTTACTGAGATTATAAAGTTTAAATGACTTTTATTATTTTAATGGTAAAAATGTAATTCTTTTTAGCTTGCTAATATTTTGTCATTTCATCTTCGTGTTATTGCTTTTCATATATTTGTAATTATAACCAATAAATATATGGTATAAAGTGTGTATATACATATATATGTAGAATTGAATTGAACGGTCTCTAGATGATAACATATGATTATGTGAACTAGAGTAATTGCATAGTCAATGATATGGTTGGTGTATAAATATGATTAAGAATTTAGGTGTATAACTTGAATAATGTGATTGAGGAGAAATCTATAAATTGGATGATAAATAGAGTTGGAAAAGTGACAAGTAGATCATTACAATACCTCTAACCGTAAATGGCATTGTTGTAAAATAGAGAAGTAAGCATGATGAAAATAAATGGTTAAAAAGTTAATGGAATGTATTATATATATATATATATATATATATATATATATACATAAAAACATTTGGTATAATCTTTTAATTGCAATAATGCCATGATTGAGTATGTTTGGGGAGTTTAAAGGTGAAATCCCTTTTTGCCCTTAGTAAACTAGTGGATAATCCAGAATCTTAGAATCTAATGGCTAGCCATAGGGACTTATATGTTGTAGTAGAATCATACAATAGATTTCTATTGAGGGATGGCTATGCTCAAGTAGTGACCTCACACTTACAGTACTAAGGGATGGCTATGGTTAAATAGTCACCTCATTAATATTGTCACATAATATATTCACATAGTCACATTATATAGTCCTTATCCCTCATATCTAGTTTAAGGACTTTCACTAGTAGTTACTGGGGAAATATTAATCAAAATTAGACAATGCAAACAAACTAGCAAATATACAAGGGTTAAATTTGAATATAAAATGATAAGTTAATTTATTAAAGTATCATAGGTTACAAATTGAGTAATAATTTGGAATATATATATATATATATATATAATCATTCACCTCTTAATGTTAAGTAATGATAGATTTATAACATGGGATTTATGGTGAATCATGAAATGATTTATAATGTGTAATGTAATGAATATCTGAATGCTGTAAAGATGTTCATAGGTAATTGATTAAGACATTGTATCATCTGAAGTATTAATATATCAGTGTGAGTTAAAACCTATATCGATTTTTAACTGAATTTTAGTGACATGAGGAACATATGTAAGTCAAGGAAAGTAATTTATTTGTTTATAATAATGTAGATATAATCAGACTATAAAATGTTATCTGTAGGTAATACAGATGTGCATTTTGAAATAGACATCAAAAATTTTGTTTGATGGTATAAATGTGTTTGAAATAACTATTTTCAGAATGGATGTATATGCATATGTCTTAGTTTGATTATAACAAAAAGCAAGGTAGAATAATCTATGGATTGTTATAATAATTTCAAATACTTTCATAAAATTTTACTTAATTAATTATAAATTCAGTAAGATTGATTGGTCAGTAATTAATGGCCTATCAAAGTGAATAATATTGTAAAGTTTAATCGTATTATAAGAGGACATATACATATTGCTTATGAAATTTTATTATTGGCTACTCGTATGCACTATTAGATTAAACTTATCAATCTTTATATATTTGTGATTTTACATGTGTATGTTTGAATTTTATAAGTATAATTTAATATTTCCAACTATGCTATTCGAGAGGTAAATTTGATAGTCATCATTAAGCTTTTAGCTTAACGCGTGGTTTCTTCCATTCGTAGTTTGATTTGGTGCTTCGTGTTCTCATGGCAAATGAGGAAATCTTCCCATGTTGTAGCTGTTGGAGTTTAACGGTTACATGCATCACATACATGAGCGGAATTTTAAAATTTTTTAACCATTAGATCTGATCTTGCCATGAATACACAATATAACTATATGAGAATAAGAAAAATCAACTTTGATTTTTGTTGAACAGTTGATTTTACTTCGCACCGGGTTGTCGCAAACCACAGTGTCCAAAATCGAACACCTCCAATGAGTAATCCACACTAGAGAGGAGTAAATTGAACCAACAAATTGGTGTTCAACAAGGGCTGGCCGAAATTCCCAAGAGCTAGCTTGGGAAGTGGTGCAAAAGGGAGAGAGTTTTTAGAGAAAAGACTTTCCTTTTGTTTTTAATCACTTAACCCTAATTCTCATTAGTTGGCCTTTTATAGTTAGGTTAAAATTCCAACTCCTTAATGAGATTGGGCTCTTTAAAATTGCTGGAGAATTATTAATTGGGCCTCTGGAATTAATTATAATCATTTGGGCTTAATTAAATCCAAATTAAATCTTTTCATAAATGACCATGCACAAAATCCACAAACTAGGCCCTTTGTGCATCTAATTGGATTTAAATACCCAAATGGATTCCAAATCCAACCAAATTAAATATGTGAGTTCCATAACACTTATGTAACATATATAAATTAATTTGGTCCAAGAAAAATCCCTCCAAGCCCTTCTGTTCGGAGTTGACGTGTAGCCCTCTTCTGGAGGGCTTCCTCCAACTTCTTCATTCCTTTGGCCCTTTATAATTTCTCCAATGGTCCTATTAATTATTATATCAGTCCTATAACACTTATAGTAGTCTTATAACACTTATAAGATAATAATAATTAATCATGAAATATATTATTTCATTTAGGTCCAATTTACAGAACATTTCTCAAAAGTTCCGCGGATAATTTTATTTGATCATAATTAATTAAACTCTTTAATTAATTATTATCATATTCTCATCTCTACCTTTATAATAATATCAAATATTATTATCCTTGTCATTTTACCATTTTACCCTTTTCTCTATATGTGTGTGACCTATTGGGTTCCTGTCCATATTGGCAGTATAATATGTAATTGTGAGTTCTATTCAAAACTCAAATGATTTAAACTCCTTTAAATCATCTTATCAATACCTATTGATACTTTTGATACATCATTATACAAGTCATGATTGGCCTCTAGCTAGGCATCATGACTACCCAAATGTCAGGAAAGTCATGTGGTTTGACTGTACCCTTCCATAGAAACAGTTACCGTGCAATTACTCCTTTCACCACTCTTATCTCAATTAGATTCTGAGTATGGATTTCTGTCAACTCATATAAATCTAATTATGTATGTTCTATTAATTTAACCATTGTTCCTAAAATTCCCTTCATGGATCTCCATCCATCTCGGCATATTACTCTGGCCAGAGATTCTTTGAACAAGGCAATTATAGAATCATGCGAGATAACTTCCCTTGTTAAATCTAGGATGGTGAATCCTTTGTCAATCACTCAACTATCTTCAAGTAGGTCATGATATACCCAATCTCCTAACTATGTTCACTCCCAGTTGGAAGTAATCAGTTATGGAGTCAAAGTATACCACTTGCTACTTAAGATAACTTTGGTGATCTCAAGTCTAAGGATACTTGCACAACCGCTATGAAGAGATTCCTCACTGACATAGATTTAATATCCATATGAGGATTCTCTTTGCAGGTCTCCAATGAACTTGTTCCTCTAACAAGCATCCATATGTTAGCTTTGATTATCATCCATAATCATAATTATGAGAACCATTGCTTGAACAATTCAAGAAGCATAACATGTGCTAGTCTGTCCGAATTAACAATGTCCTATCTTGTTAATTCTATGACTAGGGATATTTAGATATTAACACATTTGCATGCAATAGACATCTCACATCATGAACACCTTCATGATTGCCTTTGCACCGTGTTTATAATATCTAGGACTTCATTTATTAATTTAAGATTTACAAACTCATGTATTCAAACACAGCATTAATAAATGAATGATGCCTTTTATTAAGAATATAAATTTCATACATATGAATAACATCCCTATTACATGGGCTCTAGGGCATACTCTCTAACAGTAGCAGCTAGAGTTAGAAGCGATCATAGTTACTATAAGAAGTCATTTATATGATTTATGAACTTTTGTTATTTTGACATGTACACCGATATATGTATGATTTAGTTTGTAACCTTATTGATATTTTGTTAAAGTTAGACATTTTGTAATTGATACAACTGTATAATGAAATTTTTATAGATACAATTGAGAACAAAAATATTTGTGTAATGATAATGTGATAGGTGGATTTAGATTAATTATTGATTTAAGGAGGATTGGAACACTTGTGTTGGAGTTTGTTTGGTGTTTGTGGAAATAGTTGGATGATATTAGAAGTATTTTTGCATTCTTTTTCCATAGGAGGTTGCTAATATTTAAGGGAGACTCTACCAAAATTTTATAAAAATAATTAGTAACAAGCTAAACATTCCTAAGTTATATTGAAGCTATCGTGTATTGATATAGGGTGTTACAAATATAAAATGAATTTTTAGAAGTTACACTTACACATGTATAATCTTTTTGTGTTTAATAAATTTAAAAAAAAAAGATTAAAAAAATAATATCATAAATTTGATCCATTTATGACTTATTTAAAAATGACTCATTTGAATCATAATTTAACTCCATTCAATCCATTTATGAATTATAAAACTTTAACATATTTATGACCCAACCCTATCCAATCTAACATATTTACTATCTATACTACTATATGCTTGATGGTTTTGTTTGTAAGTTATTGTAAATGTATTTGTTAAGAATAATAATAACAACAAAAATAATAATGGTTAGATGAAAAAATACTTATTAATATACATGCCACCTTGAAGAATGAAGTTCAAGTTCAATCCAATTTAAACAGGACAATGATAATCAAAGTTACAACTTTTTCGAAAAGAAACATATTTTAAAGTAAGACTATTCATTATTAACATAAAAATAATTTGGTAAAGAAAGAATATTTAAATTGAATTCTTAAAGTAAGGTGTATGCTTCCATTTAAATTCGATTAAAAAAAATTAAGAGCTATGACTCAATCCATAATCCAAATGAATCAACTTGAAAGTTTTTCAAGTGGACCAGACCATGAATCAATCTGAATGGCCCATTTTTTTATATATAACTATACTTTTAATTTTTCAATTTTTAGGAGAGATCCATTTTATGAATCAATTTTATTTGTAAATTAGTTTCATTACTTAATTTAGTTGTATAAAGTAGGTAATATATAACAACAATCTAATTGAATTTTTTATAATAAATGTCCATATTATTTTAAATATATATATATATATATATATATATATTTGAAAGTTTTAAAATTCTTTAAAATATATAGGTATTTAACAAAAAATAATATGAAAAGAAAACTTGATTTGATAATTTAAAAATAATGTTATGATGTAAAAAATATATATTTGATATGAAAGAATGACCTGATCTCAATTTTAAGTGACTAAATACAAAAATAACCTAATTCAAGAATAATTCAAAATTAATTATCTGATATTTTTGATATTGACCGATGTCTAAAAAGTGTACTAGATTAGCTAAGCAATATAGGAAAATATATTTAGGTTCCCAAGAATATTGAATCCAAGGACACAAAAGATTGCTAAGTAAAATATCTAATTGAATTGAATTAATATGAGATTATCCCTAAGTTTTCTGAATTAAAAGGAGTTCTAAGCTAAATTAACAATTAATCAAATCAAGAACTAAGACTAGACTACAATAAATTAAATATAGAGCAAATATTAAATAATGAATAACATCTATAGGTAAAACACTTCTATTAAGGGACTATCTTTCTCACCTTTTATTGATAATGACTCAAATAAAAAGTAAGAAAAGTTGTTGTGGAAAACTAGTAAAAGAAAACAAATATCTTATTCAGAATATCATTCTAGAATATTAAACAATCAAATTATGAACAATTCAATACCTAGCGTTCAAATATGGTTTTAAACTCCTAAACCTTTGTTGGATCCTCTTACGAGAAATCTAACTCTAGCCTTTGCTAGATTCAAATTATTAAATTTAAATCAACTCATGAACAACAAATCACTACCTCAATTCTCAGAACACAACCATGCATTTGCATAAGTAAAATAAGCTAGGAACATGCAAATCACTGATCAAAGATTAAACTAATAATTAACCATCAATTTGATAGATCAAGCATCAATTCAACCATAACCAAAGATAATATTCATCCCAAGAATTAAGAAATAACACACTTGCATTAAAATTAAGCTCAAATTAGAGTCATTTACAATAAAAGTCTGAGGGTTTAAGTTTCCCTCAACAAAAGTAAAAAATTACTCACCGTTCATAATTAAAATAATTAAAAAACTAAAATAAAAAGATACAATTCTCAGTAAGCTTCAAGCTTCCTCTTGATATCTTTATAGAATAGCAAAAATGTAGCTTCAAACCCTAGGAGAATTGAAAACTAAGAAGAAAAGAAAACTACGTCAAAATTCAACTGTACAATTGACTATCTCAAACTAGGTTTAAAATATGAAGAAAATTCATTCTCTCCCTAAATTTTGGTGTTACATTTGCTCAAATACCCTAAAGTGAAGAAACCAGCTGCCACAAAACTTTCTAAACTAGAGAAAATTGAAGTTTTATCTTAATTGGAGCATTTACCTTGGTGGAGGAGAATTTATGCTCCATCGAGGTGATTTATTCCTTTGTAAAGATTGCCTTGCCTCGGTAGAGGAGGAATTTTCCTCCTAAGAACACACTAATAAATATAGTTATAATTCAAAGCTATTAAATACCCTTCACTTGGTATTTGCTTGCCCTCGAGCAAATTTGGACAAATCAACTTCTTAAAATAATCAAACTTTAATCAAGAATCAAACACTTCAAAATCATGCTTAAAAATTAACAAGAGCACTTAAGAAAATTCCAACTAAATTAGATTAAAATAAGAGAATATAAGTGGTTTCCAAATGTGTGTATAAGACCAAAATATTTTAAAGATTTTCAAAATCAAAACATCAATACAATCTCATAGTCAAGTTTTAGAATTAATGTGCACCTAAATATACAAATGGTTTCACACTTGAAACTCTAGAAACACCATAACCCTTTTATTGAGCACTAGAACTTGAAATTCATCTCCGCTAAACAACTTAAAGCCAAGATAGAATTATTAGGACTCCATTAAGGTTGTAATATGGTTAGGGAAATGGTTAACAAAGAATGAACATAGGTAAACAAAAGGAATATCCCCTCTCTAATTAAATAGAATAACATTTTTAAACTTCCCTCCACTAAATAAAAAGCATACCACTTAACCATGCTTGCTCATTTAACTGTTCATACACAAGATATTTTGAGAGAATAAGTCACTAAAAATCCTTAGAATTTTCATAATTCAACCAAATTCAGAAGTTATAAGCCCTTTTCTTTTCAGTTGTAAATACCCCACACTTAAAATGTTACCATCAGTTGCTAGCTTTTATTTCAAACTTTCTTTCTTTCCTTTTCCTTTCTTTTTTTTAAAGAACTTCCTAGCTTCGTTCTTGGCAACCAATGATAACATGGGTATTTACAAGCTTAACTTTTCATTACTTTATTAGCTTTAACATTCCCCTTTAATAATAATATCCCAAGAACCTTTTTTTAACTACACTCTTTAAAATACCCAACAAATTAATCCATCCCAATCCTAGAGTGGCAATTCATAGAAGGAAAGATAAAGGCTTTTAAAGTTATATGATAAATAGATGAGTGTAATAAGAAAACAATAAATATAGCATGTGGCCAGTGTCTAGCAAGTATACTAGATCGGCTGATAATATAAGGAAATATAGATTAAGACCCTAAATATCATATCTAAAGGAACATGGATTGTTAAGAAAAATATCTATGTATGAATTAAATTAATATGAGATTGTTTCCCAAATATTTTTGATTTAAAAGCAAAAATTAAACTTAATAAATAATTAAACAAAATAAAAACTAAAATTAAATTAACATGAATTAAAAACAGAACAATAACTAAAATTCTCTTGCTAAAGAAACTATCCACCTTAACTTTCATTGTAATGACTTAAATTCAATAGAAACACTAGTGATTATGGAAAAACTAGTAATAACGCCAGATATCTTTATGTAAGAATATCATTCTTGGTATTAAACTTATAGACAAATCTAATACTTAGCATAAAAATCTAGTTTTAACTTCCTAAATATTCATTAAACTATTTTACAAGTAAATTCAACTCCAATTTATTCTTAGTTCCTCCTCTCTTAGTATTAATCAATAATTTCAATACATAATTACCTCAAAATCAGAAAACAATCATGCATAGAGTGTAAAAAGCCAACCCAAGAACATGCAAATCATTAATTATGTCTAAACTAATTTTTAGTTAATGAATCAATGAACCAACAATTAATCTTAACACAATCAAAGATAAGAATATGCTTAAAACAAAGAAATAATCAATTGATATTGAAATTAAAGCTCAAAATAAAGTCATAATAATAAAAATAAAAGATTCAAATGTCCATTACCAAAAGAAGAAAACTACTTACTAAACATATTGAAAATTAAAGCTAAACTAAAGAGAAGAATTAAAAATAAAGTGTTACAGAAGTTTCCTCAATCAACTTGTACAAAAAAAATCAAAGAAACGCTCTAGCTCCTTGGTTATATTCCTCACAACTATAGAAAAAACTAAAGAACATAAAACAAAACTAACTAAATAAAGAAGTTGCTACTGATGATTTCCTCTTTTGATCTTATTTTGGTGTTTTGATCCTTTATTTATAGGCATTGAAGAAGAATCCTGCATTTCGTTGCTTCCCAATCACAGCAGGAAAAGGATTCTAACTAAAAAGGAAATTTCATCAAAGTCTGCCTCTTATGCAAGGCCAAGTAGGTTGAGCACAAAACTTTTCATTGTTGTGCATTTTCTTCTCACTAGGGCTACATAGCCATGCATGATTCTTGGCTTTCTCATGCACAACCATGCATGGACCAAGTGTGAGGTGTATGGCCACGCATAAAATTCCTTCTTAAAGTGCACGACCATATACATGGTCACTGTACTCAACTTGCTTCGCTCGTCTTCATACGCGACCATTTAAAACTTCATGTAACTTTATGCACGACTGTGTAGAACTTCTCTGGACTTCACATAAGATCTTCTGGCTTTAATTTTTCAAATTTACATATTTGACCCAGAACTTCTTATATTTTGTAATTAAGTCATTTTTTCTTCAATTTAGCCCTAAAAAACACCAAAACTTATAATTAGCTTTTAAAACACAAATTTAATCATTTAAACTAAAATTCAACTAAATTAAAGCTAAATAAACTTAATAAAACACCTAAAATCATACTAAAAATATCATATAATTTACAACTATCAACATGTATTAAGCATGCCTCATTAGGCTTAATATGGCTAACATGGGAAAAGCATATATATTGGGTAAGTAAATAAGCTCTTTTATGGCTAAACAAGAAAAATATGGGTACATCACTTTCTATATTGTTTGAGTTATTTCTATACTTCAAAGGGTGATTGGCAAGGTTCAAGCATCCTAAAATTCCTTATTGAATTACTTTTATGCACTCATTTTTCTTTTTATTTCAAAACTAGTTTTAGCATTCAAAATGCGAAAACTAACAAATATAGTTCAAGTTGAAAACTAATCTAGCTAAGATTCCATCAAGCAATATGCTTGGCTTAATATTAAACATAAATTTTAAACATTGCACATCCTAAATTAAAGTTTAACAAGTTCACATTTGAAAATAAAATAAGGTGAACTAAACTAAATGTATAATACATGATATTCCAACTAAACCAACTCAATTAACATGCAAACTGCAAATTGATCTAAATAAATTAACACAGTAGTATTTTCTTTAACGATATGGCGACACTACTTCTATGGAGAAAGATGTAGGATTTATACATATCATAAGAGTCTCAAGTATTTGTTTGCTCATAAGGAACTCAACTTAAGGAAGCACAAATGGTTAGAGTTATTCAAAGGTTATGACTGTATAGTCGATTACCACCCTATTAAAGCGAATGTAGTGGCTGATGCCTTAAGTCAAAAGATGATGGCCGTTATGGTGTTAAAATAGTGTAAATGAAAGTTTGCATTAGATGGTGCACTAGTAGCTCAATTGAAGGCTTAACCTAATGTGAGATAACTAGTAATTGATGCTCATAAGAATGATGGAAAATTATAACAAATAGTATAATCACTATATAAAGGGAATCAATTTGAGTTTTCAATAAAGGAAGATGGGTGTGTGTATTATGAGAATCGACTTTGTTTACTAAATGATAAAGAATTGAAAAGAATGCTATTGCATAAAGCTCACAACACGGTCCTGGTGGTAATAAGATGTACCAAGCTTTGAAGCATTTTTATTAGTGGTCTCATATAAAGAGAGATGTGATGGATTACATTTAAAAGTGTTTAACTTGTCAATAGATGAAAGAGGAGCACCAAGTCTCCCTAGGATTGCTAAATCCTATTCCAATTCCACAATGGAAATGGAAAGATGTTACCATGGATTTTGTTACAAGGTTTCCCCTCACAAAGAGAAAACATGATGCAGTGTGGGTAATTATAGACAAATTGACTAAAATAAAATATTTCATACCTATTCAATTAGATTATTCAATGGATAAGTTGGTTGAATTATACATTAATGAGATTTTTTGGTTATATGAAATACTGGCATCAATAAATTTGGATTGAGATCCAATATTCATATCCAGATTCTAGCAAAGTTATAACAAGCCTTGGAAACACAACTCTATTATAGCACTGCTTTCTATCCTCAAATAGATAGATATTCTAAAAAGGGTTATACAAGTATAGAAGGATATATTGAGAAGATGTATTTTAGATTTGCTAAAAAGTTAGGAAAAATATCTTGCTCGAATGGAGTTTGCATACAATAATAGTTTTCAAACTAATATTGGTATGGCACCTTATAAAGCTTTATATGGTCCAAAATGTAAAACTCCAATCTATTGGACTGAGTTAATAGAACATAAGATGAATGGTCCTGACATTATTAAGGACACAGAAGAGAAAGTACATATTAATAAGTAAAGGTTAAAAGCAGCTATGACAAATAGAAATCTTATGCAGACTTGAAGAGAAAAGATATCGAGTACCAAGTTGGTGATAAGGTATCTCCTGGAGGAATGTATTGAGGTTTGGGTAGAAAGGAAAACTTAATCCAAAATTCATTGGCCCATATGAAGTATTTGAACAAATTAGACCACTTGCTTATAGATTACTACTTCCTTCAGAGTTATCCAAATTACATGATGTTTTTCATGTCTCCATGCTTTAAAGGTATAGATCGGATGAATCTCATATATTGCCTACAAAAGATAAAGGTTAAGTCTAATTATTCATTTAATGAGGAACCAAAGGAAATTCTAGCTAGGGAGATCAAACAATAAAGGAACTAGAAGATTCCCTTAGTTAAAGTGTTGAGGAGATATCATGGCATGGAAAAAGCAAATTGGAAACCAAAATTTGTCATGAAAGCACAATATCCCTAATTGTTTAAATTTGGTATGACTTTTGAGGATAAAATTATTTTAAGTGGGAGAGAATTATAAGGTTAGAACATAGGCACTAGGAGTAAAATGTATGTCTAATTCGAATTAAGGGTAATTCATGTTTAACTAATTAGTACATTTTATAATAGGACCTAACATAAGGTAAATTTGTAATTTTATATTATAATTTACATGTGTATAATTAAAGCATAATAAAAGACTAAGAGTGTAATTGAAATAAAAAAAGTAAGATTTAAGGATAGTTTTAAAAAAAGAGAAATTGGTGATGTAGAATTTATAATGAAAGAATTAGATGGAGCTAAGAGAGATCTTCATCTGCATTTAGTCTATTTAGAACTTTCACGTTAGAGAGGAAAAGAGAAGAAGGGGTATAAAATGGTGAATATGGGTTGGTCACCTAAAAGAAAGAGAAGGCAAACATTTCTCTCTCTCTCTCACTCTAAAATTAAAATTTTCTCTCTCTTATTTTTTCCTAAATTATGCAATAGTTTTTATAAGAGAATAAATTTGATATTGGGTATTATAAGGTAACGAGTTCATCATTTTCACCTTTTTTCTCATCTCCTTCTTTGCTTAATTAATGGAACTAATAGAGAGTTATATTGCTAGATATTTATGAATTTAATGATCTTCTATAGAAGGTGAAGTAAATAAGAGCAAATGGAAGGAGATTGTAAAGGATTGGGGAAGGAATTTTGGATTTCAAAAGAGGTATGGGAACTATGAACAAATCTTGGGTTACATGGGTGTGATTTTATTAATTTGAGATGAAATTATAGATAAGATATGGAGTTTTAAACTACAAATTATACATGTCTTCATTTCTGACTTTATTTGAACAATTTGAAAGATTGTCCAAAAATAGAGCTTCAGAGTTGTGATATGTGTAATTTTAATTGTAAGGAGAACAAGTTTGCATGTCAATCTTTTCGTAGGTAGGTACAAGTTTTATTCTAATAAATTAATGAGATAAAGATGTCAAGTTAAAATACAATAGTAATTAACATTTTCGCAATAAAGAACACAATACTATATTTTATTGATATCTTGAAATTTAGAGCTTTAATGTGATGATTTCAAATCGATTTGATGAGTAAATGAATGAAGAAACAAAGTGCTAGAAGTGTATTGCAAAAAAAACAACTTTTGTTAAGGCTTTGGTGGCATGCAAATTAAGTTTAAAACCTTATAGTTGATGACTTTCTAGGAAAAATGGATGTACATAATAAAGACCATTCGATCTCAGTATTTTGAGGCAACTGAGGGGCACACACTAGAGACCATTTGGTCTCTATATTGTACACCCTTCTGTATCTAACCAACTTGATGGTACACAATAGAGACCATTTGGTCTCAATCGTGTACACCCTTCTATACTATTGATGATTTGGGCACAGGTGAAGGCCATTCTTTCTCATCCATTTAGCTCCCTTATTTTTATTTATACATGATTAATTGATGTAAAAATTTTACCAATGAGTGTTTATATGATTTTTTGAGTAATTATGATAATGCAAATAAGGACATAACTTGGTATAAAATTTCATAAAGAATCATGGTAATTGTTACATAGAAATCAATAAATCCAAAGTTAATATAGTCATATAACATAAACATAAATAGACATGAGTATAGTTGATTAACTATAATAGCACATGTGTACCAGAATTTTTATACTTTTATGATCTCATATGATTATATATAGTTATAGTACTGCAACATTTATCGAAAATTGAATATTTGCATGTGATTATATATATATATATAGTTATACAATAAAATGATAAATGAAATGTATATGAAAAGGGTTTAACGCCTGTTGTTAGAGTTTGGATGTGGATAGATAGGCATGCCTATAATATAAAATCACAACTGCTATAGTTTGATCCCATTTAGGTCCATAGTCATCCCCATTTAGGACCATAATTTTGACCCACTGGGTCCACAGGTTTGATACCTTCGGGTATCCATAGAATGTAATACCTATGGCTATTTATATGATTGACACCTACGGGTATCAAAAATTTTTGTTATCCACACCTATAGAACTTAGGCAATTACTTTATAGGAAATGTATAAAAAGCTAAGCTACATAATTGTTATAAATGAGCTATGCATGTTTATATTGTGCTTTTAATATTGATATAGTTTTATTCTTTCTTCTTGCTTATAAACTTTTACTTTATAACTAGTATAAATACAATATTATATCTTATGCACATTGTGTGTTAAGTGATGACTGCTATGAGTGGTCATTCAATATAATTTGTTCCCCACTAAGCTTTATAACTTAGCATAGGTTTTTTATTCGTGTAGGTTTTTCAGCTAAGACTTTTGCTCAGGGGCTTATGTTGTATCGGGAAGGCCAGCATGAGTCTTAAGAGAAGTTGGAAGTATAAAGTCATTGTTTTGTCTTTTGTATAACTTTTTGTATAATTATTTTATAAAAGTAAGGATGCATATGTATATGATAATCTTGGGTTGTATAAAGACTCATTTTGTAAACTATAATATTATGATCATATACTTATGATGTAGATATTCCTAAGAGATTGGATAATTATAAGGATCCATTAAGGTTTCTAAAGGGATAATTCATAAGGAGTAAAGCCAAAAGGATCAGAGAGAAACTACTGGAGTTTATACAAGCTTTTATGGAGAAAAAAGCTATCTTTCATGAGTGAGATAGCCTTCATGAGCACGAAAGTATGTGGATGGACAATTTTGACTTTTGAGTTGTAAAGAGCCATCTTAGAAGAGTTAATCAGGGCTTGATGATGGTGTATATGATGGGAATTAAAGTGAACCATGAAGAGAAACCTTGAGCATGTGTAATGTTTAAAATTTGGGCTATTTAAATGTTAGGCTTTGTTTTAAGTTAAGTAAGACTTAATTAAGTCAGTAATGTTTAGTTTTGGGTTTATTGTTTCGGCCTTACAGGCATCCAATTCATTTGGTCTTTAAGTCGATTTAAAGTTTTCCTAGTTTAGGAAGGATTAAAGGTTAAATTAACCTAGTCCATTATCCTAATAACTCTAGGTTAATTCCTTGCCTATAAATACTTTTGTAAAGCTGTAACTTGGGTAGTTAAGAATTATTAGACTTTGATTGAAATTAATTGATTCCTTGAAATTGCTTGTTAAGGTGAGTGTTCTTACTTTGATGTTGTTTTAAAAATTAGGGTTATTCAAGTTTTACTTGTGTAGTTCTATTGTTCATCTTATTTTTGCTTTAGGTTTTAATCCCATTCGGAATTAATATTTAAAGTATTTATCTTTTTGGATTTCATACTAAGTTTATGAACCACTGAATCGATAAAATAGGATTCTTAGATCCTAGGGTTTTGCATCATTTGGTATCAGAGCCTAAGGTGGTTGTTTAAAAATTATCAGTTTAATTTTTTGTTATATTATAGTTAAATTGGATATTACCTAATAAAAATATATAGGTACTATTCATCGATATTGTTCATCAAGGTAATGTTTACGTACTGTTAACAAAAATAAATCGTTGATATCAGTATTGTCAAAAATTTCATATTTATTGACATTCAGTTGAAAGAAAATCGAAAAGATTTGCAATCCAATGAAAAGCTTTCGAGTTTCTTTAAAGCAAAATTAGGTAGAGCTAGCGTGGGTCGGGATAAGGAATTTAGGACTCTAGTTTGGTTTTTTCCTTACAAGGAACCAAATCCATAATACTTAGTTCCAGATTCATCTTTCTTGCATTTGTAGTTATCTTTATTATTTAATTGCTTATCTTTGCTTCCATAAATATTGTTTGAGTGATAAATTTGCTTTGTATTGCTCACTGGCATATAAAAATTGATTATGCACATTGTTTTCATCTTATGTGTAACATTTTAAGAGTTTTTTCATGAATTTTTTGTGACTCTTCATGTCTATCGCGCTTGTGACAACCATCGTGCTCATGATAAAGGTAAATTTACCTCTAAAATTTTTCTGAAAACTTTATTTTTTGTGTTTAATTGAATTTCCTTATTTTCTTTACTTAAGTTTTGCTTAAAGTACTTTTTGATTCTTAATAACAACTTTATAATTGGAACAAGAGCGGAAAAAGTAAGAATGTGTGAGTATATCAAAAAGGGTAAAAGCCAATATTAAGTGAAACATGAGAGAAGAGTGACATTACTTGAGTGTAAACATGTGAGGGAGTGTTTGTTAGGTATTATCTAATGCTTTTTGCAAATTTCTACAATGACTAAAGAGACTAACAAGAAAGGAATAACTCTTGTAAAGGTAGTATATTCGGTACAAGCAATGCATGGAACATTTGAGAGATTTATAGGTAGTGTGAATGATACATTAGAACAATTGGAAGTGAGCACAACAAGTAATTCCAGAAGCATGACTAGGAGGGGTAGAAGGATTAATGACAATGTAGATGCTGAGCTTGATGATTTGGAAGGAGAAGAAAAATTTTATTTAGTGAGGGGTTGAGGAAGAAGGGAATATAGAAGGGATAGCAACTTAAGTGCCATCAAGATGAATATTCCACCCT
Organism: Excoecaria agallocha; assembly: GCA_037975025.1. Lineage (NCBI taxonomy): Eukaryota > Viridiplantae > Streptophyta > Magnoliopsida > Malpighiales > Euphorbiaceae > Excoecaria > Excoecaria agallocha. The sequence goes on from JBBPFJ010000182.1 coordinate 145,404, forward strand.
TTAGAGGTTAGAATAATGCTAAGGAGTATCTTTAATGGGAAAGGAAAGTAGAATTGATCTTTGAGTGTCATAATTATTTTGAAGAAAAGAAGGTTAGATTGGTTGCTATTGAGTTTTCTAATTATGTATTAATTTGGTGGTCTAAGTTGAATAAAAATAGGAGGAGGAATAGAGAATTTCCAGTTGCTAGTTAGGAAGAGATGAAAAGGATAATGAAGATGAGGTTTGTGCCTAGTTATTATTATAGAGAAATACATAAAAAATTATAAAGGCTCACTCAAGGGACTAGATCTGTAGAGGAGTACCATAAGGATGTAGAGATGTTAATGATCAGAGCTAACCTAGAAGAGGAATAAGGGTCAGTAATGGTTTAGTTTTTGAGTGGATTAAATATATAAATAGCCAATGTAGTGGAATTACAAAACTTCATTGACATAGAAGAGATGATGAATATAGCTATAAAGGTAGAGAGACAATTGAAGTATAAAGGAAGTACTAGGAGCAACACTTCGAGTTCTACATCCAAATGGGATTCAATATGGAACAAGGGAGACAACAAAACTATTAAAAAGTCTGTTGATGTAAAAGGGAAAGTCAAAGACACCAAAAGTGGTGCACCTGATGATGATATTGAATTTGTTGAACATGGTGAATCATTGATAGTTAGGCATGCTTTAAATTTACAATTTAAGGAAGAATATGACGATGATCAAAGAGAGAATACTTTTCATACTAGATGTAAGGTGCATAATAAGGTGTGTAGTTTGATTATTGATGCTGGTAGTTGTGCTAATGTTGCTAGTACTACACAAGTTAACAAATTAGGCTTAAAATGGATGAAACACCCTAGACCTTATAAATTACAATGGTTGAATGATTGTGCATAAGTGAGGGTCACAAAATAGGTTTAGTGGTAGCTTTAACCTATGGGTAACTGATGGATCTTATTGGTATCTTTTTAGTATTGATACATGGATACATCATGGATTCTTTCTAGTTCTAGTGGTAGCTTCAACTTGTAGGTAACTGATCCAACCTGTTGCAATACTTCATAAGGACCAATAAACCTCGGATTGATTTTTCCTATCTTGCCAAATCTTAGGATTTTTCTCCATGGTGAAACCCTCAGGAATACTTTGTCACCCACATTAAACTTTATGTCTTTTCTCTTCAAATTTTCATAAGATTTCTATCAATCTACTACAACTTTTAGATTATCTTTGATCAACTTTATCTTCTTCTTGATTTCTTTGATTAAATTTGGTCCTACTAGCTTGCTTTCACTGAGTTTAGTCCAACGTAGGGGAGTCCTACATTTCCTTCCATACAAAAATTCAAATGGTGCCATTTTGATGCTCGATTGATACCTATTATTGTGAGGCCCCTAACTGTACCCTAGGAGGTTTACTAAGCAAAGTTTATTAATGTGTTTAATGGTATTATATTCTAATTATTCATGTTTAATTGATGTTACTATAAGTTGGGACCTAAGAGGACTTATTTCCATAAAGAGGGGTAAAATGGTAATTTTACATTAGGCCATGTGTACATAAATTGAGAGAAAATAGGGAATTAAGGGCTTAATTAAAAAGTAAGAATGTAAGTATTGTGGCAAAAATAGAAATGAGAGGAAACTAGGTTGCTAGGGATAATTTCACAAAAGTCTCCCAAATGGACAAATAGGGATTTGGCACCTAGCTTCTCTAGAGAACTCTTGATAGTTTAAAAGAGATAAAGGTATTTAAGGTGGCTTGGCTAGCCATCTCAAGGTTGGATTCCCATAAACTCTTTCTCTTCACACTTTAATTTATTCCTTTACAGGAGAAAGAAGTTGGTGGCTAAATTCTAAGGTATCATCCATTTTTCTTCTCCACTTCTTTGTATATGTAAGGATTGAGTTGAATATATATCTATATATATGTGTGTGTGTGTATGTCCTTATATTGGAAATCTCGCCAATTTTAAAGAAGAAGGCAGTAAAAGAAAATGGAAAGAGCTACAACAAGGTTGAAGAAGGTATGTTGACTTGCTAATAAGGTATGGGAACTCTTCATCTCAAGTATGTGTGTGTGTGGTTATGTTTGAGACATGTTGGATATGTGATAGAGGTTACAACTAAGTATTAATTTGAATATTAGCCTTAAAATTTGATGGGAACCAAATTGGCAAAGGAATCCTTAAGATACCTAAAATATGTCTTAGGGTTCACTAGACCTACCCGGACTGTTTGGATTATATCTCAAGTTAAAGTAATGAAACTTGAGTGATTTTAGTTGCTATAAAACTAGACTCATAGACCTATATTTTATATGAAGAACACAAAAATTGAATCCCCTTGCATGATGATGAAAACTGAACTTGAATCTTACTTATGGCTGCTACCTTGTTAAGGGGAGCAGTATGTGTTTTTCATGGAATATCTTAAGATTTACAGATTCATTAAGGGTGATTTTTGAAGATTTAGGAAACAAGAAAGATAGAGGAATAACTTTGTAGGGCGCCACTTTAGCTAAATATGTTGTTTTATAGGTCTAAAAGTGGGTACAATTTGGGACTAAAAATCATCCTTTAGGAAGAATGGACCTAACGATCAATAGGCATGACCTACTAATCGTAAGATAGTCCAAATTCAGTCCAGAACCAAAATGGAATTTATTTCATGGTCAGTAGGTTTATCCTAATGATCGTAAACCCCTTCTTATATTTGAGATCATGATCAGCACCATGTGGTAATAACCGTAAGGTAGTTTGAGTTAGTCCTAAACCAAAATGCAACCTATGTCACGATCAATAGGTATTTAGTACTGATCGTGACCCCTTCTTATGACCTTAAGTCATGGTCAGTACACTTTGGTACTGACCGTGAGGTGTTTCAAGTTCAGTCCAGAACCTAAGTAATACCTAGGTCATGGTCAACAGCTACTAGGTACTGAATGTAACCCTCGCTTGTCTCAACATGAACATGATTTTTTAGACTCTAATACATACCTAAGTCTACCTAATCCTCTCTAAGTACTGTAGATCATTTTAAACATGAGATATATGGTGATGTATGACATTAAACATGTGAAATGTATAAAGAAGTACAAGAGTAGGGTTATAATATTTGATACGTAAATATTTTTACATAAATAAAATTGCATTATGATAATTGTACACTTGTGATTATGGCTATGCCATGATAATTAAAGAATCTTACTACATTGTTTGATTTATTATACTCTATAATGAGTTGTGCACTATGAATCAAATGACATATGAAATATAAACAATTGCCTACACATAAAACTTGGTGGTGGGTAGATAGGTATGCCTATAACATTACAATTGTAGTTGCTACAGTTTTGACTCCGTTTGGATCCACAGTATGTCCCTACTCGGACCACAGTTTTGACCATGTTTGGATCCACATATTTAATACCTTCGGGTATTTATATATTTAATATCTATGGGTATCCATAGCACTCGTTATCCATACCCATAGAACTTAAGCAGGAATTTCATAGTTTAAAGTAAATAGTATATGCTTGATGATAAAAAATGACTAGTTAATTATGAATTTTCAGTTATACATAAATGTTACTTGATTAAATATGATATGCTGTTTAATGAGATAATTATATCTTGATATTACTATTGCTTGTTATGTGCTTAGGGATGACCACTATGAGTGGTTTCCCACATATTTATTATTCCCCACTAAGTTATATAGCTTATCACGAGTGTTTATCCATATAGGTATGCAAGATAGGCCATTTTTGCAGGGACAGAGTCAACAGCCATAAAGCCAACACAAGTTAGGAAAATTGTAAAAGTATGAAGTTGTTGTAATCCTTTTGATTTTTTTTAGCATTGTATAGATTTATTTTGGAAAATGATATAGTGAGGGTATAATGTAAAGAATAACTCAAATTACAGCTATGATGTATTAAAACCTAAACTTGTAATGCCTAGTTCTACACATGAACATGATGATGAACTATAAAAAATTATAGAAACATGTGAATAACTTAGTTATAATATGTATGATTGTATAATAGGGTGTTGAAATATGTAATAGGAATTAAGATAGGTTAGTATGGTCCTTACATCTTTGGTATCAGAGTGCCTTGGTTTAGGCAGTTCTGGCTTACAGGAGTTTAAGAGCATGTGTATATAGAATTTTATTGGTGTTGGCTTATTGTTGATGTCCTTATGTTTTTTTAGATAGTCGATTATGGATGGAAGTCCAGAAGTTATGGATAAGACTATGGAAAGTAATCTGCCTGGGTGATCAAATCCCTCCAATCCTAAATCTTCAGTGTCTACCCAAAGTGATGCACCTGGGGAAGCATTATTGAACATTTTCCATGATATGGCCTAAATTTTGTAGAGAATGGTAGTACCAACAACCCCTATTTATGAAATTAGAAAGCATAGTGTAGAAGAATTTTTGGACAAAATCTGGGAGGAATAAGAAGAAACACAACTCTGGTTTGGAAAGTTAGAATGAGTCTTTATAGAGATTCAATGTCCGACCAATCAGAAGGTGCCTTATGCTATGTCCTTGCTTGAGGGAGTAACATATGGCTGGTGGAAGTTGGTATTCACATAACCTCGATCGCCTGATTCCCTTACTTGGGAGTTCTTTGAGGTGAAATTTAAAAAGAGATAAGTGACTGAAGCCTACAAAGAGGAAAAATTAAAGCAATTTTTGAATCTAAAGCAAAGGGGTATGTCAATGTCTAAGTATGAAGTGAAATTTAGTCTCTTAAGCAAATATGCATCAAAACCAATGTTGATAGGAGCTTTTAAATGCCTGAAGTTTGAAGATGGTTTAAATGATTATGTTAGGGAACACTTGATAGGACCTATTTTCCTACATCTGATAGATTACTATCAACTTGTGCAAGTAGCTATTTGGGTTAAAAAAGGAAAATGCAGAAAGGAGAAGAGAACAAAGAAGAAAAAGCTTCTCTAGGGGTGGTTCTTTAACAATAAAGAGACCTAAAATTGCATAAGGAGATTATCTAGTAGAGTCTGGCAACTATCCTACACCTAGAGGTAGGCAGCAGGGAGCCTTTACTCCAGCTGGATCAGGTAGGGAGACTATAATAGAATCAAGTAAAGGCTAAGCTCCTGAATGTACTTACTGTTACAAGATGCATTGGAGAACTTATAAAACTCTTACAGGTGCTTGCTTTAGATGTGGCAGCACAAAACATCTTATGGCAAATTGTCCCATGAAACAAGAGTAGGGATTTAGTCATCAAAGTAATATAGGAACTTCAAATACACCTCCTTCAAGGGACGTGGTAGAGGTAGGGTGGATCTAGCAAATTTAGAACGTATTTTAGGAATCCTTCTAAAATAGTTGATCAACTTTATGCTTTTACACCTCCTGCCTGAGCCTATGCCATAAAAGCTTGAGAAGATGTTGATATTCTCAAGGTCATAACTGGTACTTTTTCTCTCTATGACACTAATATACATGTACTTATAGACCCTGGTTTCACTCATTCATATATATTCAATGGGGATTTGAGTAAAAGTGTGTCTGTTGTTGATCAATTGCATATGTGTAATTAGTCCCTTGGGCATAGTGTGTGTGTAAATAAAGTTTATAGGAGTTGCCCTATTGTGATATAAGGGAGAGAATTTCCAACTAATTTAATTGTATTGCCTTTTCACGAGTTTGATGTGATATTGGGTATGGATTAGTTGACTAGATGCCAAACCATAATGAATTGTAAGGCTAAAACTATAGTAGTTGAAGATTTTGAGGGTAAAAAGATAGTGGTTTAGGGTATTAAATCTAAACCTTTAGCCAATGTTATCTTGGCTATAAAGGCACGGTGGTTCCTTAGGAAGGGATGTGCAACATTCTTGGCTTTGGTACTTGACTCCAAAAGAGAAAAACTTAATCTCCAAGATGTACCAGTAGTTAATGAATTATTCGATGTATTTCCTAAAGATTTACCTCGTCTGCCACCTAAAAGAGAAGTTAAATTGTCCATAAAAACTTTACCAGGAATTACTCCTATCTTTAGGGCACATACAGAATGATTCCATCATAATTGAAAGAGTTAAAAATTTAGTTACAAAAATTGTTAGATAAATGCTTTATCAAGCCTAGTGTTTCACCTTGGGGCATCCCAGTGCTGTTTATCAAGAAGAAAGATGACACCTTGAGGATGTGTATTGATTATAGATTACTCCACAAGGTGACGGTGAAGAATAAAAAACCATTACCTCGGATTGAAGATTTATTTGACTAGTTGAAGGGTGTCGGTGTGTTTTTTAGGATTAATCTTCGATCGAGATATTACCAACTGTGGGTCAAAGATGTGGATATTCTAAAGACTGCTTTTAAAACTGGATATGGCCATTACGAATTCTTAATAATGCCTTTTAAGTTAACAAATGCGCCAGCAACCTTTATGGATTTGATGAATAGGATGTTTAAACCATATCTAGACAAATTTATTGTGGTATTTATTGATGATATAATGGTTTATTCTCAAAATGAAGCTGAGTATGCAAAACACTTGAGAATCATGTTACAAACTTTAGGAGAAAAGTAATTATATTCCAAGTTGAGTAAGTGTGAATTTTGGCTTAGGAAAGTCTCTTTCCTTAGGCACGTTGCATCATTAGAAGGCATCAGGGTGGACCCTAAAAAGATCGAGGCTATTGTTGACTAGAAACAACCTCAAAATGTACCAAAAGTAAGAAGTTTCTTGGGCTTAGCAGGTTATTACAGTAGATTTATGAAAGGATTTTAAGTTTTTGCCTCCCCACTCACTAAATTGCTTCGAAAAGGTGTTATATCTGAGTGTACCAATAGATGTCAAACAAGTTTTGAATAGCTAAAAAAGATGTTAACTAAAGCCCCAATTTTTAGCAACTAATAATAGGTAAAGAATATTCTATATACAACAATGTTTCCAAAAATTGGTTAGGTTGTGTGGTGATGCAGGATGTCAAGGTAGTGGTGTATACATCAAGGTAGTTAAAGCCTCATGAACAGAATTATCCCACTCAAGATCAGGAATTAGTAGCGGTTGTCTTTGCTCTAAAAATATGGCAACATTATCTATATGATGAGAAATGTACGATTTATACAGATTATAAAAGCCTTAAATACCTACTTAGATAAAGAGATCTCAATTTAAGGCACCACAAATGGCTAGAATTGTTCAAAGACTATGACTGCATAGTTAATTATCATCCAAGCAAAGCAAATGTGGTGGGTGATGCATTAAGTTGAAAGATGATTGCAGTCTTATTGTTACAGCAATGTAGATGGATATTTGCATCAGGTGGAGCTTTGATAGCTTAATTAAGAGCTCGACCTAACATAAGACAAACTATCATTGATGCTCAAGTAGGTGATGAAAAGCTACAACAAATAACCCAATCAATATATAAAGGAGGCCAAATGGAGTATTCAATTAGGAATAATGGTGCTATATATTATTGAAATATATTGTATGTACCAATTAATAAAGATTTGAAAAGAGCTCTATTGCAAGAAGCACATAACATGATTTTTACCATGCATCCATATGGTAATAAGATGTATCATGACATAAAGTAGTTCTATTGGTGGCCAAAGATGAAAAAAGATGTGTTTGAATATGTTTTAAAATGCCTAACGTGTCAATAGGTAAAAATGGAGCACCAACTCCCTTTAGGACTAGTGAATCATTTTCTTATTCCACAGTTGAAGTGGGATAATGTCACAATGAATTTTTTCACTGGTCTACCCACTACACAAAAGAAATATGATGATGTGTGGGTAATAGTGGATAAATTGACCAAGGTGGCTCATTTCATACCAATCAGATTTGACTACCCAATGGATAAATTGGTTGAATTATATGTGGATGAAATTGTTTGATTGCATAGGATACCAATATCAAAAATTTTAGATTAGGATTCAAGATTCACTTCCAGCTTTTGGAAAAGCCTATAACAAGCCTTAGGCATAAAGCTTCATTTTAGTACTGCTTTCCACCTACAGATAGATGGTCAATCTGAAAGAATTATTTAGGTATTGGAAGATATACTGAGAGGATATGTTTTAGATTTTCCAGTAAGTTAGGATAAGTATTTGACTTTGATGGAATTCCCATACAATGACAGCTATCAAACTAGCATTGGCATGTTACCTTATGAAGCACTATATGGTAAAAAATATAGGACTCCTGTCTGCTGGATAGAATTAACTGAAAGTAAATTAATCGATCCTGATATTATCAAGGATACTAAAGAAAAGGTCCAGACTATCAAGCAAAGGTTGAAAGAAGCAAGAAATAAAAAAAAGTCATATATGATTTTAAAAAGGAAAGACATCAAGTATTGGGTTGGAGATGAATTATTCTTAAAGGTATCTCTATGGAGAAAGGTGTTATGCTTCAGGAAGAAAGGGAAACTCATCCCAAGATTCATAGGCCCTTATAAAATTGTGAAATGGATTAGATCTGTAGCTTATAGACTGGATCTCCCATTGGAATTATCCAAGCTACATAATGTTTTTCATATCTCTATGTTTAGGCAATATTGATTAGATGAGTCACATATAGTAACGGTATAAGACATAAGAGTCAAATTTTATTACACTTATGATGAAGAATTGAAGGAAATCTTAACTAGGGAAATTAGGTAATTATGGAACAAATAAATCCCTCTAGTCAAAGTGTTATGGCAGCATCATGGTGTATAAGAATCTACTTGAGATCCTGAGTTAATCATACGAGCACAGTTCTTACAACTGTTTAAAATACGTATGAATTTCGAGGATGAAATTCTTTTAAGGTGAGAGAGTTATGAGGCCCCTAAATGTTCCCTAGGAGGATTAATACGTAAAATTTAATAATGTGTTTAATGGTATTATGATCTAATTGTGCATGTTTAATTGATGTTACTGTAAGTTGGGACCTAGGAGGACTTATTTACAATGAGAGGGGAAAATGGTCATTTTACATTAGACCATGTGTACATAAATTGAGAGAAAATGTGGAATTAGGGGTTTAATTTAAAAGTAAGAATGTAAGTATTATGGAAAAAATAGAAATGAGAGGAAACTAATGAGCTAAGGATAATTTCACGAGAGTCTCCCAAATGGACATATAGGGATTTGACACCTGGCTTCTCTAAAGAACTCTAAAGAGTTGAAGAGAGATGGGGGTATTTAAGGTGGTTTGGCTAGCCATCTTAAGGCTGGATTGCCAGAAACTCTAACCTCTAAAAATCTTATCTTCACACTTTCATTTAATCCTTTGCAAGAGAAAGAAGCTAGTGGCTAAATCTAAGATATCATACATTCTTCTTCTCCTCTTTTTTGTATATGTGATGATTGAGTTGAATATATATATATATATATATTGTAAATCTCCCCTATGTAGAAGAAGAAGGAAGTAAGAGAAAAGGGGAAGAGGTGCAACAAGGTTGAAGAAGGTCTATGGACTTGCTAATAAGGTATGGAAACTCTTCATCTCAAGTATATGTATGTGTGGGTACATGTGAGACATGTTGGATGTGTAATAGAGGTTATAATGAAGTATTCATATGAATATTAGCCTTAATATTTTATGAGAACCGAATTTGCAAATGAATCATTAAGATACCTAAAATCTATCTTAGGATTCACTGGACCTACCCGGACTATTTATGCTATATCTAAAGTTAGATTAATGCAAATTGAGTGATTCCCATTGATATAGACAATAGTCTCATAAACCAATATTTTGTACGAAGAACACAAACTGAATCCCCTTACATGATGATGAAAACTGGACTTACATCTTGCTTATGGCTGTTGCCCTATTAAGGGAGCAATTTTTGTTGTTCATTGAATATCTTTAGATTTATAGGTTGGCTTGGGGTGATGTTTGATGTTTTAGAAACTAGAAAGATAGAGGAATAACTTTGTAGAAGGCTTTTTTGGCTAAAAATACCATTTTATAGGTCTAAAAGTGGGTACACATTGGGATTAGAAAATCTGCCTTTGGGTAGAAGGACCTCACGGCCAGCAGGTATGAGCTCTTGACTATGAGATAGTCCAAATTCATTCCATAACTGAAATGGAATTTATCTTACGGTCGGTAGGTATGACCCAATGACCATGACCCCCTTCCCATAGTTGAGCTCATAATCGATACCCTTTAGTACTGACCATGAGGTAGTTTGGAGTTAGTCTAAAACCAAAATGCAACCTATATCACAATCAGTAGGTATTTGGTACTGATCGTGACCCCTTCTCATAACCTTAGGTAATTGTCAGTACCTTTTGGTACTAACCATGATGTGTTCTCAGTTCAGTCCAGAACCAAAGTAATACCTAGGTCATGGTCAGTAGCAACTAGGTACTGATTGTGACCCTCCCTTATCTCAATATGAACATGATTTTTAAGACCCTAATAGATACCTAAGTCTACCTAATCCTCTAAGTATTTTAGATCATTTTGAACATGAGATATATCGTAATGTATGACATTAAACATGTGAAATGTATAAATAAGTACAAGAGTAGGGTTATAGTATTTGATAGATGAATATGTTTACATTAATAAAATTGCATTATGATAATTGTACACTTGTGATTATGGCTATGCCATGAAAATTAAATAACATTACTATATTGTTTAATTTATTATACTATATAATAAGTTGTACTCTATGAATCAAATGATACATAAAATATGAACAATTGCCTACACATAGAACTTGGTGGTGGATAGATAGGCATGCCTATAGGATTACAGTTGCAGCTGCTACAGTTTTAAGCCCATTTGGGTCCACAGTATGTCCCCACTGGGATCACAATTTTGACCTTGTTTGGGTCTACAGATTTAATACCTTCGAGTATTTATATGTTTGATACCTATGGATATCCATAGCACCCGTTATCCATACATAAAAGAACTTAAGCAGGCATTTCACAAGTTAAAGTAAATAGTATATGCTTGATGATAAAGAATGATTGGCTAATTATGAATTTTCAATTATACATAAATGTTACTTGATTAAATATGATATGTTGTTTACTGAGATAATTGTATCTTGATATTACTATTGCTTGTTGTGTGCTTGGAGATGATCAATGTGAGTGGTTACCAACATATTTATTATTCCCCACTAAGTTGTATAGCTTAGTATGAGTGTTTATCCGTGTAGGTACGTAAGATAGGCCATTACTGCAGGAAAGAAGTCAACAGCCAAAATCCAACACCAATTAGGAAAATTTTAAAAGTATGAACTTATTGTAATCCTTTTGATTATGTTTAGCATTGTACATATTTATTTTTGGAAATGGTGTAGTGAGAGTTTAATGTAAAGAATAACTCAAATTAGAGCTATGATGTATTAAAACCTAAACTTGTAATGCCAAGTTCTGCATATGAACATGATGATGAACTATAACAAATTATAGAACATGTGAATCACTGAATTTAATATGTATGATTGTATAATAAGGTACTGAAATATTTAATAGGAATCAGGATAGGTTAGTATGGTCCTTACAATTGTTAGATGCAAACTCTACTATTGAAAGATATCTCTTCGAATTGCTACCAAACTCCATAATGCAACACCTTAGCATATCTTCTAATATCTGTATCACTTTCTTAGGCTATCCATCCATTTGTGGATGAAAAGCAGTACTATAATCAAATCGTGTTCCCAATGCTTCCTGAAGTTTCTTCCAAAATTTGGATGTAAAGTAGGGATCTTTAACCGAGATAATGGAGGAAGGAATGCCATTTAATCTCACAATCTCATTGATATAAATTTTTGCCAGCCTTGTTAATGGAAAATCACTAGTGTGAAGTGTACAGACTTTGTCAATCTATCAACTATTACCAAAATGGAATCATGTTGCCTCCTAGTGAGTGATAAACCAGACATAAAGTCCATAGTGATACAATCCCGCATCCACTCAGGTATGATGATAGGTTGTAGCAGCCCAGAAGGAACCTAGTGTTTAGCTTTTACTTGCTAACATTTCAAAAATTTAGTCACGAAGTCTGATATTTTTATTTTCATTCTAGGCCACCATTAAGTTGCTTTTAAGTCTTGGAATATTTTGTTGTTGCCTGGTTGTAAGGTATAATTGTTGTTGTGTGCTTCTGTCATAAGATTTTTCTTTAACTCTACATTGTTTGGTACATATATTTTCCCTTTGTAGTATAAACAATCATCATTACCAAGGAGAATTAGCTATCCTTCCCTGTATGTATTTGAGAAATGATAGAGGCTAACTACTCATCTTACCTCTAGGTGGTTTTTACCTGCCGTAGCCAATTAGTTTTAAGTTATATTTTAGCTATAAGTGCTCAATCCTGAGCTGTAGTCAATCTGACATTAATGGCTTTTAAGGCTACTAAGTGTTTCTTGCTAAGTACATTGGCTACAACATTTTCCTTACAAGGATGGCAGTTAATCAGATAGCCATAGTCTTTAATGAGCTCCAATCAATGATTTTGCCTTAAATTGAGTTCTTTTTAGGTGGTTAGCAATTTCAAACTTTTATGATCAATGTAGATGTAACATTTCTCACAATACAAGTAATGTCTCCAAATCTTAAGTGGAAATACAATTGCTGCTAACTCAAAATCATGAGTAGGATAGTTTCTTTCATGAATTTTAAGTTATATGGAATCATAAGCTACAACTTTTCCTTCCTATATTAATACACATCCTAACCCATTCCTAGAAGCATCATTGTAAATAACAAAAGGCTTACCCGAGGTAGGCTTATAAAAATGGGAGTTTTAGTCAACATGTTTTTCAACTTTTCAAAGCTATCCTAGCATCGATTAGTCCACTCAAACCTAGGATGTCATCAATGAATACCACCATGAACTGATCCAAGTATGGATGGAAAATATAGTTTATCAAATCCATGAATGTTATTGGTGCATTAGTGAGGCCAAATGGCATGACTAAGAACACATAATGGCCATATCGAGTACAAAAAGATATCTTTGGTACATCTGCTTCTCTGATCCGAAGCTAGTGATATCTTGATCTCATGTTAATTTTGGAAAACACGCTTACACCTTTCAACTGATCAAAAAAGTCATCAATTCTAGGTAAAGGATGTTTGTTCTTTATTGTAACTTTATTCAGGTGCTTATAATCGATACAAAGCCATAATAATCTATACTTCTTTTTCACAAATAGTACTAGTACTCTCCATGGTGATACACTAGGATAGTGAACCCTTTATTGAGTAATTCTTACAACTCTTTCAATTCAATGGGTGTCATGCTATAAGGAGCTATGGAAATAGGAGTAGTACTAGGTATCACATCAATAGTGAATTTTGCTTCACTTTTTCGTGGCAATCCCGATAAATCATCAGGAAAAACATCAAGGAAATCACAAACGGTGGGGATATTACTAACTTTTAGCTTTTCTTATTTAACTTCCATCACATAAGCTAAATAATTTATACATCCTTTTCCAATTCATCTATTTGCTATAGTGGCTGAGATAATATTTGACAAGGGATTAGATCTTTCTATAACACCCTAATTCCATAACCATTGATAATCATCAATCATAATCATCAGCATCATCATAAACCTATTAAAGACTAGGCAATAATAATAATAAGACATGCCATAATTACATGCCACAAATAATAAATCAAACTTATAGATAAATAATCATAACATAAATGGACTTCAAGTATCCTGAAATCCTCAAGGCAATTGCATCTTGCCTGATCCTCTAGAACTTATCTTGAAGCCTGTATGGATAACAAACTCGTGTTTAGCTATAAAGCTTAGTGGGGAACGAAACCCTATGTATATATATATAATACTATTTTCCTGAGTCATATTATCATGCATAAATATACACAACCTCTTTTTATCATATAACACCAAATAACATATGAGTTTATTAAACTGATCATTTGAGAAAGACTTTACCTTAACAACGAATACTCTGTTACACTAATCTAGAGTATTTACTTAAAACTTAGCTTGAAACTTCTTATAATAGTTGCTTCACAAACATCATCATAGCATACTATTCATGTCAAACAATTATCATTCATGCATTTCATAATTCCTTCTTCTTACAACTCAAGAAATCATGATTATTGATCGTATAAGCTCGACTTGCTTCAATTAGTTGATATGACTTGCGTAAGAAAGTGCTTATGCCATACAACATCCCTTTTCAAATTGCTAGTCATGAATTCTTCTTATAATAACTCAATTCTCATTCTTGTTTCTTGCATATGTGTTCCTTAATGTTATCTTAACATGGTAACTTAAACCTCTTACAACACAAATTTATATCATACGTTGCACTTAGTTAGGTCAATGTTATCATTATGCATATGAGCATGCAAACCTCTATATACCTCCGATAATCCTTTTTATCAAGAGGCTAGACAATATAGTTATTAATGGTACAAGATTTCTACTTACCGCATTAAATCACTTCATCCACCTAAGATAGGCATTCAACCTTAATTCACAATATAAGGGATATGCTTAGGTCATATAACATCTACAAGTTGTCCTGGTAGGCATAATTACATCACATATATCATGCAATTCTCATATTAGATTCATAGACTTTACATCCTTCATGTTATCTTAGCATGGTAACCTGATTCCTTTATAATCATCATTCTATGTCAGGCATTACACTTGGTTAAATGAATGTTATCATTAAGCCTATATGTGTACAAACATTTATATATATAATTAAACAGACTGGCAGAGTTGCATGTGATCACAAAGAACAAGCATTACATATCATGATTACAAGATAAGGTCTCGATGCCACATATATGCATTTTATTAGCAGAGTACATGAAACTTACTATACCTATTACAGTCCATATAAGTTCTAGTACGATAGTGTACACTTTGGGGTCCATATTCTTCATGGAACCCACCGATGGAATTCAACTCACACTACTACTCACACGGGAACCTTCCTCATGCGAGGTGATATACTGAACATGGCATCTCATTTCATAAAGACAGTTATAGCCAAAAGGAGTTAAAGATAAAACGACACAATACAATAAGTCATTCATCATGCTTATGTTAACTACATAAAGAAATCAATGCATATATATGGATACACATATATGTATATCACTTTTATTCTTATACTTTTTATCATCTTTAATAGCTTGCCTAAGTACTAGTTCGAAGGGTGGATAACGGGAGCAATGGATACCCGAAGCTATCAACTATGGATATCCGAAGATATCAAACAATGGAACCAAACGGGGTCAAACAATGGCTCCAACAAGGAAAAAATGATAGACCTAAACGGGGCTGAATAATGGTTCCATTAAGGAACAATACCCAAATGGGGTCAACTATGGCAGCTGCGACTGTATCCTTCTAGGCATGCCTATCTAATCCACAACTGAACTAAAACTCGCAGGCTTGGCCATTCTCAATCATATTTCAATTCAACATATCTTTTTTTCCTTAATATAGCATCCCTTATTAGAACCATCATTCATATAAGAATGCACATTATTCTTATCATACTTCAATATTGAGCTCAAGGCTTAATTACACATGGATGCTTTCACATGATCATGCCATTTCTTGTTTATGCAAACAATAACAACATGAAATGTTTCATGATTAGCGTTGAGCGTGACAATATACCCATATACATATATTTATGCAGCAGAAATCATAGCCATACATGCTTTTATTACTCATACTTGTTCACATATTAAGATAAGCTACTCATCATATCATGCTATATCAACTATACAATATATATAATTTACATAACTCATGGATAGTTTTTGATGACATACCTTGTTGCTGCTTGCTATGAATATTTTCCCTATCTTACAATTATTCACATTAAAACATAACACACTCACACACACACACACACATATATATAGCAACACTCAAGCATTTATAATCCATATAATAAAATAAGTAGGTTCTCTTACAGCTTAAGGTCATTACTTGTTCATATTTAATCCCTTGATTCACTCTCATAATTACCAGATTAGAACCCACAAGTAACATACTATATCATAGTCGTATATACTTCAATCATATTACTTGTATTTTTCATCTTATAATAATTTATATTTAGGTAAGTTGTGTGAGGTTATTTCATCTTAATCGTTAGTCCCCTACTAGCACACTTACGGTTTTCATATTATATCATGGGGCATGATTTAATAAGTAAATAAGTTTTCTTGCCTCAAAGATTATCATTAAATTCCTATTATGGCTTAAAGCATAACCAAACTTCTATAGTTCCACCTTTAAGTGTCAACAAATATTACATCTCTTTAACTTAGTCATGCTTATTATTGCTATCTTCTTAATGTTACTGGATCATAACTTGGTAATCTCTTGCCATTGAAAAGAAATATTGATATATATATATATATATATATATAGTACTTGGGCAAAGCCAGTTACTTTGTTTGAGTTCGTACCGATGCCAAATCCATAGGATACATTAAACACATATACATGTTAGAGTCATTAGGTTACTTCTTACTATCCTTAGTCATGTGCTTATTATATTTTCTCTTACTCTCGTTAGTCATGTGTCTGCATGGCAATAATCATACATTCTTAATACTCAAATTTAGTTAATAAACCTTCCTATAGTCACACATTTCTAAACTATATATATTTACTTAAAATCTTAGTATTAAAAGACTTTTAGAACTATAACATCTCTTGGGTAATCCATTAACATACCATTCATCACTTGCATGCTCAACCATTATCAACCTTTCCCATTACTAGCTTAATTCCTCCTTAATATAGCATTATACTTATAAACATGGTAATACAATGTTGTGCTCTTGGGGTGGAGAAGAACCATTAAAATTAAAGTGTATAAATGGCTATACACTTCCTTGAGAAAATCAATGAGTGGTCATGTGTGGGAAAGAAAACAAGACAAGTGGCCATGTATTCTCATGCATAAAAGAGTGAGTGGCCATGTATTTTAAAGGAGAAATCAATGAGTGGTAGTGTGTTTCCAAGAAGAAACCACACGTGGCCGTGTACAAGAAAGAGAGACATCACGTGGCCACATGCAAGAAAGGAGAAAAACTTACGTGGCCCTGTCCAAGGAAGGAAGCAACGTGCGTTGCCACGGGTGGCAAAAAGGAAAGCATCACATGGCCGTGTGTGGGAAGGAAAACAATGTGCGTGGCCATGGGTGGGAAGGAGGAAAGCATCACGTGGCTGTGTGTCATGAAGAAAAAACACACGTGGCCATGGGTTAGGAAGAGCAAACTCACCCGTGGCTGTGTGTGGGAAAGAAAAAAGGAAAAACCAAAATTCCGATCATGCATAACATGAATTTAAACCCCAAATCTCACTTTCCCTCTTGCTTACATGATCATTTAGGTTACTAATCATGTTATAATCATCAAACATATTAGTTTAAACCTTTAATCTCATTATCAAAGCACATACATTATGAGAGGGAAAACATGTACAATAACCATCCAAAAATGAATCCCGTACCTCAAAATCAAGCTTCATCTCCTTCAACATCCATTGATCTAGCTCTCTCTCTCTCCTTTATTTCCTTGTTCACAGAGACAACAAACATGACTTGTCATCTATTCCTACAACCCTAAGATCATAAATCAAGCATGGAAGAAGAAATCTATGGAAGGAAGACATTACCTTCATACTAAAACACCAAAACCTTAGAGCTTCTTCTTTAATCCTATGACCGAGAGAGAGAGAGAGAGATTCCATTCCTCATCTCTCTAAGTGTCCCAAAGTAAATGAATGGGGAAAAATATCTTCCCAAGTAACTCTCCAAAATGCCCTTAAGCACAAATAAATCCCATTATTTAAATTTCTTCCAACTTAATCCCAAGACTTTCTAATTCATTCCAATTACACCCTTTTCTTTAATTATAATTTAACTTGACTCATATGCTTACACGCTGAAATTACCAAAATACCCCTCTCGAGACTTAACCTCCATAATTGCAAAATAATTCAAATTTTCCCTTAATTAACGATAGTCCTCATTAATTAACAATAATCCAATTTGGGTCATAATTTGGTCCTTATAAATCACTCCTCCTTAAAAGAATTTTTTCCTCAAAATTCAAAACTGGTAGTCCTTATCTTTAAGGCTAGAAATTCTTAACTGTGTTTTAGCTATAAATAACTATAACCATAAGCATTCTCTATGTGCATAATAATCTCATCATCTATAATCATATGTATCTGTCTTCGATTTCCATATACTTTTATGCTCGTTTTCTTTCTTATCCTAAGTATCTTAATAATCTTAACATCTTGCATCTCTATTTATGCCAAAGATCAAGTTCTCTTCTATTCATCGGAACTTTTCGTTAAACATCTTAATACATAATCTAGACATACTTATAATCAATCTAATGTTATAGCTTAATCATAAAATATTAAGGCATTTAAGCACTCCAATACTAAGAGGCGAGTGATATTGATAATTCCTCAGATATCATCTCACAATCTCGGCCAAAATCTTGTTAATGGTCCCATATATATCAATCATATGTCAAACACCTAACATAATCATCAAAATGTATGCCATTAACAATGACACCATGGTCTAGACCAATATCATCTTAATCTTCCAAAACAATTCCTTAATTCCTTATTGCCCAGAAAAGACTCAACCTGGGCTCTAATACCACTAACTGTAACACCCTAATTCCTTAAACATGGATAATCATCAATCATTATTATCATCATCATCATAAACCTATTAAAGACTAGGAAATAATAATATTTGGCAAGGGATTAGATCTTTCTATAACACCCTAATTCCATAACCATTGATAATCATCAATCATTATCATCATCATCATCATCATCAGCATCATCATAAACCTATTAAAGACTAGGCAATAATAATAATAAGACATGCCATAATTACATGCCACAAATAATAAATCAAACTTATAGATAATTAATCATAACATAAATGGCCTTCAAGTATCCTGAAATCCTCAAGGCAACTGCATCTTGCTTGATCCTCTGGAACTTATCTTAAAACCTGCACGGATAACAAACCCGTGCTAAGCTATAAAGCTTAGTGGGGAACAAAACCCTATGTATATATATATATAATACTATTTTCCTGAGTCATATTATCATGCATAAATATACACAACCCCTTTTGATCATATAACACCAAATAACATATGAGTTTATTATACTGATCATTTGAGAAAGACTTTACCTTAACAACGAATACTCTGTTACACTAATCTAGAGTATTTACTTAAAACTTAGCTTGAAACTTCTTATAATAGTTGCTTCACAAACATCATCATAGCATACTATTCATGTCAAACAATTATCATTCATGCATTTCATAATTCCTTCTACTTATAACTCAAGAAATCATGATTATTGATCGTATAAGCTCGACTTGCTTCAATTAGTCGATATGGCATGCGTAAGAAAGTGCTTATGCCATACAACATCCCTTTTCAAATTGCTAGTCATGAATTCTTCTTATAATAACTCAATTCTCATTCCTATTTCTTGCATATGTGTTCCTTAATGTTATCTTAACATGGTAACTTAAACCTCTTACAACACCAATTTATATCATACGTTGCACTTAGTTAGGTCAATGTTATCATTATGCATATGAGCGTTCAAACCTCCATATACCTCTTATAATCCTTTTTATCAAGAGGCTAGACAATATAGTTATTAATGGTACAAGATTTCTACTTACTGCATTAAATCACTTCACCACCCTAAGATAGGCATTCAACCTTAATTCACAATATAAGGGATATGCTTAGGTCATATAACATCTACAAGTAGTCCTGGTAGGCATAATTACATCACATATATCACGCAATTCTCATATTAGATTCATAGACTTTACATCCTTTATGTTATCTTAGCATGGTAACCCGATTCCTTTACAATCATCATTCTATGTCAAGCATTGCAATTGGTTAAATGAATGTTAACATTAAGCCTACATGTGTGCAAACATTTATATATATAATTAAATAGACTGGCAGAGTTGCATGTGATCACAAAGAACAAGCATTACATATCATGATTACAAGACAAGGTCTCGATGCCATATGTATGCATTTTATTAGCAAAGTAAATGAAACTTAGTGTACCTGTTACAGTCCATATAAGTTCTAGTATGATAGTGTACACTTTAGGGTCCATATTCTTCGTGGAACCCACCGATGGAATTCAACTCACACTAGCACTCACACAGGAACCTTCCTCATGCGAGGTGATATACATATCTCACAATCATGATATACTAAATATGGCATCTCATTTTATAAAGATAGTTATAGCCAAAAGGAGTTAAAGATAAAATGACACAATACAATAAGTCATTCATCATGCTTATGTTAACTACATAAAGAAATCAATGCATATATATGTATACACATATATGTATATCACTTTAATTCTTATACTTTTTATCATCTTTAATAGCCTACCTAAGTACTAGTTCGAAGGGTGGATAACGGGAGCAATGGATACCCGAAGGTATCAACTATGGATATCCGAAGATATTTAGGGGTCAAACAATGGTTCCAGCAAGGAAAAAATGATAGACCTAAATAGGGCGGAACAAATGGTTCCATTAAGGAACAAAACCCAAACGGGGTCAACTATGGTAGCTGCGAATGTATCCCTCTAGGCATGCCTATCAAATCCATAACTGAACTAAAACCCACAGGCTTGACCATTCTTAATCATATTTCAATTCAATATATCTTTCTTTCCTTAATATAGCATCCCTGCTTAGAACCATCATTCATATAAGAATGCACATTATTCTTATCATACTTCAATATTGAGCTGTAGACTCAAATACACATGGATGCTTTCACATGATCATACCATTGCTTGTTTATGCAAACAATAACAACATGGAATGTTTCATGATTAGCGTTGAGCATGAAAACATACCCATATACATATATTTATGTAGCATAAATCATAGCCATACATGCTTTTATTACTCATACTTGTTCACATATGAAGATAGGCTACTCATCATAGCATGCATATATCAATTATACACTATATATAATTTACATAACTTATGGATAGTTTTTGATGACATAACTTGTTGCTGCTTGCTATG
Source organism: Excoecaria agallocha (assembly GCA_037975025.1). Classification (NCBI taxonomy): domain Eukaryota; kingdom Viridiplantae; phylum Streptophyta; class Magnoliopsida; order Malpighiales; family Euphorbiaceae; genus Excoecaria; species Excoecaria agallocha. The sequence continues at coordinate 166,530 of JBBPFJ010000182.1, forward strand.
AATAGTTTCCCTATCTTACACTTATTCACATTAAAACATAACACACACACACACACACACATATATATATATAGCAACACTCAAGCATTTATAATCCATATAATAAAATAAGTAGGTTCTCTTACAACTTAAGGTCACTACTTGTTCATATTTGATCCCTTGATTCACTCTCATAATTACTAGATTAGAACCCACAAGTGAAATACTATATCATAGTCGTATATACTTCAATCATCTTACTTGTATTTTTCATCTTATAATATTTTATACTTAGGTAAGTTGTGTGAGGTTATTTCATCTTAATTGTTAGTCCCCTACTAGTAGACTTACGATTTTCATATTATATCATGGGTCATGATTTAATAAGTAAATAAGTTTTCTTGCCTCCAAGCTTATCATTAAATTCCTATTATGGCTTAAAGCATAACAAAACTTCTATAGTTCCACCTTTGAGTGTCAACAAATATTCCATCTCTTTAACTTAGTCATGCACATTATAATTATCTTCTTAATGTTACTAGATAATAACTTGGTAATCTCCTGCCATTATATATATATATATATATATATATACATATATAGTACTTGGGCAAAGCCAGTTACTTTGTTTGAGTTCGCACCAATGCCAAATTCAAAGGATACATTAAATAACATATACATGTTAGAGTCATTAGGTTACTTCTTACAATCCTTAGTCATGTGCTTATTATATTGTCTCTTACTCTCATTAGTCATGTGTCCACATGGCACCAATTATACATTCTTAACACTCAAATTCAGTTAATAGACCTTCCTGTAGTCACACATTTCTAAACTATATATATTTACTTAAAATCTTAGCATTAAAAGACTTTTAGAACTATAACATCTCTTGGGTAATCCATTAACATACCGTTCATCACTTTCATGCTCAACCATTATCAACCTTTCCCATTACTAGCTTAATTCCTCCTTACTATAGCATTATACTTATAGACATGGCATTACAATGTTGTGCTCTTAGGGTGGAGAAGAACCATTAAAATTGAAGTGTATAAATGGCCGTGTTTTCCCAAGAGAAAATCAATGAGTGGCCGTGTGTGGGAAAGAAAACAAGACAAGTGGCCATGTATTCTCATGCATAAAAGAGTGAGTGGCCATGTATTTTGAAGGAGAAACTAATGAGTGGTCATGTGTTTCCAAGAAGAAACCACACGTGGCCGTGTACAAGGAAGACAGACATCACGTGGCCATGTGCAAAAAAGGAGACAAACTTACATGGCCATGTCCACGGAAGGAAGCAACGTGTATGACCACGGGTGGGAAGAAGGAAAGCATCACGTGGCCATGTGTGGGAATGAAAACAATGTATGTGGCCACGGGTGGGAAGGAGGAAAGCATCACGTGGCCGTGTGTCATGTAGAACAAACACACGTGGCTAAGGATTAGGAAGAGCAAACTAACCCGTGGTCATGTGTGGGAAAGAAAAGAGGAAAAACCAGAATCTCGATCATGTATAACATGAATTTAAACCCTAAATCTCACTTTCCCTCTTGCTTACATGATCATTTAGGTTACTAATCATGTTATAATCATCAAACATATTAGTTTAAACCCTTAATCTCATTATCAAAGCACATACAATATGCGAGGAAAAACATGTACAGTAACCATCCAAAAATGAATCTCGTACCTTAAAATCAAGCTTCATCTCCTTCAACATCCATTGATCTAGCTTTCTTTCTCCTTAATTTCCTTATACACGGAGACAACAAACGTGACTTATCATCTCTTCCTACAACCCTAAGATCATAAATCAAGCATGGAATAAGAAATCTATTGAAGGGAGACATTACCTTCATGCTAAAACACCAAAACCCTAGAGCTTCTTCTTCAATCCTGTGACCAAAAGAGAGAGAGAGAGAGAGAGTCCATTCCTCATCTCTCCAAATGTCCCAAAGTAAATGAATGGGGAAAAATATCTTCCCAAGTAACTCTCCAAAATGCCCTTAAGCACAAATAAACCCCATTATTTCAATTTCTTCCAACTTAATCCCAAGACTTTCTAATTCATTTCAATTACACCCTTTTCTTTAATTATAATTTAACTTGACTCATATGCTTACATACTAAAATTACCAAAATGCCCCTTTCGAGACTTAACATTGATAATTGCAAAATAATCCAAATTTTGCCTTAATTAACGATGGTTCTCTTTAATTAACAATAATCCAATTTGGGTTACGATTGGGTCCTTACACTTTCTCCAACAATAGTGATCTCCTATCTCTCAAGGGTTTTCAATGTAATTCTTTTTTATCGATAATCAACCATTACTTAGAGTTTATAGAGCCAATCCATCCCTAAGATTACATCAAATTCATGAAAAGGAAGCTCGATTGAATTTACAAGAAAGGTGGTCTATTGTATCTGGATGGGACAGTCTTTATAAATCTTATTGACTACCATGGTATGCCTTAAAGGATTGCTCACTAAAATGTCTTGGTCTAACTATGATCTAATCAAACTCTTCCTGTAAGGACCCAAAATAGGCGCTAGTAGAATTCATGGGCAATTACATCATATTAAAGTCTAATTGAGCATTATTGGATGAATTATTAAGAGTTAAGATATTGATTGGGGAAAAATGTTATTAAGTTATCATTAATTATGTGATAAATGTGTGAATTATATGGTATGAATTTTATAAGGGCATAATTAAATTATTATGTTGGTATAATAATATTCAAGGTTGTAATTGAAGTATGAAGTATTAGTTAAAGGGTCAATTTTTGATAAAATTAAATATTGGGATAATTGTAATAATAGAATAGTAAATTTGGATGCAATTAGAATAGTAAATTGGGGTCAATGTGGAAGAGAAGGTTTAATTGAGGATCAATTTATAACATACAATTAGTTGGAGGATTAAAAGAGGAATTGTGAGGGACCAAGCTGATGTCACATTCCACTTAAACTCACATGCAAGACAAGTATAAAAGGGGCATTAGGTGAGGTGGATGGCATTTTTCATAGTGGGAAAATACAAATTTTTGTTATTTCTTTCTCTTTCACTTTTCTTAAACCCTTTTCAATCTCTTTATGAAATTTTAGAAGAAAACCTTTTTTCCATGTTGTTTATCCAAGAGCAGTTAAGTGTAAATCACTAAGAAGAAGAAGGTGAAGGTAGAAGAAATAAAGGAAAAGGTCTTGCAAATGATTGAAGAGCTAAAGGGAATTTGGCTAAGGTATGGGAATTAGGGTTTTCTATACTTGCATGTAAGTTTTAAAAATTTTGGGTTTGGATTCACTGGACCTAGTTGTATTCTTTTGGTAATATCTTGAGTTTTAGAATAGATAATTAGATGATTCTAATTGGGTTTTAATATAAACTTCCAAACAAAGATTTCATAAGAAGAAATCACATTTTAATTCTGCTTCTAAATGGGTCATAACCTAGCTTGAATCTCATACTCATGAACAGTCTACAGTATTTGGACGATATCTTTCAAATTAGAACTGATATTGAGATGAGGTTTGATTATATAGAAAAAAATGTATATATAAAAAAATGTAGGAGTAACCTAGCCATGAATCTACTTCTAAATAATTTATATAATTTATTGAATTTTAGATGAACTGTTAATTCTGGTTCTGGAATAGTTTGTGGTAAATATGTGATATCTTTGTGTACAATGATCAGAATGACATAAGGTTAATTACTACGAAAAATAGACTTCAAAATACAAAATTTCTATGAAGAAAGAAAATTTTTAAAATGCCTCTAAATTTGCCTAATATTTACTTGAAAATCGGAATTCTATGTTGCCTATCCTAATGAATAGTCTTTAATAAATTCCATTTATCTTGAGTTTTAGAAATGATATTGCAAAGATTCTTGATTTTTTATAAACTAAAAACATAAGGGAAAAAAGTTTTAGAGACCATTTTTGCTGAAAAGGCCATTTGGGAGGTCTAAAATGATGTGCAATTTGCTTTAGAAAAACAATCTACAGAATTTTCGTATGGCATTTCTAGGAGGTGCAGCCGAGACCATTTTGTCTCAGCCATGCGCATCTTCTGATCTCAATTAAAGCCATTAGACTCGGTTGGGTCCAATTGGTCTCAGCCGTGGGCCTTTCCTATTATAGTCATACACGATTTTTAGCCTTATTAAATATAAACACTTACCCTAACATTTTGAAACTCATCAAAAGCATGTTAAAACATGTAATTAAACTTAAAATATGTCATTAATATGTGAGTTTAGGACATTTTAAAAATAAATATGAGAGTATTATGTAACATCAAAATATAAGATTAATATAATGACTTATAGAAATAAAGTTGTAAAGATATATTGTTACCATATAGATGAACCCTCAGTGAAGTAGATGAATATATGGAAGTATGAAGTTATGAAATTATCATTGATCTTATATGTATGATAATATGATTGTGATATGATGTTATTGTTACATGATTGAATAGGATTTAAAGTATTAAATAGTAATACCCAATAGTGAACATGTTCATAGGTTTACAGAAAGTTACACATGAACATGTATATGAGTACATTGTTTATAGTTACACAGTAGTATACATATGCATATAAGAATATGAATGAATTAAAGAAAAGATAAAGTAAAGGGACTTAATTGCCTACTTTGAGTCTAGGATGTTGATAGATAGGCATACCTAGAAAGGTACCTTGTCGTTGCTTCTGAACAGTTTTGGCCTATATAGGTCCACTTGAAATTAAAAGTTATAGTGACCCTGTTTGGATTTAAATGTTAGAGTTGATTTGAACAACCCCGTTTGGGTTTTAGTCAACCCTTTTTGGGTCTACTTGACTGGCCCAAGTTATTTGTTTGACCCCGTTTGGGTCCATCAATTTATCATCCAGTTTTATCCCTACACGGGATCACTGTTTAATACCTTCAAGTATCTTATTTGTACCTTCGGGTGCCATCATTATAATCAACCATTTTGTACCTTCGGGTACTACCATAGAACCCTTTATCCACCTCTTTAGAATAATTCAAGCTTTACACCAAAGTTAAGAAAAGTTTGATATTAAAGTTTCATGAAGCATGACAATTCCTAAATTGACTTCATAATATATATTATATATGAAATTTCTTTTTATCACATATGGAAATTATGAAATTAAAAGAGTTTGCAATATACGTTTATGCGTAAATATTGCATATAAAAATTGTATGTATAGAGTTATATGAATGAACCGGTGCATCACTAATATCTGATTATAGTCTATATTAAAGATAGTATGTTCCCTATAGTAATTTATTGCTTGCTTGAGCTAGTTAAATGGCTTACATGATTTGTCATATATGAAATCTATGAAAATTTTTGTCAATATAAGTGTTTTCTTTGCAATGAAATATAAGAGTTATGTATAGGTATTCATGTCGGTGATTGCCTTTTAAATAACACACTGGTTATAAGTTTTCCTTATAGCTACTCGTTTTTTCTTTCTACTAGGACATGATGTACAATGTCTTGTATGCAACATAAAATATTTACAGATCTATAAGTGATAAACTCAATATGATACTGGTATTAAAATAAAAGTAAATTAGTAATTCAATGTATGCATTAGTACATTAATTATCACAAATACATCCTAGATTGATAAATGATGAACTTTCATAGTACTAATGCTCTGTCTTCCTTATGAATATACATATATTATTGTTGATCCTATGCTTATATATATATATATATATATATATTTATATATATATTTCTAGTATATGTCAAAGTGTGTGGTATGTGGAAAGTATGACTTAATGTAAACAGTGGTATATCATTCAATGAATGAATTGTAGGTCTAATAGATAAAAATGCTTATATGATTAAATGTTGTGTATATAAAGCACCAATGTCAAATTTGCTATCGTTAAGTCATTCAGGTATCATATGTGGACTCTTGTTTATTCATTTTGAATTGGTATCTCTTTCATTTGAACATATGGTATACTTATAGTTCATGATGTATGCTTGTTGGCGACCACTGTGAGTGGTCGTTTGTCATGTTTTGTATTCCCCACTAAGCTTTATAGTTTAGTAAGGGTATCCGTGTAGGTTGCAAGGATAGGACTTTCTCGCATGACTGATATTTGCAGCAGGTTGGCCAACACAAATCTTAGAAGATTGAAAAGTAGAGTCTCCTTTTTATTATTTTATTTTGTGGATATGTAAATTTTTAATTATGATGGAATTTTTGTATATGTTCAAATGTTTTGTTTGAGAAAATATTGTAATGTATTGAGGACTCTTAAGTTCACATGATATGGTTTTAATTTCTTCTAGGAGTTACCTAATAAGAAATGTTTTCGGTTTTAAAACATAGTAAAACATGTATCATGATACAAGATCTAGTGGTAATAGCCAAGTATAGAATTTTGGTGCTACACTTCCCATGTGCAATCTTTGCGCTAAGATATGAATGTGTGGACCCAAGATCAATTAAAGCATAAACTGGAGCATCAATCAAATAAAATTTACCTACTATGATATCCTGAGTATCATAATCCTCGCTGGCTCTAACTCATAGGTCAAAAAAGATGGTTGTCTATCTCTTACTTAAGGCATCTATAAACTCCCACTAGCTGGTGTAGCTCTAGTGGGTCCACCTCTCTCATAGCATCTAAATGGTGCAACACTAGGTTTATTGACAGGAGTGGCTAAAGTAGTAGCCTATGCTTGAGGATAGTATTTCTATAAGTGATCTTTTGACCCATATCTCAAATAAGCTCTTGTATGCCTCCAACATTCACCTAGATGTTGTCTACCTTGATGATTACATTTGGGATTATTAAATCTCCTAAATCCCCAAGGTACACTAGCTATAGAAGTGACTGGAAGAGCATATCGAGCTGTGGACTTCTGACTAGGTGTTAGGATAGCTGTAGAAGCCAATAGAGGAACAATAATACCTTTAGACTTCTTACTAGGTCTACTAGGTGCCCATGTAGGAGGTCTCCTTCTTTGTTGTGATATAACCCATCTACTGGCTTTCTCAACCTAAATTGCTTCAATTCACATGGCTACCTCGACTAAAGTTCTCATATTAGTATATTCATGTGCTGCTAATGCCATCCTAATGTTATTATGAAGTACTTATTCAAATAGATGACAAAGTGTTACAGGGGGTATGTTGTAATCTTCCATGTATGCACTAAGTCTTTCAAATTCTTAATCATACTCATGTACTGTTCGATTGCCATATCACAGTCACCAAACTACTTATTTTATAGCCCACTTATATTCCTTCCTTATATATTTATTTTAAATTACTGGAGGAAGAAATACCATGTTAGTTTTTCTACTGGTGTGTATCATCGTATAGTCTCCCACCATGCATATGTAGAGCCCTAGAACAAAGCAATCATGCCTTCTAACATCTCCTCTAGTGGGCTATGAGTGATTTCAAATAGTCTTTTAATCTTATTCAACCAATCCTCAGCTTTTGTAGCAGTCAACTATTCTCTCCTATAAAAATTTTTTGCCCCTATCTTCTTCAGTTGTTATAGTATAGATTTTTAAGGTAGCTGAGATGGCGGTTGACGTTGTGGCTATGAAAGAGCTGAGGCCTACAATATCTGATATAACAAATCCACCACAATCAGTGTAAAGCTTGGTAGTGCATGTGCAACTAATAGAGGTACCTATGGAGTTGGTGGTGGCATATGCTGATTGGGCTGGCTAAACTGGCTAGTAGGGGTCATATTATTAACTAAGGCTCCACTCTCGACATTGCTTGCCAACTCAATCGCTTATCTAAAACTAGAAGCCATGACTATCACTGAAAATACACAAAAACAACAAGTAAGATTCAACTTCAAAATCACTTATTCCTTATATGGCATGTACATATATCGATTCAAGCATTCATTCACACTTATATGTTTGCTCCAATCTTAGGATCGCCTAAACCTACTTCGATACCATAAAATATGATGCCCTAACTTCACTCATAAATCCACATGCCATACAATATCATTGGTGCAATCTCATGATTACTTTACTTGACTATCCTTTTTATGTTGTTGGTTAATAGCTTAAGTAACATTAGGTTTCTAAATTTATTTTAACATCATAAGGTTACTATTCATTTGGTAAAAATTTCAGCAAAATAATGGCTTGTAAATCATGCTACCCAAACCTGTAAATTTTCAAAACAACACTGCCAATAAGCAACCTCCACCTTTAATACCCCAACAACAATCATAGTACTTCTAATATCAACCACGAACCATCATCACAATACAGTCATGTAATCATCATCCACACAACTATCATAACATAAGTTCACTATTATCTAGCATTTGTTATTCAATATGCCAATTGTTAGAAGTCAAATACATATCACAATTAAACTCTTCGTCCACAAAAGTGATATATGTGCACGCCATTTGTCTTCTCCATCTTTAGGTCTTCAGTTACCAGTCCTTACATGCAATCAAACAAACCATGCACTAATCAATGTTGTTGCCTAGCGATGGCACAACTATACAAAATTTCATCTATTAAATGATAACATGTAAAATTACCATTTTGCCCTTAATGGTCATTTTTAGTTAACTAACCTAAAATTTATTCTCTTAATATCTTAAATTACTGCTTAGTCCTTTTCTTACTTATGTTTCTCACTTAATTTCACATAATTCTTTGCTTAAGTAGAAAATTACCATTAGGTCCCCAAACTTTCTTTTTATCATATGTTACTTAATTTAACTCCAAATTTGACCTTTTTTGCTTCTTTAGACCTTTAGTTTATCGTAAATGTAAAATTTACATTTTTTCCTCATACTTACCCATGAAGTGGTAAATTATAGTTTGATCCTTAAATTTTTTCACTAATTAATATTTTACCCTTCTTTACTTATTTAACTATTTTAAATTCTTTAATCACATTTTCATTGCAAATTTATAAATTTACACCTAATTTATTATGTAATTACATTTTTACCCTTTTTCTAAACTATTGATCACATTTTTCACTTTATTTATGATTTAATCACATTTATGATATCTTTTATGCATAATTTACCCTTTATTTCCCATTTTTTTGCTTATTTAAAATTTGGCCCCTAGTAATGACCAGTGGAAATCCTTGAACCGGATATACGGGATGAAAACACTAATGATGAAAATGGACTGGACGGATGACTTGACATGATCCGACTACTCTAGTATGAGTGGAGGGACAACTTGATATGATCTTACTTGTAAATACTACCCTAAATTATCTTATTACCTGTCATCATATGTACTATCTTGCATATAATTGAATATACAATAATCTATTTGTACAATTGTCATTTTAGCTTACAATATCTATATATATACATCAACACATAAAGTAGTTCATATAAAAGGAAACACTTGGTCAAATTACATTGATACCATTATGTTCTTTACATTACAATTTACTTAGTATGTCATGTCATTTATAAAGACAAAAGCAAAATATAAATTCCCTACTTTATCTCTTCCTATGTCTGGTTTTGGCCTTGTTGTTCTAGATCTTATCCCTCGAATAGTTTTAAAATTATATACCTATATGAAGAAACATCTATGCTAAGCTATAAAGCTTAATGAGGAATGAAAGTTATAAGGATGACCTCTCACAGAAGTCCTCAATAATACATATGCGTATGAGCATGTCATTAAGTTTACAATGATATGGTAATAGTAATAGGTAGTATGTTCATAATATTATAGAACATTATGTAAATGTCTTTATTATGCTTAATCATTATATTATCATATGTATCTTAAAACATTGGTTAATTATATGCATATTATATTAAAGCACTCCTTAAAGCAGTATTTAGTTATGTATGATCACATAAACTATCAAATTACATGCATTTGTAGATTCCTTAAACATTATTACATTTGATACTTATGTTACGATTTCATTACTTATTACAAATCCACCTACTTATTTAACCTCTACTGCTTTTATAACATTTATATAACTCTTAAGTGTACGCACTTCAATTTGACTCACTTGTTTCAAATTTATTATACTTAGTTAGCCTTGGTGTCTCACTTGACTTTCATATTCACTGTACATTTAACCTAAATACGTAGTTAAATCCTGATAGTAGTTAACATAGGAATAAGCTAATAAGGTAGGACTATGCACATACATAATAAACTAACATGTCTCATTTCCTAATGTTTATATTATAATCTTATATATTTTAGGTATTTTATTATTAGGCTTAATTTTGTTACCATTGTCATGTCTTTTCTTTATTTAATGTGTGAATTTTAAGTTTACTAACTCTTAATAAACATATATTGCATTTAACTTAAAAGCTACATCAAATTTACATACAAAATTCTAGTTTCATACATTGAATGTTTCCACGTACAATAAGTAGTATCACTTTAAAATTAACAATAAGTTACAACATTAATTATTAATATCAAATATGCAGCAGACAATTATAAGAAATATGCATTCACATTATAATAAATAACAACCCATCAAATAGTTATACATGTTTATATATATACTCACTATCTTAAGAGCATAGACCATTATGTCATTATAATTACAATTATCTATATATGATGTTATGATATTATAAAACTATATGTTCAAAGATATAACTTCATCCCATTTTTGTATTTTCTATTTACTATGTATGGATTTATATGAAGGTAACATTTAATTCAAGTCACGAGGTTGGAGGAATGAGCCCCTTAAGCATAATCCAATTCCATATACGTATCACCAATAATTTTTAGATTGTTTAAAAGACAGAAAGAAAGACAAAAATCAAAGATATAATCTTCCAGGAGGAGAGAATCTATCATAACTTATATTATACCTTAAAACATAGGGTGTCCCAGATTTTCTTATTTAGAAAGTTTTATATCATTACCATCATTGTTATTTTACTTATTATAATACTTTAATCATTTTCAATGATTGCATACTTAAGTTATATGGGTGTGGATGACATGTGTTATAGTTACCCGAAGGTGTCAATCATGTGAATACCCGTAGATATTTAATTATATGGATACCTAAAGATATCAAACATGTAAACCCAAAAGGGTCAAGACTATGGTCCCAAATAAGGATAAATATAGATTTAAATGGGGTCAAAACTATAGCAACAACAACTGTACCCTATAAGCATGCCTATCTATCCACAACCAAGCTCTATATGCAGGCAACTATAATACTTTTTCTTTGATTTTTATCACTTTTCTCTCTTTTCAAGAGTGTGCATCGTTAGCTCAATCATAAGTATGTATTCAAAAGCATAAAACTATATACATGTTCATGTATACACATCCTATATCTATAATTAATACGAGCGTATAAAGCTCTTCACATATGTGTAAATGTCCTACTTATTCTTATTCCATTATTCATTTTATTAAAAAGATAACACATGCATGTATATTCACACTCTCACATTTTGTTAAGACACATGGTATGGTTAAATCATACATCAAATATACATATACCTTCGTACTCACATATCATGTGTATAATTATTATAATTATATGGTAATCTTAAATATATATATATATATATATCACTATGTATCTATCCTATGCATAGTTGTATTTGAACATATTACATCATGTCCAAATGGATTATCATATCAAGCACACTCAACCAAAGTGATATAACCAATATAGTCACTCAAATATGCTTACCAACCACATTCTTATTTCAACATATATTAAATATGTTCATATTATATCCATGTCTATACATATTTATATACTTTTATAGTCTAGTTGTATCTCTTATGCATGCAAGGAATTGACATTTAAACCTAAAGACCCTATAAATTAAATTAGGTATATACAAGCATCTCATGTAATTGTATTAAAGCAACATTGATCATGAGTTCGTATTTTAATGATTATAACCATTTATTTACCTATGTATTATTTTATTGGGAGTCGCTAATTATGTATCTTTATATATATTTATACATGTCTAAAAATGTATGCCTTCATTCCTATCCTTAAGCTTTAGCTATACAGTTTACATGTGTAGAGTTGATGTATAGGCTTAATGATGGCATAATTAATTCCTATACTTATGTTTCCTTAGGTTTGAGTTCTTTTTTATTTACATCTCCATATCTATATCATGTATTACATATATTTAATTGTATTTCATAACTTGTTATATCCTTATTTATGTGTTTAGTTTGTTATAAAAGTGTTCAAAAAGTTTCAGTGACCATTCGGAGCTTAAAAATCAATTGTAAATTGTAATAGGGGAGGCATACGGCTGAGATAAATTTTTCTCAGTTGTATACAATGGTTTAATCTGTAACATCCTAAATTTTCATCTATCATGCATGGTATGATGTAGAGCATAAATAATTACTTTAAGATCAATTTTGGAGTAATCGGAGTTGATAAGATAAGGAAACTGAAAAAGAGTGCAAAAGTTAAACGTGCTCCGGCCAGGGTAATCCGAGAATGGATGACCCATGGGATAGTTTGGCCTAAGAGTGATTCATGAAAGTAGGTGTTAAACAAAGTCTGGTGGTATAATTTAAGCGAAAAATGAGCTTAAATAAATCCTTAAACGGGACTGAGAAATTTGTACTCGGTATCGTAAAAAGGGTTGACTAAAAGTTTGACCGAACTCAAAATTAGTGTACCAACCGCAAAAAATTATTTTGATTATATAAATATATTAGTAATAATCTAAATAAACTATCAGAAAAGAAAAATAAATATTTTGCAGTTTTGGGATTTCGAACCGGCTATCAAGATTTTGAAGTTAGAAGTATACCAAAATGAAGTTAGAATGAGCTAAAATTTTAACGACATATTCTTGAACATGCTAGGACACGTGGAAAAAATTTTAGGGCATTTTGATATATGGAACAAAAATTCTATAATAAGGATGCAAAATTGAGATTGAGTTAATTAAGGGGTTTAATTTGGGTATTGAAAGCATATTAGGACATGAATGTTATTAAAAGGAAGTTATAATCACATACATGTAAGCTTATGGTCAATTGGTGTGTAGGGATGGATGAATGAGTTAAAAATGGCTTATTTTCAAGCTACTGGATTCAATAGTTAGAGATTAAATGTTAACCATTCCTTTTAACCACTAAAAGAAAACATGGAAATGCGTAGAAAAATCTAAAAATATCCCAAAATTTATAGATTTTTTCCCTTGTTCCCTTGCAAAATCCAAACCTAGGCCATTTTCCCCTTTTAACTATTTTTCTTTCACACTAGCTTGCTCTCCCCAATTCCAAAGCTTAAATTCTATACTTAGACATAAAATGAGCTCTTCTTTGACCTAAAGAAAGATTTATAGAAAGGAGAAGTCAAGAAAATAAGGAAATAATGTGAGAGAAATTAAACCAAATTTAGTATTTTATAAGTTTTAGGTGCAGTTAATTAGGGAAAATTTATATAAGCATATAGAGCATGAGTAGGAGAGTATTTTAGTAGCTATTAATTACTTAAAATCATCACTTAACACTTGTGAATTTTTCTCTTCCATATTCGTACAAAAGGAAAAAAACAAGAGGAAGAAAATGGCAGGGAGGGCAAAGGAAATGAAAAGAAGGAATAGGAGTTGTCCAAGCCAAATAGAGGTTAGTGGATACAATTTTCATTAAATTTCACTATTTTAATTGAATTTCTCACAATTTCTACGTTATGTAACTATACCCAATTGCATGAAATTATGAAACAAATTGATATAACATGATATAATGATAAAATAAGTCATAAGAAACTTGTAATAGTGAAGAAATTAAATAAAAAGTGAAGGAAACCATATTGGCCGAATTAGGTACTTTAGGTTACCTTAATGTAAATTGATACTTAATTGAGTATTTAATAATAATTAGATAAACTAAGGCATAAGGAATGCACTAATGTTGATTAGAATGAAAAATGTGAATTGTACCTAATTTTATAATAGTTACATAATGGTGGAAGTTAATGAATATTGAGAATTTTAATACAAATTGGGTGCATTTCACTATATTATGATTGAAAATGGGTATAAAACTAGATGCAACATGAAATTGGAATATGAAATATTTTTGGGAGTATGACTACATTAAGTGGCCGAATGGTGCTGGTATGATGAATGGCATGTTTTAGTTATATTTTCATGGCATTAAACATATATGTGAGAAATTAATGATTAATGAGGTTATATGAATGCAAATGAAAGCATAATGTGGTTAGTAGAATATGATTAAAGTAATCAATAGTATAAAAATGTGTTGTAATATGAAATGTGATATTTTCCTTAGTGTACAGTGGGTAATCCAAGATCTCAGGATAGAATGGCTAGCCATAGGGGCATATACACTGCGGCATTCCTATAAATTTACTGAAATGGTATTGTGAAATGTGATTATATTGCTTAGCTGGCTCATTATATGTTATACTGGAGATTTGGTATCGTACTCTGTATTATATGGTCACTCCAGTACATTAAGATGATCGAAGTTCTCATCCCATTTATTCGGTTCGATGATTTTCACTGATGATGACTATGGACAAAATCGTAAATTTTCATATAAATAGGGAGAAAAGAGTAATTACAGCATTAAAGATATTATAAATGTAAATAAATGAGAAATAAAATAAAAATGAGATCAAGTAGTCAAGTAAGGGGTAAAAACTTAATTACATAATAAACTAGGGGTAAAATGATAAATTTAAGATTAAAAAAGGTGAATAAGGAGGTGAAAATAGCTAAATGGACTAAAAAGAAAAAAATCGTAAATAAAATAAAGTTCAAAGACCAAATCGTAATTTGCCACCCTAAGAAAAAATTTTGAGGGACCAAAGTGTAATTTATGCATTTAAATTAAATTAAACGTTAGAGGAAGTCAAATTGATCAAAAATAAGGTCAATTTGGTCAAAATAGAGTAAAAATCAAACTTCAGGAACTTAATTGTAATTTTCCATCTAATTTGGGAAATAAGTGAAATTAAGTAAGAAAAATAATTATTAAGGAAATTAGAAGAAAATGTTAATATAAAAAGAATAAATTTGGAATTAATTTAATAAAAGAAAATTGTAAGAAAAATGGTAATTATACTTAATTTAATTAAATAAGAAAATGAATGATGATTAGATTTTATGTAAATGCATCCACCACTAAGCGACAATGTTGCTTAATCCGTGGTTTTATTTTGACTGTACGTAGGGATAAATTTGAGGATCCAGTCGAAGAAGAATGAGTGGCATGTACATATGAAAGTTGTTTGGCTTTTGGTTATGTAATTTTTGAATGGAAAATGTGATAGAATATGTAAACATAGATAAATGTATGACATGTAATATAATGATGTTTTAAAACTTAGTGACATTTAGTAGTTGATGTGTGTAATATATACATGTGTGTGTGTGACTCATGATTGAGTTGGGAATTGCACCTTAGAAGTGATATGTATGTGAATGAAGTACTGGAGGAGGTGGAAACTATTTGGGAGTGTTAATTTGATTCATTGTAGGTTTAAGTGGCATTATTTTATTAACCATCATGCTTCCAAAAATTTTACCAATTGAACAGTTAATCTAATAAGACAATTATATGCCACGATAATAATAATAATAATATAAGAATAATAATAGTAAATATATTCACAATTATGGTTAAGCGTAGGGTGTCACATTTTATGGTATCAAACCCTGGCTTAGGCGGTCCTAAGATTGGAATCAATATAAATGATAATGATGGAGTAAATGAATGAACATATGTACATGCCTCATAGCTATGATGTAAATTTGGGCTTTAATCTTACCTGTTCCTTGTGTATTTTAGTGATAGCCATGGCTTTCGATTCTAGACAAATAGCTGAGTTGCTGAGTGACGCTGAAAGCATGGCCTCAGCCAGTCCAAAAGGGAATGAATCAATACAAAGTACTCGATCACAATAGCTTAGTTAGCGTACTCCTTCTCCAGTACCTTAGGCACCTCTTCCACCTGTACCAGTTGATTTATGTATATGATGGTAGAGTTCTTTCAGAGATTTTAGGCCCCAACTTTTGTTCAGCCTCAACAACAACCACCACCTCAGCCACCTAGAAGGCCCATTTTAGAACAATTAAGAAGATTGAGTGTAGAAAACTTCTATGATCGAGAATAGCTTACTGCTATGGAAGCCGAGGAATGGCTAAACAAAATTGAAAGATTATTTGAAATCACCCACAGTCCACCAAAAAAGAAGTTAGAGGGAGCAATTGTTCCAGGGCCTAGCTTATGTATGGTGGGACACCATCAGGCGCTACACTATACCTGAACATATTACCTGGGACTATTTTTATCAGTAATTGAAGGACAAGTATATGGGAAAATAATTTCAAAGATCTATGGAGGAGGCATTTTGGCGGTTGCTCCAGGGTACCCGGATGGTGCAGGAATATGATCGGGATTTTGAGAGACTCAACTTCTACATGAAAGGTTATCATATTCCACCTAAGAAAATGTGTAAACTTTTTGAGAGAGGGCTGTATAATGATCTTAGAAAAGTACTACCAGCTCGAGACTACAACAATAGGAAATAATTAGTTGATGCAGCAATCAAAATGGAAGCAATTCAGCTTGAAGAAGTAAATAGACTGGCCCGATTTTAGCAAAGAAGAAGGCCATCTTCAGGAACAGCTGGTAGTGGATCTTGTAAAAGATTTAGAGGCTCAAATGTAGCTCTTCCACAAGACTCTATAGGTATACCAATAGCTAGTCAGTGTACTGTAGCGCGAGAAGCGCCATTTACAGCTTCAGTAGTAAATGTTCCTCGAAGTCGGGGCCCTAATAGATCTAAGGTATTAGTTTGTTAGCACTCTGGATGTCAACATTTAGGAGAGTATTGGAGATTGATAGGAGCATACCTGAGATATGGGTCTCAAGAGCATTTATTGAGGAATTATCTGAGTGCATAGACACAGCCCAACACATCAGCTGCACAGGCTCCTACTAGCAGACGGGCCACTCCTTCACCATAAGGTAGAGGTAGGGGTGCACCTAGTGGCGCTAGATCTAATTAGAGTAGTGCTCCAGCTCAACTAGCTATATATAGGCCCCTTTTTGCTATGATTTATGCAGTGAGAGGCCAGAAGGACTAGGATGCATCTGATGTGATTGTAGGTAAAATGTATTTGTTTGATGATCTTGTTTGTGCATTGATAAATCCTGGGTCCACACACTTATCCTTGAGCACCAAAATTTCACAGGGAAAAGGGTTAGAAAAAGCACAATTAGAACAAGATATCTTGGTAAGTAACCCATTGGGTCATAGTGTGGTCATGAACAAGATATATAGAGATTGCCTAATTCAGATACAATAGACTACCTTCCCTGCAAATTTGATTAAACTTCCATTCCACAAGTTTGATTTTACCTTGGGGATGGATTGGATTCACAAACATCAAATTATAGTTGATTTTCATTTGAAAATAATCACTTTAAAGACTTTAGAAAATGAATAAATCATAGTTATTGGTGAACAATTTGACATTTTATCCAATGTTATCTTAGCTACTGCAGCACATAGGTGTATTTGGAATGGGTGCACAACTTATTTAGCCTTTGTAACAAAAGCTAAAAAGAAAAGTCGAAGGTTAGTGATGTACCCATAGTTTGATATTCCCTGATGTCTTTCCCAATGACTTACCAGGATTGCCACCTGAAAGGGAAGTTGAATTTACTATTGATGTCCTACCAGACACTGCACCTATTGTAATGGCTCATTATAGCATAGCACCAGCAGAATTGACGGTCCAGTTGCAGGAATTACTAAAAAAAGATTCATTTTCAAGTGGCTTGCCCTATGGAGCTCCAATACTATTTTTGAAGAAGAAAGATAGATCCCTTAGGTTATGCATTAATTACAGGCAACTTAATGATGTCACTATCAAAAATAAATATCCATTTCCCAGAATTCATGATCTATTTGACCAATTGAAGGGTGCAGACATGTTTTCAATGATTGACTTGAGATCAGGTTACCACTAGCTTCTTGTAAGGGAAATAGACATTCCAAAAATTTCTTTATGCACCTGATATGGACACTATGAGTTCATGGTTATGCCATTTGGCCTCACTAATGTACTAACTGCATTCATGGACTTCATGAATCATATTTTCCATTCGTACCTAAATTAGTTCGTGATGGTGCTCATCGATGACATTTCGGTGTGCTCTAAAACACTAGAAAACGTGATCAACACTTGAGGATTATTTTGCAGATATTGAGGGACAAGCAGTTGTATGATAAATTCAACAAATGCAAATTTTGGTTGATTGAATTCACTTTCCTTTGCCATGTGGTATCGGTAGAGGGAATTAAGGTAAACCGTAAGAAGATTCAAGCCATTTTTTATTGGAAGCCACCTAAAAATGTTGCAAAAGTTCAAAGTTTCCTTCGATTAGCTGCATATTATAGGAAATTTTTTAAGTGATTCTAGTGAAAGCTTGAGTGGCCATGCATTTGAAGACTAGTATTTCAAGTGGTCGTGCAACATTTACAAAGAAACATGCACTGCAGTGCATAGAAAGCCAAAGAACTTTGAGTAGCCACTCAAACCCTATGAGGAAAAATGCACGGCAATGCATTTCATTAAGCAAATTTTTGCTTGGTCGTGCAATGGAAGTCCGGTGCATCAAAGGATTTTCCAGTTTCAGAATAATTCTTTTCCTATTCTAATTAAGGAAGTTTAGAAGACCACTATGTCTTATTTTGCCTATAAATAGACAACTTAAACACCAAAGCAAGATCATCAACTAGGAAAGCTCATTAGTTTTAAGTTTTTATGTAGTTTTTCTAGTTAATAAGTTTTTTTCTTTCAACTTTGTTTTAGTTTTTAAACATGTTTATGAAGTACTTTTTCTTCTTTTGCTATTGGATACTTGAATCTTTTATTTTCATTGTTATGACTTTATTTTAAGCTTTAACTTCAATATCAGTTGATTATTTCTTGGTTTCAAGCATATTCTTATCTTTGATTGTGTTAAGATTAATTATTGGTTTATTGATTCAATAACTAAAAATTAGTTTTGACATAATTAATGATTTGCATGTTCTTGAGTTAACTCTTTAGTGTCAATGCATGATTATTTTTTATTTTGAGATAATTATGTATTGAAATTATTGATTAATACTAAGAGGGGAAGAACTAAGAATAAACTGGAATTAAATTTCCTTGCAAAAGAGTTTAATGAAAGTTTAGGATTTTAACTGGATCTTTATGCTAAATATTGAGTTTTTCTTAACAAGGGAATTTAATGCTTAAGAAAGATAGTCTTGTTTCAAGGTATTGGGCTTTATTTCATCTAGTTTTTCCATAATCACTGGTTTTTCTATTAAAATTAAGTCATTACAATGAAAGTTAAGGTGGATAGTTCCTTTAGCAAGAGAATTTTAGTTATTATTTTGTTTTAATTCATGTTAGTTTAATTTTAGTTTTTATTTTGTTTAATTGTTTATTTAGTTTAATTTTTGTCTTTAAATCAAAAATATTTAGGAAACAATCTCAGATTGATTTAATTCATACATAGATATTCGTTTTAGCAATCCATGTTTCCTTGGGTATTATATTTGGGGTCTTAATCTATATTTCCCTATATTACTAGCCGATCTAGTACACTTGCTAGACATCGGTCACTCAGCACTAGGATCCCTTATCTTTACGTTCATTATTGGGGAACATAGTCCTTATCCTTATTTTCTATGAAGTCATCCTTTGGGTCATTCTTCCTTTCTCTTCTAGGTAGATCTTGAAGCACAGTAGTATCAGTTACGACAGCATTTCCAACATAAGTTGGCTCTGTTATCTTATGAGTGGGTGCTACAGGCTGAGTTCTAACATTAAATGCTACAGAAGCCACCATCCCACCAATCATAGCCAACATTTTTTCCTTAAACTCTTATAGTTGTCTATCCAGTCTCCTATCTAAGTCATCCCTCACTATCGAAGGCCTAACAGGAATAACATTTGCCCTTTCCCTTAGAAACAAAAATATTATAATGGTGTCATCAACCACTCTCCCAATCTCATTTCCCCTTCCAGTCTCATTCAGTTTATCATTTCCCGTTTATAAACTTATTTCTCGATTGCTTTATGATAACTGCCTTAAACCAACTCAAAATTAAATTTTGAACCTAAATCTAACCTCAAATCTAACCTTATTAGGCTGGATATAGATCTCCAAACCAAGTTCCTGTCTGACCCTTTAGTCCACCTAGATAAGTATATGATGGCTGTAAGAATCAAAGGTTAAGAGTGATGCACGGATATAGTATATACATGATGTATGATTTTGTTAGACGTCAATCACCACCACACACAAGCATACCAATAGCCTTTTAACCTTATTACTCCTACACAGGAGGTCGTATGATCTCTTTCCTATATGGGCTTAGCTCATAGATCAATAGCGTATCCAATGAGCATGTATGGTTCACAGTGGAAAATTGACAGCATAACCTCTTTAATTAAAAGTGCATGTGTATGGGTTTTGATCATTATGTATTTTAACTAACTTATACAGATTAGGTTAGGCTCGTTGGGGTATGGTAGCCTTTGATTGGTACCCTCCTAATTTGTTTGAGTTTGGTTAATACATAAAGGTCCATAGAGAAAGCATAGGATTATTATGGTTATACAACCTAGGGAAAGTTGCTATTGTCATTACATAGGCTTGAGTCAAGGGTGATGAAACTTTAAGGCTACCCAAGCATGGTCCCTACCAAGAGATCCGGCTTATCATGAGCATAACAACCAATAAATCATCATTTTATATACCATTTGGTATTAGACTTAGGCTGGTGGATCTCCTTGACACCTTCCTATATTGAGCAAATAAGGGCATGCTTCAAGATAGCACCGAGGCTTAAAAAAGGATGCCTAACTTAATTCTAAGGCTCTAAGATGTATGCAAGAAATGTATTTTAGCAAAGAGATAATATTTATAAGAAAACCTAATCATAAATAACTTAGCCAAAATGCTTTTTTGAGTAAGATCTCTTCAGTCCCCAATAGAGTCACCACTATGTCATGCACCGAAGCCATTGCTCATTTTTGGTTGCGTTTTCAAAGGCCCACTTAAAGGGTTCAACATCAAAAAAGGCACACTTTTATCATAAATTGGCAATTTCACAATAAGAAGGATTGAATCCAAATTATTGCTATGGTTAACCCGTGAATGCGTCTACTAGTAGGCTCTAAGTGGTAGGTGTCTTAGAGTCACCATCTAGCAAGATGTTGGGAATTAATTCTCGACCTTATTTTGATGCTTAAACAGAGAATGGTATTCGGAATATCCCTCTTATTAGGCACTATGGTTAGGTGTTGGTTTATAATTAAGCTTTAAAATTAATCTCCTCTCTTTTCTCACACAATGCATATAATAGAATGTAAAACATCCCATTCAACCAAAAAAAGTTGTAAATAAATGTTTTAAAATAAGGTCCTATTTAAAATTATTATAGAAGCAAATTATCCCAAAGAATATATAGAATAAAATCAATATACATATATAAAATAGACCATTAATTAATTTATAAGCATTGGCTTCCTCATGCATATTTACAATATACCTTTATTGTAGATTTAGGCAAAAAATTGGACATTGGTCTATGTTTTGTAAAAAATATCCAATTTATTTTCCAGAAAATGTTTTAAGTGCCTTTTTATTTTAACATGCTTGAAAAATCTTTTTTACTAACTATTAGAATCCTAAAAAATAATACATTCAAAATAAAATAACAAACAATGGCAAAAATAAGCAATGAATAAAATCATAATAATAAACAAATAAAATAAACTGACTGGAATGATTGGGGAGTGAATGAGGTGATAACTTGGGAGCACGACTTCTCTTGCAAAAAACTACAAACCCTCCAAGAGTCGTAAACATTAAACACTCGAAAGGACAAGTCACAAAGAGGGCAAATGAATTAGTAAAAATAATCATAATAAAAAACAATAATATATCTATTAATACAAATAGCAGGGGTTTAGATGTAAAATATATCATACAAACACAAAAATAAACTAAACAATACCTGAATATGATAAAAAAAACAAATAAATAGCATAAAATACATAAAATATATAAAAAAATATGTGTAAAATGGCATAGAAATACATTGAGGGACGGTCAAAAGGAATGAGGGATGACCTAAAGAAAGTGGGATAGGATGGGAAGGGATAGGCTTTAGGACATCCCATCTATCGAATGATGGATAGTCGTCTATAAGCCTATCCTCTCATCTGTCACCATTGGACAAAACCAAAAGTGCAAAATCATGGCAAAAACTGCAAAAAAAAATCATGCAAAAATTTATTCCCAACCTTAAACATATATTTATATAGCCCAAATCATGCCAAAACATGTTATAACAATGAATCATACATAAAAAAACATGTACTTACAAAATTAAAAGAATAAAAATTAAAGTTTTACATATAGAACAATGGAGGAAATCATATTTAGCACACCATTAATATGCCAATTTAGCACAGATTCTTATCTTAAAAGCATCTCAATTTAATATATATACATATCATTTAAACATAATAACAGGTAAATCATGCCAATATGCATCAAATAACCATATGATTATATCAATTGAATTCTAGAGAGAGAAAGTGAGTGAACCTAGAATATTACCTGCATGAGATATTCTGACTCTATGATGATTATAGTTCAGATCTCTTACTTCAAATCATGATTGTTGTTCTAAAGAAAATATGAAATTCATTTATGTATGTATGGGTATTTGGACTAAGATTGATAGAGCTATGAGTTTAGAGAAAGAAAGAAACTGGATTATTCTTCTTCTCTAAATGTGGCTCTCAAAATAATGATTATTCCTTAAGAAAACCTTAGATTTTTGTATTTATACCTAAAGAAGATTTTTTTGAATTGAAATTCAACTCAAAACCCCTTAATCTAGAGATCAAACCCCTGTAAATCCAGCTTAAAATCTTAAGTGATAAGAATTGACTTTTTGAAAATCCAGAAAAGTGGAAAATTTAGGTTTTGAGTGAGGGAAGGGCATCCCTCAATGAGGGGCAATCGTCCCTCATCACTAAATCCTAGATTTCCTCAAAATGCCCCAGTTTAGACTGTACCAGAGAGAAGGGCCCACAGACAGGCATCGCTTAGTTGATAGAGGGTTGTTTTCACCACTAAGAGTCCAAAATAGGGTTTTTAGGCATATTTTATTAAAATACTTAGAAATATTTGAAAATCATTAAAGTCTTTTGAGAAAAAAGTGGAAATTTACGATTAGAATTTCGAGATCCAAACTTTGCTATCAGTAATATGAAATTCTTCATGATTGCATAACCCTGATCTAAGCTATTTCGGGTTACGATGTCTACACTATGCATGTCAGATGAAATTTTAAGGTGTTACATTCGGCCTCACTATGCTCCATTACATTTTGATTGTTTTCTTCCTTAATTCTTAATCATTATGTAATCTTACCTCATTTTAGTAGCGTATATGAAATTATTTCACATTTAGACCTAAGTTGTCATAGTTACATAATGTAAAATTTTGCTAAAATTTAAAGAATTAAATGAAACTAAGTTTAGAATTCTATCTACTAACCACAAATGCCTTGAAAATCACCTATTTTTTCTTCTCTTTGCCTTTCTCCTCTTTGGTCTTTTCTTCTTTTTGGTTTCCACCTTTAGGCCAAATTGAAGGAGATAGATTTTGTGAGTTTTTGCTATGAATTTCAACACATAAATGCTATTAAACAATCATACTAATGATGTTGTACAAGTTTGTACCAAAATTCTCAATTAAATCTAACAAAAACTCAAAAATTTACCTAATTAGGTTAACTTTCTCTCACTAGAAATCCTTATTTTCCAAGCTTTCTTTTACTAAAATTTGATTTCTATATTAAAGAGGATGTTTTCTAGTGTATGTGGATGAAATTAGGGCTTGAGATTTGGTGGAAAATGGGAGAAGCAAGAAGAAAAATGATAGAGAGGCAATATGGAAGGTGGTTCAGATTTGGGGAAGAAAATAGGAAAAAATGGTATATTTTTTAGCAGAAATGTAGAGGATTGTAGATTCCCTAAGTTGTCCTTAAGTCCACCAAATCAAGAGCCAAGATCCATCTATTTACTATTTGATCTAATGCTTATTTTTAAGCCACTTGTCATCACTACATTAAATCCTACAATTTTTCTTTCATAAATAATGGGTACAGGTGATCATTGCCCATTTTCTAATGACATTTATGCCCTTAAACAAATAAAAAATTATATTTAAGCCTCTTAATTAATTTAACGTCCATTTTCACCATTTTCCAGAATTTGATGTTCCCCTTATCAAAATTCTCTAAAATTTTATTCCGGATGCAAAAACATATGCAAGGTGTGTTTAAAATTTAAAGTCATTCCAACATCATTTCAATATACTTCCAGCTCGGAAGGTAAAATCAGATGGTCTGAAATCCAAAAATTCAAAACTATCAGAAAAATTATTTTTCACTTCTAATAGCTCATTTAGGCTATTTCTAATGGGTCTATGCTATCGAAATAATTTTCAGAGGTCTATGGAATATTTTAAGGCTCGATCAAACTTATGATCAACCTAATTTACGGCACCAAGCAAATTCCTCATTTCTATTTTGAGGCCTATTTGAGCTCAATTTCTTATTAAATTGTATCATTGGACTCCATTTAACTCAATTATCCCATCTAATGTTTAACACAAACTTCCCAATAGGTCACCTATCCTAGAATTTATCTTGGCTCCACACGTTTAATGCTTAAGTACTTATGAATTTTATTGTATTATACTAATGTAATCACACCAAATATCATTTTGGTGTTACTATTTATGATCTAGAATATATTAGTCGTGTCAAATGAAATTTTAGGTCGTTATAGTATAACTCCAAAATTATAAGCCCAAATGATGTTATTTTATTTTAATATAAATTAGAGACATAGGAAAACATTTATGTAGAAGATCATTTCGCCTAAAAAACTTGTTAGCTATGTCAAAATGGATATACAAAATGGGTTTGGGAATGTATCTTCAAGAACTTGGAAAATAAGTGCCTACATGACTTTATAGAGTTCAATACAACTATGTAGGTTGCATTCTGCACCTCAAATTTTATCCAAGATTACCTACATGGCTGTATCAAAATCAATACGGCTGTGTGGGAGGTATCTTATACCTCCAATTTCATCCAAAATGACCTAAATGACTATATCAAAATCAATACAACTCTGCACTACAAGAAAGTGTAAAAATTATGATTACCAGTTCCCGAAGGAATATGTTTCCATCCTTAATCACCAATAGAATTTATGTTTCGTAGGTAAAATTATAGGAAAATAAGTTTTTGCTACGAAAAAAATTTCTATTGTCTTTCATTGTTAAAAAAATGGATAAATATTACCGTCAAATAATGCTAACAAAATTTAGTGACGAACTATTTTTTCATCGTTAAAAATAGCTCTAATTCATGGTGAGAAAATGAATATTGAAATTTGCCAATAAAATATAATTTTCTTAGGAAAATGAATGACAAAATAATAAAACTCCATCAGTATTTTTTGTAGAAAACATATTCTCAATTTCATCTCGAATATATTAATTTTTTACTTACAAAATTTGTTTTTCCGTCATTAAATATACAATTGTTGACAATAATGAACATTTTCATAGCGAATTTTCATGGAAATGTGTTCTTAATGGTTTATTTTTTTATCAATAATTATAAAAATTCCTAACAGTATTGTTTTTCATAGGGATTATTTATGTTGAAAATTACCTATGAAATTGTGATTTTTCATGGGTAAATGTTATATATTTTTTGACGATGTTGTTTCCATGGGGAAATTTTTCATTACCGATGGTAGCATATATTTTCGTAGGGAAATTTTTTTGAGGAAAATTAAAAATTGATTGGGCATAGGACATACTCTCGTTTTACTCATTTCCCCTTTACCTGAAGGCTCACCATAAATCACACAGCCACCTCCTCTTCATTTCTGTTCGTCACTTCTTCTTCTTCACTTCTTCGAATATATGTTCTAATTTCAAATTTTTATTCCTATCACATTCAGTTCTCCAATCCTACAAGGCTATAACTGAGGTCAGTTTATTTTCTCATCTTTGACATTTGCTCTCTTATTATATCTCTCTAGGGTTTTGATTCTTCTCCTCTACAATGTCCATATCTGTGTGCCGCAATCAAGGGTTTTCCTTACTTTAATTGTTCTATTTTGGATGGCGTATTGTTAATTGTCTTATCTGGGTATGTGGGTTCTCTTTAAGAGTCAATAATTAGTTGGTTCTATTTTTAATTTCGAATGAGTTTTGAATTGAATTTTACAAATGTGGGGTCTCTTCACCTGTTAGTTATTATATCGTTCTATGGTTTAGAGTAAAATTTAGCACATGGATATGTGGGTTTTCTCTAGCTACTTATGGTGCTCTATAATTATTTTTGCATTTTTGAATTTGATTTTGTGTTAGCAATATCTCTGCTTTCTTTCTTCTCTATTCCATGCACTTAAGCTGGCTTTTAAAGTTATTGGTTTAGGGAAAAATTAGTATCTAGCCATTCAGTAACTCTATAAGAAACCATTGTTGTGCCTTCCACTAAAATTTATTCTGCCATAGCTTTTGAAGTTTCAAGTAGGATTGCTTTTAATTGCACTAGCATAATCTTTGCCCCATATTTTTTTTACAAGGATTCATGTCTATCACATCAATAATACAAAAAGATTCTATTTTGAATTTTTTTGTTTTGTTATTTTATTATTGAACTCCATAATAATAATTTATTGCTTGTCCTTGATAACCACAGAAAAAACATTTCTATGGGCCCGAACACTCGGCCGAATAGCACTTGACAAGGCCCAAAGCCTATTAGCAGGAGCACCAAACATGAGTTGAAAGTAAGAATACGGGGCCCATAACGTACGATCGGGCTGATGGTATAGCATTTCCTATCAGTCCTCTGACACAAGGCAACGCCTATGCCTTTCACCATCTCTCTGTCACTTCATCGCCCACCTACTCCAACTATCAGTTAACATGCCCCAAGCACTCAAGGGCACCTCCTTTATCTCCTATAAATAGCCTAATGCACAGTGGCTCCAAGTATTGAATCTCTGAGACTCTCTCTCTAAGATTTCTCTCTTTAAAAAGCTCCTAACTTGAGCTTTGGAGTGCTTATTCCTAGTCCGATCGAGTGCTCTTTCTTACAGGACCCAAGCATCCGGTCAGCACAGTCCAAACATCAGATCAGCATAGCCTAGCTATGCTCTCTGTCATTTCAGATAAAGGTTTTCACACTTTATCATTTGGTGCTTTAGTTGAGAGCGAGGGGTTGCTCCCCGTTGACCTCTATCAGGGTAGGAATAGTGATAGTACTATCCTATCCCACATCAGTTAAGGATGAGGTGCCTGCGGACCTTATAAAGCCTCGGCCATCTCCTTCCTATAAATGCATTTTGGGGTAGCACCCCAAGAACAAAACCATAAGGGTTTGACTCCCAAAGTGGAAAATATCTATAGAATTACTAGTGTACCATTATAATGGCACACCGACCGTTCTACAGATATTATCCGTTTTAGGAGTCAAACCTTCACGGTTTTATTCTTAAGGTGTTTCCCCAAAATGCATCTACAGGGAGGAGATGGCTTGGGCCTTATAAGGTCCGCAGGCACTTTGTCCTTAACCAATGTGGGAGAGGATAACATTATCACTATTTCCACCCCAAGAGAGGTTGACAGGGAGCAGCCCCTCGCTTTCAATAAAAGCACCAATGGTACACCGGCCATTCTGCAGATATTATCCGCTTTAGGAGTCAAACCCTCATGATTTTATTCTTAGGGTACTGCCCCAAAACATATCTATGGGAAGGAGATAGCCTGGGCCTTATAAGGTTCGTAGGTACCTCATCCTTAACTGATGTGGGATAGGATAGCATTATCACTATTCCCACCCTGAGAGAGGTTGACAAGGAGCAACCCTTCGCTCTCAACAAAAACACCAATGGTACATTGGTTGTTCTACAGATATTGTCCGCTTTAGGAGTCAAACCCTCACGATTTTGTTCTTAGGGTGCTACCCCAAAATTCATCTATAGGAATGAGATGGTCTGGGCCTTATAAGGTCCATAGGCACCTCGTCCTTAATCAATGTGGGATAGGATAGCACTATCAGTCCTTAACACTGAACAAGACATGGAAACTTTTACGGAACAAAAGAATTTATTTTTAAATTACAACCAATCATTGCCTTTTATGTTTGTTGAATTACCACTTACTTTGTTTTGGTAATTTCTTGTACGACATTTTTGTTTCTCATAATCTTATTTTCTTTTATTTTCCTAAATATAAATCAAAATCCAGACCCAACTTCTTTAATCATCAAAATAGTTTTGATCCAAAGATTTAATCTATCCTTCAAATCTGTTAGACTATTTTTACACATGCCAGACATTGACCCCTAGCAATCCAACTATTTATCATGTAGACCAAGTAGGATAATTTGTAGAGAAATTTAGATTATAGTATAAAATGAATATACAAGTTGTTAATTTTTAAGAATAATTATAAAGTTTTGGAAAAGAACTTAAGGAAGTGAAAGTAGGTTGAATGTATAAGATTTGGAGATATAAAATGCATGGATTTAGTAATTTGCATAAAAAAACAATGAGAGGGGTCTCATACTCTGGTAATATTGATTATTAATTAATTAATATTTAATAATTAAAAGGAAGAAAATGAAAAAGCCTCTTAATTGATTCTGTTTAGAGCTTTTTTTTTCTTGGACAAAGCCTTTGCTGATTGGCTTTAATTGCTGTTATGTATTACATTTGAAATAGCGTTTGGTATCAATCATTGATTGAGAAATTATACATGATTTGATTTTCAAGTGATTAATGGAATCAATCAAGGATCAAGCTATGGTTATCATACGTAACGACTTTGCAGACCCTTGTACACCATTGCAACTATTTATTTTCCCTTTTAATCCATTTTCTTCATTAACTTGTTTACTTAAGCATAATACACAGTTTGGTATGTTAGGTCATCTCCATTCTCTATTATAATAAAATTAAGTTAGTTCTTCTTTTAATTCGAGTATTTGGTAGACTTGAATTGATTTGTTAGAATTAAGAAGTAAGTAACCGAAATGTTGAACTTTAATTCGATTTATGTTATATCTTAGATTTTCCTTCAATTCCACTCAAAAGATTAGTTATCCTTCTTTTCCCTTGGCATTGATTTATGTAAATTTTAATTGAAATGTGGTTCAAAGGTTGCCAAAATTATTTTGATTAAGTCTTGTTAGTTATTAGTTAATCTCGGGTACAATGAATTTCTTGCATAAAACAGGGCATAACTCATGCTCTAGTAGTCTAAATGACATGAAATTAGTTCCTATACAAAGCTGACTTATACATCTATATTTTTCATGAAGATAATTTATCTTGAATCTTAGTATAAGTAGCTCAAATTTAGTCTTTAAGATAAGATACTAATTCTATCCAGATTCGGAACAGATAAATTGACTATAACTCTTATTTTTTGAACTTAGAATATAGTGTTTTGAATTTCTTTGGACAACTAGAATATAGAACTACCTTTCCTATGAGATAAGTGGGCTAAAAATATGAACTGTTGACTTCTATTTTATATGATTTTGGATCTTTAGGTATAATTGAATGGATAACTGAACTGTATTGAATTGAATTGAACCAA
This sequence comes from Excoecaria agallocha, assembly GCA_037975025.1. Classification (NCBI taxonomy): domain Eukaryota; kingdom Viridiplantae; phylum Streptophyta; class Magnoliopsida; order Malpighiales; family Euphorbiaceae; genus Excoecaria; species Excoecaria agallocha. The sequence continues at coordinate 196,293 of JBBPFJ010000182.1, forward strand.
AATAACTAATATATGAAAATATATTTTGGTTCATTTTATTTTGAATAATATGAGTAGATATACACATAATTTTACAATACTTATATGTTATTCTTGTACATGATTTTTTTAGTACTAAGTGATTGTGACTTTATCCTCAAACTTATTATTGAATCAACAATATATTGTTATATATTTAATTTATATTGTTCTATTAGTAGAATAATCCATTTCTTTGAATTTCAGGTTAAAACTATACCACCCATGAGAAAGAAGGGAATGCTGCCACTAAGCCTTAGGTTAACACCATTTGGAGGAGACAGTGCATGTCTAAGGGCAGCATCACATTCTATAGATGCTACAAATTCAAATGCCTCATGTCCAGCTACTCAACGACTAGATGAGGCATGACCTTCCCCACCTATAATCCTGGTTGGGTCTCATCCTGTACCTAGTACTACAACATCCACCAATCCTAATATATTAGGAGCATAACAACCTGAAGATACAACATCTACTCCCACACCAAACCCTGAATCTATACCAACAGATATATTAGGGGTAGATACTTAGGGAGAAGGAGGTGGCCTCTAGCCTAGAGCTAAAGGAGTTAATGGAAGAATTTATATTAAAATTACGAATTATATGTGAGTTAAATTATAAAAAATTTGTAATATATGATAATTGCATAAGTTTATACTGATGGTAAAGATATGTAATTTGAAAATGATCTAAATTTGTTGATATTAATTGGTTGATTCCATTTGGAACCTACTTAAGAAAGATCTCATCTAAGTTCAAGGAGATGATAGAAATTGAGGGTTATGTATGGAAGAATATCTCTTAGGAGATAAAAGAATTTTATTATTTAGAGTTTGAGGTATAAAAATAAATTATATTAATTGTTTTATTTTATCTAATTTCATACATTAATTAGACATATATTGTAGTTTATAAGTACTTATATTATGTATTTTTTTATTTCTAGAAAGAATTTTTTAAGGATTCAAAATTTGATGAAGTCATTTATGATGTTTGGGAGAGGAGTGCCCCTGCACGTTATAGAGAGTTTGTTGATTTGATACGCAAGAATGGTGTACAACCTCTTTTGCTATCTGAAGAAATATGAGATAATTAGTAGCGGTACTGGGCAATACCTGAGACAATCTCCATTTTAGAGCGTAATTCTGAAATAGATAGAGAGGGCTTGATGGAAAGAGTCTATCCGTACATACTAGAGGATCTATGACCATTATAAACATGCAGAGAAATTGGTAAGTATTTAAATTTTATTTTTATATTTTTATTTATGTATTAATTAAATCTATTTAAACTTCAAATAAACCTTATGTGTGAATTTAGAACAAAAATATATGGTTATTATGGAGTATAATAATTTTATCAATGTCTGTTGCCATAGATGGCTGTGTTGTTGAGAAAAAATTTGTGTTTAACAGGGGGTAAATATCATAAAAATAGAGCTGTTCTATTGAAATATTTGCAAAATTAAGTTCACTTATAACTCGTTATGTTGATGCAGGAAAAGGCTATGGGTAAGAAGCATATATATCCTTAGGTTTTTTTGCACATGCACACAAAAAAGTATGATGTAAGATATTCATTAGCATCCTATGCAAACAACTTAATGTATGTAAAATTTATATATTAATATCAATTTGATAAATAATAATCCTCTACATCATCTATAGCTACTTTTAGTAGGCGAGCTAGATCCACTGAGAGAGTTGTTCAACTAGAGAACACAGTCGATATGTTGGCAACTCAATTGCAACCTTTGATGGAATACATAGCCTAGCTCCATAATGAGGTGAATGAGTTGAAGGGTGGGAGTATATTTATAATATTTAGATACTAAAACTGGTTTTATTTGATGTTTTGATACTCATATATTTTTGTTAAGTCCCTGTTTATAATCACCAATCACACAACACAAAATCTCAAGGAGAAGAAATAAATTAGCCAAATGAATGATGTATTGTATTGTATTGTATAAATTATGTAAAGAAAAGGAAATACAAGCTTAGGGAGGAATTCGAGAGCCTCACCTCTCTCCCAAACAAATATTCTTAGCTAAAACCAATCATGCCTTTCTTTCCCATACTTTTCACCCCTTATAAGAAATAGAAAACACAAATCCCAATACTAACTACCAACAGCGATGGAATCCCCTATTTATCCCTCCTCATATTTTTTCCCTTACCCCTCATATAAGTTTTCATAATAAGGGGCTTAACATTACCTGTCGCTCAAAGACCAACCTTGTCTGTAAAGTTGAAGGCTATAAACTGGGAAGAGATGGTGTCAAACAGTTCCAAAGAGTCCTCAAAGGAAGATAAGTCCCTTCAGTGAATGAACACTTCCATTTTGTTGGCACCAGTAGTAGGGGAAGGTCAAAGACTATGCACCTCTTACGGTTTAACTAGCATCTCCATATCCGAAGTAAGGGCAGGAGGAATGATGGGCTAGCAAGAATGTGCACCAAGGGCTCTTTTAAGCTATGACACATGGAAGACATTATGTATGTGAGTGGAAGGAAGTGGAGTGAGAGCATATACGACCTTTCCAATACGTTTCTCAATGGGGAAAGGCCCATAAAACCGAGGGGCCAGCTTCTTATTGGGGCGGATGGCAAAGGATGATTGCCAGTAAGGTTGCAATTTAAGGCAAACCAATTCCCCAAATTCAAATTCAACCTTTTTACGCTTGCTATCAGCATGCAAACTCATCTATTGTTAGGCCCACTATAGCTAGTGCTTCAATTCAGTAAGGATGGCATCACGGTTGGTCAGATACTAATCAACCTCCTTGTTAACAATAGAGCCCTACTCATATCGTGCTAAGGGGGGAGGAGATCACCCATACAGTGCCTGGAATGGTGTGAGGCCAGTGGAGGAATGGGTGGCGGTATTATAGTGGTACTCAGCCCATGCCAACCACTTCTGCCTGCCCGTCGATTTGGGGGTGGTAAGCTATGCTTTGTCTTAATTTAGACCCTTGGAGGTGGAATAATTCATGCTAGAAATAACTCATGAAGATCTTGTCCCGATCATAAATTATACTCTTCGAAATATCATGAAGGCAGACGACTTTTTAGAGGAAAATTCAGGCAATAACAGGGGCTGTGAATGGGTGCTTTAAGGTAATGAAGTGGGCATATTTAGTAAGGCAGTCTACAACCACCAGAATAGCATCATACCCCTGGATTTCGGTAGTCCCTCAATAAAATTCATAGTTAGATCTTCCCATATCTTGTCGAGTGGGGGTAGGGGTTGCAAGAGTCCAACAGGGGCCATAGATTCATATTTGCTGCATTGAAAAATGTCACAAGTAGCCATAAAATCTTACACTTGCTTCTTCATACCCTTCCAGTAAAATTATGTGGCTAGGCACTGATAGGTTCGTCATATATCGGCATACCCCCTTATGGGGATGCCATAAAATTCCTAGAGTAACAAAGGAATGTAAGGGGAGTCAATTGGTAAGGCTAGCCTCCCTTTATACTGAAGGAGGTCCCTCACAAGCTGGAAGTTAGGATGGGGAGCTGGTTGGTGGCGAATGGCCTGGAGAATATTAGATAGGAAAGGGTTAGTAGCTTGCTGAGCTAGAATATCTTGAAAATCCAGTGGAATCAGGGTTGTAAGGGAGGCTAGGATAGGTGTATTTGGGAAATGGGAAAGGGCATCAGTAGCTGAATTTGTGGATCCAGGTTTGTATTCAATCTCAAAATTGTACCCTATTAATTTTCGGAGCCATTTTGTATATTCCCCCCCGACTATCCACTACTCTAATAGAAATTTCAAACTTTTTTGATCAGTGCACACTATGAATCACTGACCCAACAAGTAAGGATGCCACTTCTTGATTGCCAAGACAATAGCCGCTCATAGACTGAAGAGGCTTGTTTTATAGGGCTCAACTTCTGACTATAAAAAGCTAGTGGTCGACCTTATTGCATGAGCACCGTGCATAACCCAAAATCGGAGGCATCATCTTCAATGGTGAAAGGCAAGGAAAAATCAGGAAGAGCCAATACCAGGAGGGTTTTGATGGTTGCCTTAAGCTGCTGGAATGCCATGTGGGCAGTAACATCCCAGTTAAATACATCCTTGCGGAGTTGTTGTGTGAGCGGCCAAGCAATCCTGCTATAGTTTTTGACAAACCACCTATCATAACCCATAAGACCCAGGAAGGCCCTACAAGACCACAGAGTAGTGGGATTTTGCCAATCCATCATAGCCTAGATCTTCATTGGGTCAGCTGCCACTCCGAATGAATTTATAATGTGCCCCAAGTATTCTACTCTTGGTTGAAAGAATACACACTTCTTTTTGTTGGCAAAGAGTTGGTGGAGATGTAAGGCATCAAAGACTTGCCTCAAATGCTCTTGGGGCTCTTCCAAACTCTTACTGTAAATAAGTATATTATTAAAAAAAACTAAGAAAAATTTATGGAGGTAAGGTTAGAATACCTCATTCATTAGTGATTGGAATGTAGATGGGGCATTAGTCAACCAGAACGGCATCACCCTGAATTCATAATGCCCCTGGTGAGTCCTGAATACTATTTTGGGAATGTCCTCTAGGCGGATACGAATATGAAAATACCTAGTCTTAAGGTCAATTTTGGAGAAGATGACAGCCCCATGTAGTTCATCCAAAAGTTCCTCAATTATCGGAATAGAAAATTTATCAGGGGCAATCTTCCGGTTCAATGCTCGGTAGTCAACATAGAACCTCCAACTCCCATCTTTCTTTTTGACCAGCAAAATTAGACTAGAGAAAGGGTTGTGGCTAGGCTGAATTACTCCTGCTACCAACATCTCAACCATTAATTTTTCTATTTCTATTTTCTGAAAGTGGGGATATCTGTAAGGGCAGACTAAAATGGGTGAAGTTCCTAGCTTTAGAGTGATACCACGGTCATGTGACCATGCCGAAGGGAGTCCCTTAGGGAGGTGAAACACATCCTATAATTCAATTAGCAAAGGGGCAGATAGGGGATGGTCAGCTTCCTCCTCGAGTGCATTCAAATCTATGGAATTCAATTCTAGAGTTTTACCCTTCAGCAATATACAGTGGCCTACCCTCTTGATCGTCTTTTCCATTGCATGCAAGGACACCTATGATCTATACAATTCAAGGTCCCCTATAAGCTGTACCTTCTATTGTCCCATGGTAAACTCCATGGATATCTCAGCCCAATTTATATAGGATGCCCCAATAGATAGTAGCCACCAGTAGCCAAAGACTACATTTGTACTACCTAATAAGAGAGGAAAGAAATCAGCAATTATCTCTACTCCTAGAAGGTGAAGGCAAACCTATCTGTACAGCCCCATTGAGTTGATCTGCCTCCTAATGCCCAAGGTGACCCCGAATTGCTTAGTAGGGGTGATCGGCAAGTAAAGTCCAAAAACCAGACTAGAGGAAAGGAAGTTATGGGATGCACAATCAATTAAGATAAAAACGGTGTGTCCCTTGATCGTCCCTCATAATTTTAGGATATGAGGAGTTGTTAGGCTGACCAAGGAAGAAAGGGATAACTCCAAGTGGTCCAATTAACCCATATCAATTACCTCCTCTACCCCATGTCTGTTGTCTCACCTTCCTCAACGAATTCATATTCTTCCACCCATAAAATATGTAATTCCTTATTGGTATAGCGGTGACCTAGATTGTACTTCCCATCATAGTGGAAATAGAGGCCCTTTTCCCATTGGGCCTTTATCTCTATTTTCGTGATCCGTAAGAATTTTTACGAAGGTTGAGATGTGGAGGTGGTCGTAGCGATAGAATAAGAAGAAGAAGAAGAAGAAGATGTTGGCGATAATGCCTTAGGAGATGTAAGGCTGGACTTAGAAGAAGAGCTGGGAATTAGATTTCTGGTGGCCAAAGGCATACATAAAAATGGTCGGGCTCGGTTGCTGGATCTTTTGTAGTTGGATAAGGCCCATGATCTGGAAGCCTCATTCTTGTCTTCTATCATTTAAGCCACCTTCATTATACGGCCTAACCCCTTAGGCTTCTAGAGCCTCAACTCAAATTTAATCTCCTCTTGTAGCCCATTGATAAAGGTATTCTCCATCACAGCATCTGAGAGATCGGGGAAAATAGTAGACAACAGATTACACTACTTCCTATATTCGCCCACCGTCAATGTCTGTCGGAGGGAGAAAAGTTACTTCATCAGATTTTCAACCTGGGTACTACGAAATCATTGCAACAAGAGTTTCTTGAATTCACCCCACCCATGGAATCTCCATTGGCTACTTTCAAAGTAGTACCATGCCAAAGCTTCCCCTTCTAGGCAAATTAAGGCTGACTGGAGTCTGTCATCTAAAGAGAGACCATTGAGGTCAAAATAACATTTAGCCCTCAAAATCCATCCATTCGAATTTTCTCTATCAAACACAAGGAGTTCTAGCTTTCTTGGCATCCCTTTTAATTTGGGCCAAACAGGCACCGATCGAAGTTTTCTCCCATCTCCACTTTCTCTGCTTGCTCCCTCTGGTTTTCTCCGATAATGTGATTGGTTGAATCTAGTTGTGTGATCTCTTGAATCGTGTCTCGTGTAAATTAGGACTTATCCATTTTAGTCATTTTTGAGTTTGAGTAGAATGGATTTAACCCCTCATTCGATCATTGACAAGCTCTCTATTGATTGGTTAAGGGTGTCCACATCCAGCATTCCAGATGGCCTAAGCATGCTAACACCTACTATAGATCAGCTTTTAAGGCTTTGACCATGTTCTCCATCTACTGATATCAAGTTTTCATGCAAGGATTGGTACTCTGATATCACTGTTAAGTCCCTATTTATAATCACTAATCATACAACACAAAATCTCAATGAGAAGAAATGAATTATCTAAATGAAGGTTGTACTGTATTGTATAAATTCTGTAAAGAAAAGGAAATACAAGCTTAGGGAGGAATTCAACAACCTCACCTCTCTCCCAAACAAATATTCTTAGCTAAAACCAATCATGCCTTTCTTTCCCACACTTTTCACCCCTTATAAGAAACAAAAAAAACACAAATCCCAATACTAACTAACTACCAACAGCAATGGAAATCCCTATTTTTCCCTCCTAATATTTTTGCCCCTGCCCCTCACATAAGTCTTAACAATAGGGGGCCTAACAGGTTTTTGATAGATTGTTAATTTACTGTAGTAGCTTATATTTTAAGGTACATTATTGTTGTACTTTAAAATTTTTATATTATACTACCAATCAAGATATTTTTTAAATTATATTACGAATCAGGATTCTATTATTTAGAGAAATTAAATGCAAAACAAAAATCAGTAGATTATCAATAGAAAAGTCTGATTGAAATCAACAAACTTTATGATTTTTGTAATTTTTTCCTAGATAAAATTACAAAAATATAAATTTTATCCGTAATTAGAATTTACCAAAGAAAAAAAGAAAAAAAATGTCACCGTTTGTAAATTTACCAATGGAATTACAATTTCTATCACTAATTTTACTGATGAAATACAAGAATTCGTAGGCAAATTGATCGACGGAACACGTTTTTTCGTCGATGTATTTATTGATGGAAAAGGTTAAACCATCAGTAAATTTATCGATATAACTACTTATTCCATCGAGAAATAAAAAAAAATTACACGATAGTTAATAGCTAATAGATTTTACAATAGATGCATTTTTCCATCATCAAATTTACTAACGGATTTCTTTTTTCATTGGGAAACTATTCTCCTATGACACTTTTCGTCAATAATTTCTGTTGATAAATGGAATTTTTCTTGTAGTGGTGTAGGATGCATTCTATATCTCAAACTTCATTCGAGATGGCCTACACGGCTATCTTAAAACCAAAACGACCATATAATACCTTATTTTAGCCCAAATATAAACTTTTCTCACCAAAAGTCATCGAGCTGCATCCAAACTTTTTTGGATGCTTAAGAAACTTTGCAAACAAAACTATTTTGGATGTTTAAGAAACTTTGCAAACATATGTAAAAAGGTAAATTATAATTTAATATACTTAAATGTATGATAATGCAATGCAATATGGATATGTACAAGGTATGCACATAGTGATATACATGAGTATGACATGATTTATGCAAATATTAAACTTTTAAGTTTATACTATGTGCACATGAATATGTAAATGGATTATATGAGCATAATCATGAATATATACATGCATAAATATATACATGCACAAGCTCATTACTATTATGGTATAATGATAAGCTATATATATATATATATAATCGTGTATGTGGTAACGATAATGAAAAATAATACAAGAAATGATTGAATGCCTCCGTGTAGGGTTTGGTTATGGATAAATAGATATGCCTATAGAGTTTATTGCAATTGCTATAGCATTGATCCCATCTGGATCTATAGACTTACCCTGTTTAGGTCCATAATATTGATCTCGTTAAGGTCTGTAGGTTTGATACATTTGGATATCCACAAGATTGATACCTACGAGTATCTACACATTTAATACCTTTGAGTATCAACAGTACACCCATTATTCCACACCCATAGAACATGTACAGGCAATTATAGAAAAGGGTCATAAATAAGGTTATGAAAGGAGATAACGTTCATGATAAAAAATTTATATCATTTGTTTATGTATTAATATTTGTTCATATTCTTTTATTTGAGTTAATAATCTAGCATATTTGTAGGAATTTGTTTGCTATGCCTCTTGCCTTTCTTATGGTATAAGTAGTTATTAAAGATATATGTGTGCTCGAAGGATGACTGTTGTGAGTGGTTATCCAACATTACAAGAAAATCTAGATTTATCGATGAAAAGTTCTCTACGGTATTGATTTTTGTTACTAATTACCAACGGAATTTACTTTTCGTAGGTAAAATTATTAGGCAAATATTAATATCTTTTGCGATGAAAAATAGAAATCATTATTTTCGTAGTTAAAAGTGGAGGCAAATATTATCACCAAATTATATGATGAACTTTAGCAACGGACTATAGAGTTCGATTGTAAAAAAAAAGATGCCAATAGATTACGAGAAAATTTTCAACAAAACTTGCCGATAGAAAAAAAATTTTCGTAGAAAATTTCCCAACAGAAAATAAAGCTCCATCAGTAATTATTTAGTTTAATGATGGTTATAGTAATACATAGGAAAAAGTAAATACATTATCGATGGTAAAATAAAATTCCGTTAGGAATTTTTAAAAGGCTAGATTTTTCCCAATAGAGCTAGTTTTTCCATCGTAAATAGGGATGTGCAACGATCGGTTTGGTTCAATAATTGAACCGAAATAACCAAAAATCAAAATTTTAAAATTTTGACCAACCGAACCGAACTATTTCTAAAATTGAACACTAATCGAATCGAATTTTTTGATCGATTTGGTTAATCGAAAATTAAAACTATTTTTACAAAAATAAAAAATTGTATCTAAAAATTATATAAAAATTACAAATTATAATATACTAAAGTAAAAATATCCAAATAACATCCAAAACATGCAAAATACAAGTCCAAATTAAAAATGCAATTCCAAAATACAAAATAAATAATATAACAAAAATCGTTAAATAAACATCTTCATTCCATCGACTTCCAGTCCAATAGTCAAAATCACAAATTATCACCTAAAAAAATATATTAATAATTAATAAATGTATTCATATAATTTGTAACTCAAAATAAGATAATTTACATATATAAAATAATTACCCAATGAATGATTACTACTACTTAATGTCATCCCATTTCCACTAAAATTGACAATGGGCAACTCTGAATATTAAAAATAAATTGGTTAGGCATTTAAACTCATACAAATAAATTAAAACTGCCATTTTAATTTTCAAATATAAAAGTTTTAACTTACCATTTTCATGTCTTTCGACTTCCTCTAAATCTTCTTCATTCTTCAATTCAATTTCGTTCCGAAGCCAATCTTGTGAACAAATCAAACCTTCCACTACTTTAGGAGTCAAAGAGCTCCTACATGAATTTAGAACCCTCCCTCCAATGATGAATGCAGACTCCGAAGGTACTGTAGAAATTGGAACAGCCAAAATGTCTCTAGCCATATGTGCAAAAATAGGAAATCTCTCATAATTCACCCTCCACCATCTCAAAATATCAAAATCTTCTCGATCTTCTTGCAATGCCTCCTCTAAATAAATATCTAACTCGATCTTTCTCATCTCCATAAAACCTTCATTTTCCTTTTGTCTTTTAAATTCTTCCCTAAAGATACTTTTTAATCTCTTTTTTTCCTACATTAGAGTAACTAAACTCAACATTGCTTGAAGGGCCCCTAACTGATTGTGAAAATGAAGATTTACTACTTTCAGGTTTAACCATATGCTTATATTCATTAAACAATTCAAAAAGTGCATCCTTTACTCCTTTGAACGACTTCTTACCATTATTAATCCCATGAATTTTGCAAAAAGCAAACTCCATTGCCTGAAATTTCTTTTGGGGATCAAATACATGTGCAATATAAATAAGTTTATTCATTTTTTTCATGATCACCCTAATATTTACACTACTAAAAAAATGCAAATTAGCGACAACAAAAGTCATTGCTAACTGGTATTTTTTCGTCGCTAAATCAATTTAGCGACAACTTATTGACGACTTTCATTTTGAAACAAAAGTCGTTGTAGTAGAATCTAGCTACAACAAAATGTCGTCGCCAAATTTTAACGACGAAAGAGCGTTGTCGCTAAATATTTATCGCCATTTTGCTACAATAATGTTCACGCAAAATTTTGCGACGACAGTTTTTTCGTTACAATATTGCTACGACATTGTTCAAGCAAAATTTTACGACAATATTTTCATCACAATATTGCTACGACAATGTTCACGCAAAATTTTGCGATGACAGTATTTTCGTCTCAATATTGCTACGACATTGTTCAAGCAAAATATTGCTACAGTAGTATTTTCATTGCAATATTGCTGCGACATTGTTGACACTAAATAGCTACTATTCAAAAATGCTAATTCCTCGCTAAATTAAAATTATTTTTTTATTTTTAAATTAATATAAAAATTTCATTTAAATGACAAGCCAAATATTACAAATTTATATTTATAGACTACTTAATATTTAATACAAAAATATATATATTCATGAAAAGATTGTTATTTATAAATGGATATCATCGTTAATTGTATATCTAAAATAATACAAGCATATATAACAATAACAAATGTCACCCAAATTTCATACTATATACTTATAACTATAATGTAAATAGATACATTTGCTCCTAAATCTAGTGCTGAAAAAAGTTGTTGCATCTCCATCTATTGTTGGATTTGTCTGACCCACTAATCCACCTCTTGTTCATGCTCAGCACAAATCTCAACTTAAAATTCAATCTACATAGTGGACAAATATTGTAAGGACAAGCTATGAGAAACAAATAGAAAATTAATACAAGGGTGTGAGGAATTAACATGAGGCAAACCCACTAAAAACACAAGTAGTGGATCATCTTTTTCAAGTTTTCTAGGAATAATATCGAATCTTAAAAAGCTTAGCTTTGGTTGTTTGTGGGGTTTTATCAATCTATCGCATGGCTATGGAATGGGAATGATAAGAAAGTCTAGTCTAATATGCTACCTTGAGTCAAAATCAATTAAGATTTCTAAATAAAATTAAAAATAACAAAAGCATAAAAGCCCACTATGAGTAATCAAATGATGCCCGGATTAAAAATAAGAAATAATTGTATACCAACATCTTTGCACTCATTTCATTTTCAGTCATTGAAAAATAAAACTCAACTCCATATCAAACAATTATGTCTAAAATAGGTGGTGGAGAGAGAAAAGGAAGTAAAAATGAAATTCAATATTCATACCCCAGGAAGTAATAAAGAATGTAGCAGTTCAGCAAGTTCAATGGCCTTTCCTTGAAGCCAATTCCATGATTTTGAATTTTTCAAAAGAAGACCAGTAATAGCAAGGCAGTGCATCCACTGGTTTGCTCAATTCTTCCTGACAATGCTATCAATAGATAATTAATGCATAATACTAAAACTAGTTTTTCTCATTACAATGATATCTTTCTCCAATTAAATTTTTATATGATCTTTTTAATGCCACTTATTTAAATAAATAAGGCTGCCACTTATTTAAATCCAAGTATCAAACTGGCAGTCCAAAGTATTGAAGAAAACAGCTAAAAAGAAAAGCTAACAACACCTCAACTGTGAATGTGATCTGATCACGTAATGTAAAGATATGAATGAGTTTTTATTATTAATATTGCCATAACATCTTATGTTTGTGTCCTGGAATTATATTTATTGCATTTGACATAGAAGTGCAGCAATATTATTCAAAAATATTACAAGTTATATTAACAGATCAAAAAATTACAATTTTTTCATTTTAACAAAAAAGGAACCAAAAACAAAAAGCAAAAACCATCTATTGCCAGCATATTTTGAAGATAACATAAATCTACAAAAATTGTACACAGGGAAACATATAGAAGATATAAGTGCAAAGAATTAAATAGGGAGCTACTAAATTAAATTAGAAAAATCAATAACTCAATCCCTTCTTTGTTCGTACCACATATAAATCAGTACATGTTGGCCTCTCTATAGTTTCTAATCATTCTAAACACCTAAGTTATGCAGAAATTCAATGCTAAAAACAATAATATATGATTGAGAAATAACAAAAAAATGAAGAAATAATTCATGACTCAGATCCAAAAATACTGACAGCAGTGCTGAAGCAAGCAACATTGCTAAATCTACTATTCAATTCTAAAGAAATTAATTATCTATATCATTGACAAGATAAACAAGGCATTTAATAATGTCACAATGAAAAATTGTGTGGCACAAAATATAGATTTCCTAATATCTAAATATTTAATATCAAAAGTATTTCCCAAGATAAAAAGAAAAAAGTATAGAATCACACTTGTAAAGGCAACAAAGCAACCAAACAGAGGATGAATCAAATCATGAACTATATGTTTTCACAGGCAACTGAACATCAACAAAAGGTAAGGAACATTAGTACAAAAGAAATTACATTCCACTGAAAACTAGATAGCTATAATAATCATTTAATTTGGAATAGAATTCACCATACATGTTTGGATACTGGTAACTAAGAACTCATATTAAAGTATAGAGTAGCAAGTATTCAAAAATTTAAAATCATTTTCAAATGTTAATAGTTCAAATAAATTATATATAAGACTATAAAATAAAATTATAAATGTAAAGTTCTAAAATTATAAATGTAAATTTCTAAATAGAATCTATGAGAAGGTGAGTTCTAGAATATTTAATAAATTTTTTTTAGTTTCTAATAGGTCAAAACAGCCAAGGATTTCATTTTCAAACAATGCCTTTTTAACTAAATTATCTTAGAAACAAGCAAAATTAAATAATTCATTAACCAAAATGTTGAATTAAGGACTGCTATCCACTTTTTTTGGTTTGTACTACTATCACTATGGCTACATTAATGAAACACTTGCTATTCTAGATAAAATACAGAATATAGCAAATCGAGATATAAAAGATGATATCATAGCCTTAAAAATAAACAGACCTTTATAGGTGTTGCAGTATCACCAAAATGAGTGCCACAACAGATGCAAGAAACAACCATTTAAACTTAAAAGTGTTGTTCTAAAGTCGCAAGGGTCGAATGCAATACATCTTCAAGATGCTTCTCAGCAGCAGCATACTGTCTTTTCTTGTCTTTTATAGCTAAAGCCTTGTCCTATAGTAACCAACACAAAAGCAAAATAACAATCAATTTTTGTCAATAGATGAAAAGACCATGGATACATAACAAAAATTTTGAATTAAATAATTTGTAGGATTACCGATGGAAAGTCCGGTAACTTAGGGTATCTAGGATGGGTTTTGTCTTCTTCTCCAACTCATTTCTGTGCTCAGCCATTTCAACCAATACTCCATGGCTAATCTCAGGTGTGTAACCCATACGGTGAAGAAGTGCCTACACAGTAAAGAATTGTAAATTGGCGTCTTAATTAACATCCAAATAGAAAAGTAAGCAGCCAATACATTTAAACTTTCCCTTAGTACAAGAGCTGGGATGAAAGAACAGAGAGAGGGATGAAAAATGCACCTAGAAAAAGAGACACAAAAAGAAAAGATTAAATCTTTGTCCTTGAAGATAGCGAATTCAAGACCAAATTCCTAATCTCATAACGAGAGAGAGGGAGGGAGAGAGAAGCTAATTAAGAGGGGGGCGACATTGAAGGGTAAGGTTTTAGGAATTTAGAAAAAAAAATGAAACCTTCCATTGCCATTTTTCCCGCTCAAAAAATTTCAATGAATTAGCTACAGAATGTCTTTCACAAAATTGACTACAACATTTTCCCAAGCTAATTTTGTGAGAGCTATATTCTCGTAATTTAATTATTTTATTGTATAATTTATAATAATTGATTATAATTTATTATAATTGATATTATTAAATACAAATATAATAATTAGTTTAATTTAATTAATTAAGTAACAACAATTTAGTTTATTTAATTTTTGCTCATAAATGATGTATTAGTTACAGATGTGTAACTAAATACACTAAAATAGCTAGCTGTTTGAGTGTATTATAGCTCGTTATTTTAGTACATTAGTGTTTTTATAGATGTGTAACTAAATACACTAAAACAGCTAGCTGTTTGAGTGTATTACAGCTCGTTGTTTTAGTGCATTAGTGTTTTTAGTATATGTTAATGTTAGTTTTTATATGTTTCTCATTTATGCTTGTTAACAAATTAAAGGAGACCAAATTCTCTAGACAAAAAGTCAATTTAGTTTGATTCGGAATATTAGGGTTGGTCACAAAAATTTTATAAAACAACATCAATTATTTAAAAAAAACACAAATTTAATATATAAAAATTATATATATTTGGAGATGTTTAAATTTTAGTAGCTAAAATATTATATATAAAAAGCTAGTTTTGGTGTTTAAGTGTAAACAGCTTGCTGTTTTAATATAAACGGCTTGTTGTTTTAGTATAAACAGCTAGCTTCATTGTTTTAGTGTAAACATCTTGTTGTTTTAGTATAAAATGTTAAAAAAATATTATTAGTCAATCATTTATTTACTAACTTCATATTAGAAAATATTATTAGTCTCAATTACTATTAAAATGTTAGAAAAAAAATTACTGGTCAATCATCTAATTACTAAATTCATATTAGAAAATAACATATTATTTTTTTCATATATTAATCATTTAATTGTTGTATTTTACTACATTTTATCAAATTTATATTTATTCTCTGAAATTATGAGTTATTACCTATAATTGATTGGATTTGGAGCAAATAGCCCTCGTGCTACTTCAAATTGTCTATTTTATTAATTATACCAAAATTAATTAATTATTTTAAAACAAGAAATTAAGATTGTTCAAATGGTATACGTAATTAGTGTAAACAACTTGTTGTTTTAGTATAAATAACTAGCTTTATTGTTTTAGTGTAAATAATTTCCTGTTTAAGTAAAAGCAGCTTGCTGTTTTAGTATAAAAAGCTAGCTTTATTTTTTAGTGTAAATAGCTTGTTGTTTTAATATAAACAGCTAGCTGTTTTAGTATAAAAAGCTAGCTTTGAATTTTTAATGTAAACAACTTGTTGTTTTAATATAAACAACTAGCTGTTTTAGAATAAAAAGCTAGCTTTATTTTTTTTAGTGTAAACAACTTGCTGTTTTAATATAAACAACTTGTTGTTTTAGTATAAAAAGCTAGATTTGGTGTTTAAGTGAAAACAGCTTGCTATTTTAATATAAATAGCTTACTATTTTAGTATAAACAGCTAGTTTCATTGTTTTAATGTAAACAACTTGCTGTTTTAGTATAAAATGTTAGAAAAAAAATATTATTAGTCAATCATTTATTTACTAACTTCATATTAGAAAATATTATTAGTCTCAATTACTATTAAAATGTTAGAAAAAACCTTTCATTTTCACCCTATCAATTAAATCAAATGGACACATTATTATTGCATTTGCTCTAAGTTTTTTTAACAAGATTCCATCATCTTATTAGCAACAATAATCATTCATTATTTTCTTTTTTCCAGTTCTATTCAAGTCTATCAAAATATAATTAAATTTAATTCAATCTCAAAATATAGAAAATTTAGAGTTAGACATCCGTGAGTAGCCCACTATCCTAAAACTATTGATGGTTCTAATGCCGTATTAAAAAATGAATTCGAGCTTTAACTTAATTCTAGAAATTAGATCATAATGTAAAAATTGTTTGTTATTATAAAAAATATTTAATTTTTTATGACTGATCAATATAAATAATTAACAAGTTGTCAAATGTGAACAATATTATTTAACATATTACTTAAGTTTGTAAGCATCATTGTTTCTACGGGAACATTTTAGTGGTATATATATTGGCTTAAATATAAAAGAAATTTCTCGAGTTTAAACTTTTCTATCCCCGACAAAAAGAGATAAAAGCATTATTAATTACACATTTTATAAGGCTCGCCAATTTAAAAAAAATGTGTCACGATAAATAAATTACTAAAACAATTAATTTTTTTTATTTAAATCTTCATATATTTATTCATTGAGCCAAATATATATATATATATATATCAACAACATTATTCAATTTAATTACGAGTGACAATGCCTCGTAATTTAAACAAGTGAAAACATGATAAATGTTACAAAAATAACAATTTGTTGTTTAAGTAAAAACAGCTTGTTATTTTAGTATAAAAAGCTAGCTTTATTGTTTTAGTGTAAACAGCTTACTGTATTAATATAGACAGCTAGTTGTTTTAGTATAAAAAGCTAGCTTTGGATTTTTAGTGTAAAGAGCTTGCTGTTTTAATATAAACAGCTAGTTGTTTTAGTATAAAAAGCTAGCTTTTTTTTTAGTGTAAATAACTTGTTGTTTTAATATAAATAACTTGTTGTTTTAGTATAAAAAGCTAGTTTTGGTATTTAAGTGTAAACAGCTTGTTGTTTTAATATAAACAGCTTGCTGTTTTAATATAAACAGTTAGCTTCATTATTTTAGTGTAAACAGCTTGCTGTTTTAGTATAAAATGTTAGAAAAAAAATATTATTAGTCAATCATTTATTTACTAACTTCATATTAGAAAATATTATTAGTCTCAATTACTATTAAAATGTTAGAAAAAATATTATTAGTCAATCATTTAATTACTAACTTCATATTAAAAAATAACATATTATTTTTTCATATATTAATCATTTAATTATTGTATTTTACTACATTTTATCAAATTTATATTTATTCTTCGAAATTATGAGTCATTACCTATAATGGATTGGATTTGGAGCAAATAGCCCTTGTGCTACTTCAAATTGTCTATTTTATTAAGTACACCAAAATTAATTAATTATTTCAAAACAAGGAATTAAGATTGTTCAAATGATATACATAATTAGTGTAAACAGTTTGTTGTTTTAGTATAAACAGCTTGCTGTTTTAGTATAAAAAGCTAGCTTTATTGTTTTAGTGTAAACAGCTTGCTGTTTTAAAATAAACAACTTACTGTTTTAGTATAAAAAGCTAGCTTTGTTGTTTTAGTGTAAACAGGTTGTTGTTTTAATATAAATAGCTTGTTGTTTTAGTATAAAAAAGATAGTTTTGTTGTTTTAGTGTAAACAGCTTGCTGTTTTAATATAAGGTGTGTTTATAAACTAAAACGAATTTATTAGCGCTCTAACTTTATATCAAAATTTTGATGCTATCCAAATTTTCTTTCCTTTTTCTTCCTCGCACGTGCATCGTGAAGGTAAACTCCAAATTTTTTTTAAATAATCAAAATAATGCTTTAACAATAATAGGTATATAAACATAATAATCAAAATTGTATTTTTTAATAATCAAAATATTATTTTTAATAATCAATTTTTTTAATAATCAAAATAGTATTTTTTAATAATCAAAATAATATTTTAACAAATTAGCTACAACAATGTTGTCGCCAATTAGTTACAGCAATGTTGTCGCCAATATTGGTATATGAACATAATTGTATTTTGCTAAATTAACGACAACATTGTTGTCGCCAAATTAGCTATAATAATGTTGTCGCCAATTAGCTACAATAATGTTATCGCCAATATTGGTACATGAACATAATTGTATATTGCTAAATTAGCGACAACATTGTTGTCGTCAAATTAGCTACAACAATATTGTCATCAATTAGCTACAATAATGTTGTCGCCAATATTGGTATATGAACATAATTGTATTTTGCCTAATTAGCAACAACAATGTTGTCGCCAAATTAGCTACAACAATATTGTCGTCAATATTGGTATATGAACATAATTGTATTTTGCTAAATTTGTGACAACATTGTTGTCGCCAAATTAGCGACAACTTGCTACAACAATGTTGTCATCAATATAGGTATATGAAAATAATTATTTTTTGCTAAATTAGCGACAACATTGTTGTCGCCAAATTAGCGACAACATTATTATCGCCAAATTAGCGACAACACAATTAGCTACAATAATGTTGTCGCCAATATAGGTACATAAAAATAATTATTTTTTGCTAAATTAGCGACAACATTGTTGTCGCCAAATTAGCTATAACAATATTGTTGCCAATATTGGTATATAAACATAATAGTATTTTGCTAAATTAGTGACAACATTGTTGTCGCCAATTAACTACAATAATTTTGTCGCTAATTAGTTACAACAATATTGTCGCCAATAGAGCCATATGAACGGAATATTATGTTTTGCTAAATTAGCGACAGAATTGTTGTCATGAATTAGCTATAACTTGATTGTCACTAATTAGCTACAACAATGTTGTCACCAAATTTGCTTTTTTTGTCGCAATGTTTGCGCCAAATTTTTGGCACCTGATATTAGCAACAATAAAAATTTGTTGTCGCTAATTTGTCGCAATATTTATTTTCCCACCAAATCTTTCAAGATTTGCGACAAAAGCCATTTTTTGTCGCAATGTTGTCGCTATATTGTGCATTTAGCAACGAATTTTATTGTTGTCGCTCTATTCTACATTTTTTGTAGTGTTATCAAACTTTTCCTTCATCCTTAAACCCGTGGATCTAATATCTAAATCATCACTTTGAATCCACTCCAAAATTGATCCCAGTAGATTACTAATTTTAGTCCAAAAAGTATTAGTTACATAGGATGATCCAGAAATGCTCACGGCAGCATCATAAAAATACTGCAACATACTACTCAATCTCCTCACAATTGCCCAATCTACAAAAGGAATCCCATCACTATCGGGTGCTTCAACTTCAAGCTTAAAATATAGATCTAACATTTCAAATTTCTCAAATGCTTTCTCATATTTTTCAGCCACACTTAACATTTCATAAGTTGAATTCCACCTAGTAGGAACATCTAATTTCAAATAATGTTGACATTGAATATTACTATCTTCAGTACATTATTTGAATTTTTTTATCCTAGCAGGAGAATTCCTCACATATCTCACAACATTCTTAATTCATTTAGTTGAACTCCTAATCTCTTTTAAGCCATCTTGAACAATTAAGTTCTTAATACGAGCAATGCATCTCATGTATAGATACTTGCCTTGTGTTATACAAGTTTCCTAATCAATAAGCTTTTCTTTAAAAAATTACAAGCTACTTCATTGGTACTATGATTGTCAACTGTTATGGTAAACACCTTTTAAATCTCCCACTCAAGTAAGCAATCAACTAACACTTTACCGAGTGAATCACCCTTATGACTTAAGATTGGACAAAAATTCAATATTTTCTTATGCAATTTCCAATCATTATCAATAAAATGAGCAGTGATGCACATGTAATTCATCCTTTAAATTGATGTCCATGTATCGGTAGTAAGGCATATCATTTGTGAATTTTTTTTTTGTGAAACTTTTTTAATTTTGTTCTCTCATTAGCATAAATTTGAAAACAATTGTGTGAAACAGTCCACCTACTAGGTACCTTAAACCTAGGGTATGCTTTATACATAACCTTCTTAAACCCTTTACTTTCAACAACTTTAAATGGACATTCATCCTCAATAACCATTTTTGCAACTGCATCCCTAAGTTCCATTTGATCAAACTTCCAGTTAGATAAACTACCCATTTCACCTTCACCCGTTGGTTGCAAACAGAATTGTTTATGTATGTTATAAACACTTTGTGGACTTTTTTTACAAGAACTAATGTGATTATTTAGTGAACTAGTGCCATTTTGCCTAGGAGCACAACAAATACAATAGTTACACTTGCCTTTTATGTTGCCCGCTTCATCAGTAAATTTGGTGAAGTGTTCCCACACTTTAGAACTTAGTCTTATGGGCTTTATTTTTGACTTTTCATCCCCATTTGAAGGTAATGTGTTTGAATTTCCTCTCTCATTGGATGTGCCTAGTGATAATTGATGTGACTATTGCGATTGTTGTGAATTTTAACACAATAAATATATCATTAGATAAATAATAGTGCACTAAATTCTGCCCAAAATTTTTATCAATGAAAATACAAAATTCTTGCATGTTCAGTGGCCATATACTGCTATCAAAATTGAAAATGCAGCTTAAAAAATCCTGCAAAAGGTGGTAGTAGTTTAGACAAACAATATATCAATTAAGATGAATTTGGAAGACAGAAATATTTCCCTTTTCTAATTATATATCATTTAGTTTTATGAAATGAAAACTGAAAACATAAAAAAGACAATTATATAACATAAAACAAACAAAAGAAAAATGAAAACTCTTCACTTTAAATAGGCAAAATTAGTAATGTATGGTAAACTTGTAAATTAGTTAATTAACAGACCTACCTTTTCTTATTACAAATGAACATCATTCGGTTGGCTTCAAACTTTTTATTTTTTACCTCTAACTTCTTCTTGTGCCATTTTTATTATCTGTTAGTTTTCTTAACCATATTTTACCACTAAAAGTAGGATTTAGGCTTTACACTTTACAACCTTTTTGGGACCAACCCAGCTCACTGAAGCTGTCTTTCAACTTTTTTTTTCTTTTAAACACATTTTCTTGTTGCAGTACAATAATAATAATAATAATAATAATAAACAACAATGAAATATAAATTATATAATTTTTTAAAAAAAGTGATAGATTGAAGGGTATTTGTAGTTACTCCTTTTTATTTCATTACAAAGAAATTTTAATCAAGAATAATAATAATTTAGAGACCTAATATGTGATTGCATAATATACACATACAAATAAAATGTTAGGACTTATTTGAATACAATGAAAACTTAAGAGGTCAATGGACCAAATGTTGAAAGATATTCCCATAGTTCATGGATTCTTTGAGTCTATAAATAGGGTTAAGTAAATGAGTTGGTTACAAATCATTGTGCTAGTTTTCTGAAGTATAAAAAAAAAATGGCATCCTTGGTCGCTTTCATAAGAGGTTACGTTTGATTCTGTTTAAGCAGGCAGCAAAAGACCATCAATGGAAGAAAAGACATAGGTGAATACTGAAAAGATCAAAATATGCTAAACGATGTTGTACCCTCAGTAACTATCAATTTAAGCAATACCCACATAAGGAAAAAAAAAAAGATAAATGTAAATCTGAGCTTAATTTAGTTAAAAAAGATATAGATTAATAGGAAATCAAAGTGGAGAACTTCAAAAACCGATCAGAGAGAAGGAAATTAAATACATACCTTTGATCACAAAGAGAGTGAAATGCTAGTGAAGCTAAACAAAAATCGTTGGGTGGCGAAATGCTGCTTTGAAGATCAAATGGAGAGGGCGAGGTGGCTGTGGAGAGAAAATAGGTTTCCTCGGTTGTGGGTTAGGATAAAAAATGAAAATTGAAGAGTGAAAGACGAGGGATACTATGCATATATTACACAAGCTTTAAGAAATAAACATAAAACAATGTAATTTAGGAATAACTTCGATCGATTCGATTTTTTGTGGTTTTCTTCTTCAAAAATTGAACCAAAAAAATCAAATTTCTCTAAAATCTAAAATCGAGAAACCGAATCAAATTAAAAAAAAAATCAATTGGTTTGGTTTGATTTTCAATTTTAACCAAAGTTTGCTCACCTCTAATCGTAAAATATAAAATTACCAATGGATTTATTACAAATTGTTAGGAAATTCTACATTTACCGATGGAAGTAAAATTCTATCGGTAAATGTGGAATTTCTCGATGGTCTGTGATAAAATCGTTTGTAATTTAGGTGAGTAAAAACCCTAGATTCAAGATCTCACCATCTCATTCGATGGCCACCTTCCTTTCCCTCTCCCTCGCCTGCTGCTGCTGTCTCCCTCTCCCTCGCCTCTCGATGCCCTCTCCCTCTCCCCTAGCTACCTACATCTTCCCTCCTCTCTCTCTCTCTTTCATTTTCCTTCCAACTGATCTGCTGTCATTCGCATGTCGCCGCTGCCTTTCGCGTATCATCGAGCCCACAGTTCGCTCGTCTGCTACCGTTCGCCTTGGTGCATCACTGCAGATTCTTAATTTTCAATTTATTTTTTTTCACACATTTTTATTTCTGGACAAATATGTGGATTTCTATTGATTCTTACTTCAATCTCAAACTTTTATTCTTCAATTCAAACTTTGATTTTGATTTTCTTTCTGTTCTTATTGTGGATTTCTATTTTGATTTTGATTTTGAGCAGCTCAATTTTTTCACTTAATCCTAGCATTTTTTTTGCAATTTGTTTTCTTTGCTTATTTTTCACTTAATAAAATCATCTCCTTGCATTGCAGAGCAGATTTACTATTCTGTTCTTCCTCTTGTTCTCGTCAATCAAAAGATAAAATGTCTTGGTAAAAAGATCTGCTTTCATTTTTATAGGTAGTGATTAATAATTTGACAATGCAAGTAAAGCATGAAGGATCTGCTTTAAAATGATTGTTCTTTCCCTTTTGCTATTATCACAAACTTTAAGGTAGATGGTCTCATTAATTAGCTAAAATCTAGTGTCCGACCTGCATGTTTCCTGTGCATACTTAGCGCAGAATGTGTTGGCACTGCCAACAAGTTGTATGTAATTGTTTTTAGTCCCCTTTGGTAATTATATACCAACCTTGAATAGTCAGTTTTTGTTAATAATATAGGGAGAGAAGTATTTAAGTAGCTAGGTAAGTATAACAAGTATCTATTAGCTTGAAGAAAGTAAAAAAAAAATGAAATTAAACAAACCTGTAATTTTCAATAGTCTTAGGAAGACAGTCAAGAAAGTTGCCAGCAACATTAAGAACCTTGAGTTTTGATAAGCGTATTTCTTCATATAATATTATTCTCTACATGACAGCCCTTGTTTAGACTTAATATTATGGTTTTTGTCCCTTTATATTTCTCGTACAATGTCGTTGCTACACACAATGCCTGCAGAAAGAAGCAAACAGCCATTATAGCATTATATGAAAATTATTAGTTTATCATTTTAATAATTGTAGATACATAAGATGGATATTTTTCAAAAAAGCTAGTACAGGATTAGAAGCAATCGCATTATATGGGAAGGAAAATGGGTGAACTCCAAAAATTATGCTGTTAGTCCACACTAATTACAATTATTACTTCAAGGTGTAATTATTTATTGCTATAATGTTATCTGGTTTCATAAAAAATGCTCGTAATTACAGATTTTTCTATAGTTTCTTTTTGATATTTCTTCTAAAAGAATATCAAATATCAAATTTTATTTAGCATGGTATCCTATAGATGTGGCACTTTATCATTACAATTTTTTTTTTATGTATTAATTTGCAACCTGCTTTAGGCATGAGATTCCTCATGCACTGAATGTAAGCAGGAAACTTTTAAAAGTATAATTTAAAATTTTAAATAATAAATTTAGAAACTATCCTTATTTTTTTAAGTTAATCGCTTGCATGTAATATTTGTATACTGAAATACAGACGAAAGGGACTGTGGATAGTACCCGAATTGGTACCATTATATATTTTTTTTTTATTATCATCATCTAATTGTGAATTCAAACGGGACTAATTCATAATTAATAATTTAAAGGCGGCTTTGGTCACTCAAATCTAATACTAAAACAGGTTTAGATCATTCCTTAAACCCACATTTTGTTGAGCTTTATATGTGATGGAATTTAATGGGTATCAATATCTCAGCTTCCTCTAGTCGTTCAGTGATGAAATTTGAAGATGAGTATACAGTAGAGACAGTGTTTGATGGAAGTACACTTGGGATTAAACACCACTCTGCTGAGGTATCTCCCAATAGAGAGCTCTTGATTTTGGATTCAGAGAACAGTAACATTTACAAGATCTCACTCCATTATCTAGATGTAAGTTGATTCTGCAACTTTTGCTTTTATAATACTTCATTTTCCTGTCTTTTTTATTCATATCGGTTTGGTAAAAATTAGTAAAAGTTCAAGGTGCTTAGCTTTATGTCTGGGACATCTTCTGTATAATCCTTTGTTTTTTTTTATTTACTACCTTAAAATTCCAAATAAATTAAGAAGATTAAACTATTTGTTTTTATAATTAGCTTTTGTTATCTGTAGGGATCCACTTTTGTAGTCCAGCAAAACTTTTGCTTCTGTTTCTGCTTAACATCTTTTTAGAGATTTTGCACTCTTGCTTTTATCAATATTTAGTAAATAAAAGTACCAAATAAATATAATTTGTTATTGATGTCCTCCAAATAGAAAACATATATATTTGTCTTCACATTATTACTTTAATGGAGCACTATGTGTCTCAAGTAAAGAGTATAAAATTTAGAGCTACTGTTATATATTAGCTACTTTTGAGGCCGATATTATCAATTTATAATGATTCTTTGTGTGATTAGTGCCTGTATGGTTGGCGTAGAAATTGGTTAGGAAGAGGTCCTGAACTGATGCGACCGAAATAATAATTAAAATCTGTAATATTTTTGCAACGGAATGGCGACAGGTGATTTTTCTTTGATATTAAAAAAACTATTTATTAATGATGGAAGATACCATGGCCATTTTTTTTTTTTTGCAGTGGTAGATGAATTTGCCGACGGAAAACCAAATTTCTATAGGTAAATTTTCTGATGGAAAGCCAATTTCCATAGGGAAATTTACTTACAGAATTTTGTCTTCCGTCAAGAAAGTCAACGACGGAACATGTAAATCCGTCAGTAAATTTAACAATGGAAAGTGTAATTCTATCAAGAAATAAGGCAAATTCACGACAATCTTCCGGTCTAGTGTTTTGGATGGAATTAACGACGGATGAATTTTTCCGTCATTAAAATTACCTACGGAACCTATTTTCTATTGAAAAATTTTACCTAATACTTTTTTCGTCGGAAAATTCCATCGGAAAATTAAAATTACCTACGGAGCCGATTGCCCTACAACTTTTTTCGTCGGAAAATTCCATCTTTAAATGTGTTTTCATACAGAAAATTAATAAATTTCGTCGGCAATTTCTGTCGGTAAATTCAGTTTTTCTTATAGTACAAAATTAATTATTCCCCGCTAAGTTTTATATGTTAACATGGGTGTTAATATGTGTAGGTACATAAGATGGGGTTTATCCACTGGGACAAGATCCATAGGGATCAAGGCCAACACCAAGCTTGAAGTGAAGTATTTAAATATATGACCTTTGAATATAAATTATATGTAATGTCCTAATATCACTTTTGTATTACGAACAATATGTAAGTTTGAGTATCTTATGAATGTCAATATTTCTTATAATATAAGAATGAATGATGCATAATTATGAAAATTAAGAATTGTACAGGATTTATACTTGTAAATTGGTATTACGATATCACATTAAGAAAATGTTCAATTTGGATTGCTAATCCATTCCTATCTACCTATATAGCATGACAATATTGATAATCACAGCATAGACATTTAATGTATAAACATATATTATCTATTTAATTCTAGAGAGTGACAACTTAAGATCCAACTCCTTGTTATCAATCAACTCCTATTATTGGGCACTACCTCGTATAACACCTCAAAATATTCAAAAGTATTTTGAAACATAAGTTTTTAAAAAGGGTAAAAACACTGAAACTAGGATGAGTATATTTGTAATTTAGTGGAAAATTTTTTACACCTTCATATTTATGGAGTCTTATTAAAGAAAGAAGCCAAACAGTTGAACAAGGTCAAAGCATTATGAGAATTAGGATTGAATATTTGAAACAAATGATTTTCTCCTTGAGTTTCAACAATGTTGGCAATCCCTTTCCATCCACTCTTCCCCAACATTTCGTAATAAAGCCTTCCTCTATCTCTTAATATATCTTTCTCTGCAACAAAAACAACCACTTTCTCACAACCCAATTCAAAGGATCCATCAATCAAAGGGTTAATAAGTGGATCATCACATCCTTTATCAGATGGACAAACAAACAACCACCAATCATCCACCATTGATTTTCTTATATCATCAATTTTTTCCAATCCAATAGGATCTTTTCCCCAAAAGTATGGATGAATCATAGCTATTCCTTTAATTTTCACACCAATATCACTTTCTTTAAGCCTTAAACCAAGGTGATGCGCTATGTTAGCTCCACAACTGTCTCCTGGAGTAAGAGAATCAATATTTATCAACCATTCAAAATGTATTGCATAACATCATCTACTTAAACAATATTCGTCCCATAATTTTACTCCAATTCTTTTTAAAACAGGAATTAAGAAATTTCAGTTATTATGGTTAAAGGGTAAAATTCCTCCTATAGATTTTCTATTACACCCATGCCGAATATAGACGGCATAATTATAAGTATTATTGAAACTATAAAAAATCATGAATAATAATATAGACTGAGAAACTTAAATTGCAATTAATAATATTATATTAAATATGGGTATAATAAACTATTTATTACATCTTAACCATAATGTAAAAACAAAAAAGAAAGTGGACTATATTTTGGTACAAATAAAAATAGAAAGACAGGTGATAACAATGGGAAGAATTAGGCCTTTTAGGCCTAAAAAAACATTATAGTTCATAGAGGAATTGACAATTTTTTACCTAACCTAAATCCGCCCGAAAATAGTGATTCAAATCTAAACGAAACCCTAACAAGTGAAACTCAAATGATCCAAAAATTTATAGAGCTAAATCTCACTAGAAAATTTTGTCAAAAATACCTGAAATTTGACCCAAATCCTTGACCTAATTTTTTCAATTAAATTTTATTTTATGCCATATATATATATATATATATATATATATATATATATATATATATATAAACATTACACCATTTTATTAATATCTCTATCCTAATTTTATATAAAAATTTAATTTAATTTAAAGAAAGCGGATCGAAATGACTAATTCTTTAAGTTTTGAGCTATAAAAGATAAAGAAAACAAACAAAAAATAATAATAATTAAGTGACGTACAATGTATATTGTATTTTACTATTTCTATTTTTTACATATTTCCTTTTAGTATTTTCTTCGCTCCATGCCTTAATCTTTCCGTTGTTTTGCTACCGACAACATGTTAATCATCTTGCATTATTGTCGCTGCTAATTCATATATATTTTTTTAATTTTTTTCACATCAAATCATAGCATTTCGAATTTGGGAGAGTGTAAAACACCAAAAGTTTTTAGTCTATGAATAGTATATTCTAGACCATGAATAGTACTTCATAAAATCAATAGTAACAATCAGGACAAAAATAATATTTTTCAGGCTATAAATAGTGCCACTTGAGATAAATTCGAGGATTGAATTTGACTAAAAAACAAGTACATTTAAGTTGTTAAAAGTTGAAATTAAAATCTAAGTCATGGTTTTGTAGTGAATAGTGATATAGTTAACCAAGTTTGACTACTGGTTAAAGTTGATCCGGAACACTGAAAAAGTCAAAAAGATTAATATAATGAATTATATATGATGCCAATCATGTATTTTAAGTAGGAAAAAAATTTGTTAATGATACCATAATTTATTTAAAAAGAAATTTAAATTATAAGAAAGGAAAATGAGTAATTTTAATGACTCTTAGATCAAATAGTAACACATCCAATTAGGACCATTGATTTAATTGAATGGAATTTTTATTTTTATTTTTATTTTTATTTTTTTCTATGAGAGATTATAAGAAATATTATGAAATAGCGATAGAAAGATGCTAACTCCCAAACTAAAAAGATGAAAAAGAGAAAAACTAAGAATCCTTAGATTAAATAGTACAAAAGAAGATTTTAGCACTTGAATTAATAAATATTAAATGGAGAAATTTTTTATGTAGGGGTAAACATTGGCCTTTGAATGTAATAGTAACCAAATTGGTCTTACCCCATAGTTTAGTGTATGTACAAATTTTTGTGTAGGATTAAATTTTAGCCATGTGATGTAATAGTATTTAGATAGATCTTGGCCATGCAAATTAAAAAAAAAATGTGAACAAAAGAAAATGAAAAAATAAAAAAGAAAATTGTTAAACTTTTGGATGAATGGAAATTTTGTAACCAAAGGAAATTATGTATTTCGGACTTTAATTGCTCAGTAGCACTTTTTATTTGAATCTTTAACTGTCTAGATAAGAGTTGTTATAGAGATGCATGTAACACATCAAAAATTTTAGTTTCCTGAATAATACTGTTTAGGCTGTGAATAGTGTCAATTAAGACTTTAACTGCACTTTACCAAGATCTTATAGTATTATTCAAAGATAATCTAAAGACCAAATTTGAGGTCAAAATGTGTTCATTTAGAGAGGTAAAAAAATTAAAAATAAAATTCTAGTATCAATTTTGCAATGAATAGTAACCATTTAACTAGTGGTTAAACTTTTACCCAAAAAAGTAAAATTTCAAATTTGACATAAAGATTATTTATTTATGGCATAACATGGATAATTAGGTGGATTAAGATTTATTGATGTGTAAAAAATAGAATTGTAGAAATTAATGTGGATCTCAGGATCAAATAGTATCGTAGTTAATCTTGGTGTATGTATTGAGATATTTATGCAGGATTTATTTGTGACCATTGGATAGTGATATTTGTGAATTTTTAGTACATTTCTAATATGTTAAACGTGTTTATTTGAGTTAGTTTAGTGTTAATTTAGTTGTTTTATGTGTAAATAATTGAAATTTATGTTTTGAGGTTTAAATTTGAGTTTTGATGTTTTTCAGGCCTTATTTGAAAGGAATTATCAGTTAATTGAAGAAAGCAGGAAAGTTGAGGCAAGTGTGCAAAGAAGCAAAAATTCATGTTAAAGAAGCATTTCACTGGGCAGAGTGAAAAAGTCACTCGGTTGAGTGCCCAAACCACTCTCTCGAGTGAAATTTCACTCACCCAAGAAGAAAATTCACTCACCCAAACTGGTCTTCTCTTTTTCCAGCAGAATTTCACTCTTCTGAGTGGTTTTCATCACTCTCCTGAGTGACATAAAGAAATACACGATTTTAAACTTTTTAATAGGGTAGAATTCAATTTCTATTTGGTTGAGGAAGTTTACAAGAATTCAAACTTCTTATTCGAAGCCTATAAAATGATGTTCAAGGCACCAAAGCAAGTAAAGAGAAGGAGAGATAGAAAATAGTCTCTTAAATACAAGTTTTGCTTAGTTTTTCTCTAGTTCACTTTACGTTCTTACTCTTTTTATTAATTTTGCTTTAGTTTTTAAGATGGGTAGTGAGTAGTTTCTTTTACTTTTGCTAAAAGATACTTGAGTCCTTGGCTTTATATTGTAATGACTTAATTTGTGCTTAATGTTATGCAAGTTTGGTTATTTTTTGGTTTTGGAAAAAATCTTATCTTTGGTTATCTATGAGTTGATTGTCAACTTGTTTTAATTAATGGTTGATGAATGATTTATGCATGATTATTGATTTGCATGTTTTTAGATTAGTTTATTGGTATTAATGCATGATTGCATTCTGAGTAAGGTGTAATTATGTGTTGGTAATGATAAATTAAGACTAAGAAGAGTTAAAACTAAGAATAGGTGAAAGTTAAATTTGCTTGCAAAAGAGTTTAATAGACATCTAGGAGGTTAAAATCAAATTTTTATGCTAAGTGTTGAATTGTTCCTAATAAGATAGGTTTAATGCTTAGAATGATATTCTTATTTAAGATATCTTATCTTTTTCATCTAATTTATTCATGATCACTTGTGTTCTCTTTTTGATTAAGTTATTGCAATATAAGTTAAGGTGGATAGTCCTTTAGTGAAAGCTGTCTTTAATATTATTTTTATCAACCTTGTTTATTTTATTTAAATGTTAGTTTAAATTGCTTTAATCTTTAATTGCTTGCTTTAGTTTGTTACATTTGTTTACTTAAATTTTTGTCTTTAATTTAGTTAAACTGTAATCATTGCAACCTTGGGATTTTTCTTCTCTCTCACACATCTTTTTCAATCTAAAAATCTAAAATCTTTCACATTTACACAAGTTTTCCTTGGATTTGATATTTATAAGTTATAATTATATTTTCCTATATTACTAGTGATCTAGTACACTTGCTAGACACTTATCAGATGGCATGTACATATACACCAAGGGCTGAATATAAAATTGATGTGCACAATATTTTAGCCATTTTAGAAATTGTAATGCAATATGTAATAAATGTTGAATAATGGTAAATAGGTGGTTATGTACATCACTATAATGACCCAAAGTAAGCACTTGTAAAGATTTATAATTGTGATAGGGATGCAATTGAAGTTAATGTAAGTGTGAAAGGTAATTTTGTAAATTAGAAATGTTAGTACACCGATTTTTGAACCTATGTTCAGGCATAGGGTGTCAAAGATACAATTGAAGGCATCCATATTTTTTGAATACTAGTGGCTTGCTACAACTAGGGAAAGAAGTAAAGCAACTGTACAAACTATTTGAGATAAATTTTTCTTACCTCCTTAAATAGTTTAGAAAAAAATCATGGCTAGATCAATCTTTGTAGTTATGTTAAATTATGCTTATTTCTCCATGTATGTGATGCATGTACCCCTATATATCCAACAATAAATACATATGTGAAAGTTATGCAAAGTTCAAGAATGTACACACACCTTTACAACCTTGTACAGTCGAATTTTTCTCCCTCCCCCATTCTCTACTCAATTTTCATCTTTTTTCAACTCATGAATCTCTCTCCTCAAATTTCTAATCCCTATACTAACCCTAAAATAGTAATCTAAAATCCTTAATTTACCCTAAACTCTAATAATTTATGGCAGAAAAAGGAAGAAAGCAAGGACGAGCTCTTAAGTGGATAGTGACTTAAATTAATAAAGAAGAGAAGTTGAAGAAGAAGGGGAAAGAGAAAAAGAAAAGAGAAAGAGTTGATGAATTGATGATGGAATTGAAAATATTTGGAGCTTAATTGAAGATTTTGGCATTAATTTGATATGCGTTCATGTAATTTTATCTTCTCCTAAATTTGTGTTATGTAATTTAGAGTTCTTAATGGAAAATTGGAAATTTTTAAAATTGATGTTATAAATGTTTAATTAGGGACTAATAAGATATATAGTATGATTAATTTGGTTTTATTATGTGTAATTTAAAAAATTTATAGTTGTACGTATATGATATTTGAACTTGAAAATTTGATACGTATATTATCATGACTAATTAATAACATAAATATGTTTTGCATGTTATAAAAACATAATTAAGACATATAACGGAAGAAAAGTAGAACATTGATATTTGCTTTATGTCACATCTGAATCGAGGAGGGAAAGGAATTCATAATTTTGTTGTTAATTCATGCTTAATTGACCATGCTTAATGATTATATGCTATGAAATTGAGAATTAACTGTGGATAATGAGTTTCCTACTTGGGTTGAATATGGAAGTGCTTGGATTTGGCTAATTTGATGTTTAAAATGATTAATTATGTCACTAAATCTTGACTTGATGATGACTATGAAGAATGATGTGAATTAAGTTTGATTATGAAAGAAATAATGGGAATAAACTTGAATATATGAGCTTAAGAGTTATTATGCGATTATGATCTTAATTTGAAGTTGGAATTTAATTAGATTTGCCTTTAGTAAAAATAGATTGGAATTGGATGAATGTGATAAGGTTGTTATACTAATTAGGAATCTAGCAGTACTATGTCATGACGTGTTACTAGAGTGAGTGGCTCTGAAAGTTCGATCTTTGTGTATGATTATTGATTTGTGATACAAATATAATGGCAAGAGCTCACTCCCGATAATTGGATATTGTTTATTGGTATGAGATATGTGGGTGAACCAAATGGTTCCAAGAACTTGGTCCCATATTGATATCTGGTTATCCAAGTCGGTGCAATTTCGTTAGATTTTACTTAAGGAAATTATAAAAAATGATAAAATAACTTTAGTAGAAGTAGTAATTAGTTTGTAGGAATAATTATGTAATTATTGATATGCTTAAGTTTCGCAAATGAATTTTATTGCTTATTCATACTTAGAAATAAATGAAGATATTTTCTACCATTTGTATTTGAATAGTATCACATGTTATGCATGCTATGTATGAATGAGTTAAATTGGATGAGAAATGAAATTACTTGAAACCATTAAGGGTGCATTTGGTAAAATTGTAAGTTTTTAGTTTTTTTTTAAATCCAAAAATTATTTTCAATTTTTATTATCGATTTTTTAATAAATTATTTTATATTTTTAAAAAATGTATCATAATTTTTTAATTATTCATGTATATTTTTTTAATCATTCATGTATATTATGATAATGATTTCGGTGGTGGCAAAAGTGGCGATGGTGGTGACAATGACAGTAGAGGTGATGACGACAGTGGCAGTGGCAATGTGGTGACGACAGTGGCGGTCATGTGGTGGTGACAGTGGTGGTGGTGTAGTGGCAGTAGTAGTTTGGCGATGGTGATGGCGGTAGTAGTTGTCAGTGGTGAAGACGATGATAATGGTGGTGATGGCAGTGGTAGCGACAACGATGGTGGCGGTAGCAGCGATCTGGTGGTGGTGGCAGTGGTGGCGATAGTGTGGTGGTGGTGACGGCAGCAGCGGTGTGGTGGTGAAGGTGGTAGTGGCGATAGAGGTGATGGAGGGGGCAGCGATGGTGGTATTGTGATGGTGACAACGGTTGTAGTCTGATAGTGGTGGCAGCAAAGGTGGTGGTGGTGACAGCAACGGTACTGGTGGCGACTATAGTGGTAGCGATAGTGGTAGTGATGGCAACGGTAGTCATGGTGATAGTGGTGGTGGCGGTCTGGTGATGGTGGTGGTAGTCGTGATGGTGTGGTGGTGGTGGTAGCAGCAGTGACGATAGTCTGGTGATGGTAGAAGTGGTGGTATGGTGTTGGTAGCAGCGAAGGTGTATGTAGTGGTAGCGGTTGTGATAATAAAGATAAAATAATTAAATTGTTGATTAAAATAAAATCCTAAAAACCACATTTTGAAGATTTTTAATTTTTATTTTTGGTATGAAAATCACTTTTTTAAATTTTTGCAATAATCAAAAGGGAAACAAATATGCCAAACATGTTTTGGTTTTATTTTTACGAAAAAAATCAAAAATCGAAAATAAAATTCTCCCCGAATGCACCTTAAATATAGAGAGCACGTGATTTCTTTTTGTATGTCAGTTTTGAAGAAAAGTAAGAGAGAAATTATGATAGGTCTCCAACAAAATCTGAAGGCACTGAAGAATTGGTTTAATTTCATTCATGGTTACTGGATTTACGTCTAATCGTACAAAAGTAACTGACTTATTTTTTATAACTTAAATATCATAAATCTATCATCTTTTTACAGAAAAATCATCTTTACCAATTTTCGGCAATGACTCTTGCCGAAATATTGACGTGGCACACCACATCATGTGTCTGAACATATGTGCCACGATACGTCAACAGCCACATCACCAAAAGAGGCCGCGTGTATCCAGTTATATGACGTGGTGTGCTAACGTGTCATGTGATGTGCCCTCTTCCGATGATGTGACTGTTGATATGTCATATCACGTGTGTACAAGCATATGACATGACGTGCTACATCAGCATTTCAACAAATAACATTGACAGAAACATGTCAAGATAACTTTTTTGAAAAGAAATTAATAAGTTCGGTAATATTTAAGTCACAAAAAATAAATCAGTTATTTTTGGATGATTAGGCGTAAATTCAGTAATCATGGATGAAACTGACTCATGAAGAATTGAAGGAAGCTTTGAGGTGAATGCACTAGGTGTTTGTATTTGATTTTGGTTATGGCATGTGCATATATAAATGTAATGGAGCTTGTGGAATTATAATTTGGATTATGTATTAATGTTGCCAATGTAAACTATAAATTGAATATATGAGAATATTTTAATTTTATGAGGTAAGTTTATTTATAAAATTAACACTTGCTTGATTATGCTTGAAATTTAATTAAGACAAGTTAAAATGTGCTGAAGAATGAGCAAATTCTCTTATTTAATGAGTTATAAATGTAATTAAGTTCCCTTATAAGAGATTTTAAATAAATACTGAGGAATTCCGTAAAAAAATTTATTGAGTGAATAGTAATTGTTAGACTAATAAGGAATTAAAAAAAGAAGTTTTATAATTCATAATTTTAAGCACCTGAGAACTGTGTGCAACACTCGGTATCCGGTTCTATTATTGGATCGGGTATAGGTATTACAATGCGTCTTCCTCATTTTTTGGGTAAAACATTCTATTCTAGTTATCATTTCAAAATTCAGTTTACTTCTTTTTTTTTTTTCTATAGATTGTGAGGGAGATGTAGCAGACAAGCAGAATAAAAAGAAAAGAAAAGAAAAAAAAAGAACTAAGGGTTTTTATATAAATAAAAAATATAAAATGATATAAAAAGATATAATTTTACTAAAAACAATTTTAACGAATTTTGGATGCCAAAAACAAAACTGAATTTATATAATTAAATTTCTATTTTAAATTTAAACCGGTAAAATAAAAAACCGAATTCAATATCTATTAAATTGCTAACGGTTTAGTTTTAACTGGCCCAAGATTGGATGCAAATCCGCTCAAAAATAAGTTACCTGCCATGAAAAAGTGATGATCGAAAAACCCAAAATCGGGAAAAAAAAAAGATATGAAATGACTTAAATTTAAATTCGTTCAATCCGAACCGATTGTCTGTATAATTCAAAGAATTTTTTTGTCAAATAAAGGATCTCGTATGACTTTTTACTTACCTTCAAAATCAAGACTTTGTAGAGGATGTGAAATTATTATACAGTTGAATATGCAAAATTAATAGGCATAAATTAATAATCTTAAACAAATCATGATTATATCTGAATTAGCCAAAAAAGAAAATCACCTGCTAAAAAGACCTGATCAAATTCTGCATAATCTTCTACATCTTTACTAGCATGAGAAGCAAGCCATTGAAGAGCAGCCCAGGAGTCTCGATAAGCAGCCGGAAGTGGATTCTCAGGGGCTAACCTGTAATTCACTGAAACAAGTATGATTTTAGACTCGGCCACTAATCTGTTGAGGCTATGGTGATAATTTGGATCAGCTGTTGAAGATAAGAAAAATCCTCCCCCATGATAATAAATTACAAGAGGAAATTTTTTATGGGGTTTTGGTGAGTTGGGTAAATAGATTCTGGCTGTGACATTAGTTTCAGGTATGATAATGGTGTCTTCTGATACAACATCAGTTTTAATATCTAATCCTGGTGGAGCTATTTCTGTTCCTGCAAGTCTCTCTATTCTTCCATTTTTGTATACTTTGACGTATGGGAAAATGAAACGGCATACTTCTTTGTTTTCCATTTCTATGTAGACGAGAGATTTCTTCAGGATTTCCAATCAACAACAAACCAACATATATATTAATCTTTCGATCAAAATCACGTGCTGTGCTGTGGGGACTTGATAAGAAAAATACTAAATAGACAAATAGATATATATTAACGTGCCGTTTATTACTAAATAAACAAATATACATTATTTATGCTATAGTAGAGTCTTTGAAAAGTGATATATGTACTTAACTTTCGAAATATATCAGTATTCTAACTTCCAATCAATTTATTAAACTAAATACTGGTTTCGAAATATATATATATATATAATGAATCATTGTTGTTTGATTTATTTGTACAAATTAGTTAACGTAAAATCATACTTTATTTGAATTTATTTTTATAATATACATCCATAATATTATTTTAGTATTTTTTAAACAATTTACATATATTATTATTATTAAAATTTAAAAATAGGCGAAATATATTAATATTTAAGAAAGACAATATCAGATTAAAAGTTGGTATGATAATTTTCAAATTCATCAATCAGTTTGATATTGAAAATTTTGAAATCTGACCTGAAACTATTTAGTTAGACTCATTTGATATATCTAAATAATATGTTTCATTTTGAATTATTAATATATTAATTAAATAATATTAAATTTGGTAGAAACATATAATATAATAA
Organism: Excoecaria agallocha; assembly: GCA_037975025.1. NCBI lineage: Eukaryota > Viridiplantae > Streptophyta > Magnoliopsida > Malpighiales > Euphorbiaceae > Excoecaria > Excoecaria agallocha. The sequence continues at coordinate 232,753 of JBBPFJ010000182.1, forward strand.
TAGGCTATTTTGTTTTTTAAACCAACTTATAAACTAGAAACTACTGTATATCAATTGACAATGATTTTATCTATAAAATAAACAAGAATTGACAATGATATTATCTATATATATAATTAAGTTAAGATATTATTGTTTCCAATAATCATAGTCGAAAGTGTACTAGTTGTTTAATATTATTCTTATTGTCGAAAAGGCATTGTTGATAAATATTCTTATTATCATTATTTTTTACAAAATTACCATTATTATTGCCACTGCAAATCACGCATTAAAGTAATATAAAGAAACGTGTAATGCATCTCGTTTCTTAAAAATAATAATAAAAGTAAATCCATTTTTAGATCCTAAATTTTTAAAATTTTCTATATTAAATTTCTTTTCAAAAAAGTTCTTGATTAGGTCCAAAAATGGATATTGAAAAAAAAAAGTTACACGTAATGCATATGTTTTTAAAAAAGTTTGGGATACGTCCATACTTCACGAGATGATAAATTGGCTCTAATGTATATAAGTATATATCGGAGAAAAAAATAATAGACATAGAATTAATTCCATATTAAGATTTCCTATAACTAGATGATCTACCATTAATTTAGGATATTAATATCAAAAGTTATCTTATTTATTTTCGATAACTGACTTATTAATTATCTCCATTATTTTCTATACTAAATATTATAACTGTCAATTTAATATTTCCTAATTGAGACCATTAAATTCTATCTTAATGAGAGACCTATATGAGTCACGCATTAAAGTAATATAAAGAAACGTGTAATGCATCTCTTTTCTTAAAAATAATAATAAAATAAATAATAAATCCATTTATAGGTCCTAAATTTTTAAAATTTTATATATTAAATTTCTTTTCAAAAAAGTTCTTGATTAGGTCCAAAAATGAATTTTGCAAAAAAAAAACAAAAAAACAAAAAACAAAAAAAAGTAACGCATAATGCGTATATATATATTATTTTATATCGATGAAAATCCTGCGGATGATGCTCCGACGGTCAAGTCAGTAAAGTATGTAACAGGATGTTTTGAGTAAAATTGTTAAGAGAAAGCCATATCTGATCATATCATTTATTTATAGGTGTAAGTATTCTGTACTGGTTAGGAATTATGATAATCAGAGGAGTCTTACTGGGAGAAAAGTCTCACCAGAATAGGAAGTTTTCCCAAGATGGGAAGCTTCGCCAAAGATGGAGGATCCCGATATGGACTTTGAGCTCTAGATCAGATCATGGCACTGGACCAGAAGCCCAATTTGGTTATCATAAGTCCCCCCTGAGATTAGAGATATTTATGTCCAGCTTAAAGTATCAAACACAAGCTCGAAGCCACACAGTTGTGACAGCCTGGATAAACGAGGAAACGTTTCGTTTCCCGTGCTAGCAGCAATTGTAGAGAAAACGTAGCCTCAATCTCCACAACCGCTATAATGGTCATTATTACTCTCCTTGAGCTTCGCATACAACCGTTACCCTAATTAATTTCACAAATTTCGATAAAATCTTCATCGTTCTTCCGCATCTCATCCAACGGCTAAGGTCGACTTGTCAATACTATAAATACCTTATTCATTTCTTTATTTTCACCTTTTCCACTATCTTAACGGTGCAATATCCTTCTTTACTTCAGTTTCTTCACCCAGGATAGTAAAATCTTAGGTTAGTCTCTTAGACCTTTTTTTCTTGACTTTTTCCTGTTTTCTATTTAATCTTCAAAAAGATAAGCGAGTCGATGGATTCTAGCAAAGTTAGGATTTCCAATAATTTATTAGACAATAGCACCACTAACACTTTGGCTCATAGTTCATCCACTGATAATATGCCTGTAGAACTTCCTATGCTTCAGGCTCATTCCCACAACATACACAAATCTGCCAATATCATTTCCACCAATGCTCTTACTAACAAAACTCCTGACTCCCTTCCTCCAAGACCTAGGAAACCATCGAGGTTCAACCCTCATGGTCCTAGCATTGGATCCACAATTTAGGCTTTCAAACTTCCAACCTTAAGAGTTCACCAAGGGATACCAATCCAATATAAATTGCTTGCTCCGAACCTTATATTACTATTGACTTCAACTTCAATGACAAGAAAAAGTTAGTCATTTATGAGGCCGATATCCAAGCTGGTGTCACCCTTCCTTTGACCCGCTTCAAAACTGCTTTTCTAAGGTATTATAACCTCACATTGGGTGAAGTATACCCCAATGACTGGCTCGTTCTTATCGTCCTCCAAATCTGGACCTTAAACAACAATATTGATTTGACGATGCATCTGTTCAAAGCTACCCACGTTGTTAGACTTCGAAACATAAACAAAGACCATTGTTACGTTCAAGTCCAACCTAGATATGGCATATTCTCAGGAAAACCTAACTCTCTTAGAAATTGAAAAAATAGATTCTTCGTAGTAGAGAGTGAGATGAACTTTGTCATCCGAACCTCTTGGGGACAGTTCATTAATAGGAACGATCAACGAATGTTGCTAACTCAAGATGAGAACAACACTCTAGCCTAGTGGAGGGTGCTTGCTCATGAAAAGATTGATATTTATAAATTTTTGAATCTCCCATCATCTCCTGAACCTTTTATTGAAATAAAAGGTATACTTTTTTTTTATCATTCTTTGAAGTATCTAATCTTTTATCTCATCTTGTTATTATTTTGCAAACATGAAAAGAGCATAAAAACCAACGTTTACTGAAAAACTCAAGGCAAAGAAAGCTAAGATTGGGGAAAGCTCCTGACAAATGCCCACGACACCTGTTTTTATTCCAATGGCGGTACCCGAATAATGCATCGATTTAGCTCCCACCATGGTGAACCCTACATCGGCAGTCGAGCCTAATCCTGCTATGAGGACTCTCCTCTTTGACCACAGTCCTGACGTGGCCATCACCATCTCTAACACCTCTCATGCTCCTCCTAGTGATAATATGCTATGAGGAAGTTGTCACTCCATTATGCTACTTGGTTTTACTAACATCATTCTTCTGCTCTCATTTGTAGAGTGCAGTCTTGGCAAATGCTACTATAGGCAAGATGAACACGCTGGAGGAAGAACTCAGTTGAGCTTGATAAACAGTTGAAAGAGTCTCAAATGGCTGTCGACTACTAAAAGAACCATGCTTTCATCATGGAAGATAAGGTGAAGAAGGCCGATGTGGCTAGCCAAAAAGCAACTGAAGATGCAGTGCACAAGTTGGTTAAGGTTGAGGCTTCTTATGGGAAAACCAAGGAGGATCTTCAAACTTCCATAGCCAAGCTTGATAAATGCCAAGCTAATTTTTTAATATTTTATTATACTTATAGTTTTTAATTTTTATTATACTTAAATTTTTTAATATTTTTAAATTTTATAAATATTATGATATATGATTTTTAAAAATATTTTATAACACATATTTTAAATTAAATAAATATTAGAATTATTTTTTATTACGATCATTTATTCATTACATGTGCATAATTTGCATTATGTTATTAGTTGCATATTAAATGTATAAAATTCTTACAATAACATATAAATTTTATAATGTATTAAATTTATATGTCAAAAATTTTTATTGGTTAATTAATATATTGATACAAAAAAATTAGTTAAAATTTTAACCGATATAACGATTAACCGAAATTAATGTATTGATTAATAAAATTTTTAATAGATCGGTTAACTGGTCCATACTTAATCCTAACAAAAAAAAATATATATATCTTCGTTACAAACACTTAGCCAACCCTTTTAATATCATCTTTTTACATTTAATAGAATAATCAAATTTACTTATGATTAAAAATATCAAAGTTATTTGTAAAAAAAATTAAATGAATAATATGTATTATATATGTAGTTCCAAAAATTTGAGAAATTCAAAATAGATGTAAATATAAAACATTTTTTGCTAATCTTTTGTCAAAAAATTCATGATTAATTTGTTTATGATAGTTAATTACATGAATGAATAACTAGACATATGACAAAAGGGCTGAGCAAAAAAATTGAAATTTTGGTTAACCAAACAATTGATTCAAAATCGAATCGATTTTTAGGTTAACCGAATTGAAAATTTAGGTTTACAATTTTTATTTTTAAAAATAGACAGTTAATTATTGACTAACGGTTAACCGATATATATACATTTTATAAATTATATTCTAAATTTTACACTTATATTTTTCAATATATTCGTAATTTATAAATATTATGATATATAACTTTCTAAAATATTATTATAATACATATTTTTAGTAAATAAACATTAAATTATATTTTATTACTATTATTTATTCATTAATATATGCATAATTATTAATTAGCATTTTGTTGTTAGTTTCATATTGAATATATTTGATTATTATAGTTAATTATGGAAATTTTATTTTTATTTTGATTATTTTAATGGATATTGTATTTAATTTGTATTTTTTATTTCTAAAGCATTTTTAACTATTAAAAATAGTATTATAAATTATATAATTTATTAAATTTATATGTTAAAAGTTTTTAGTGGTTAACCATATAATTATTCAAAATTACTTCTTAATTATTATAAACTATACTGTCTATCATATAACGAGGAAATTACGTACTCGTAAAATAATCTTTATTTTATTAGATAGATATTGAGTTCTAATTAAAAAATTAGAATATTTTTAAGCTTGTCAAATATTAAACATCGTACTTATTAGTTATTTTAATAGTATATAGGATATTAATTACATTTTAACTAAATTTAATTACTAATCTAATTTTGATTAGTTCAAAAAGGTAATTTATTAGAATGTGATAGTTCACAGGAAAAAATATATTAACCCAAAGTATAACCAAGAAATTCAAATAAAAATATTTTGAAGAACGTGTAATTGGATATCATATTTTTCTAATGATTTAATACAAGTTGCAGCATTTGTTTGATAATTTGATTTTTTTTTTCATTTAAAAAATTGCCTTATTATAGGTCTCCATATAAAGCACTCATCTATAGCTATAACAATTAAAAAGTTAAATTCTAATCGAAAACTTTTATGAAATTAAAAGACAATTCTAAAATAATTATCAGAGTTATTGTAATTAGTTTATATATTTTTTTATTTAATATTTTTTTTAAAAATAAAAAATTCAAATATCATTTTAGTTTTGAATAATAATATAAAATAAATCAAATAACAGACATTTAAATTTTAAAACAATGATGAAAAGCTAAATCCAGTGAATTATGAAAGAAATTAATATGATATAGAATATATAAAAAAAGAAATGAAAAAAATAATTAAATAAAATTAAATAAACATATATTATATAATTATAAATTTTAATTATAATTTCAAAAAAATTTACAACTTTCGGTGTGTCTATGTGTGTCGTGTGTATATATATATATATATATTAAAATTAAAATATTTAGAATTTGAAACTGAAAAAATATTATTAAAAGAGCAATTATAATTAGGAAAACTATTCTAGAAATTATTTTTATCCTTAAAAAAATACTGTAAAATACAAAATAGAATTATTAGATATGATTTTATTTTAAAATTTATTAGTGCATCAGTTTATATCTAAATATTATGTTTAATTTTTTTAGAAACTATTTATTTTTCTTATGAAAAAATTATCATTTTATTTTGCACCTAAGTACTCATATATATATATATATATATATATATATATAATGTTGCTATTTTTTGGATAATATTAAAATATAATGAATTTTAAATATATAAATCTCACTTTTATTGTTAATTTATATTTTTTTGAATTAAAATGAAGCATCATTATATAAAAAATTTTATTTATAAAATTATTATTAAAATTAATTAAAATATTTTATCACATGCCTGTACACTCTAATATATATATAATGTGTTATTCTTGGTCCCAAAGAACGGAATACATACGTTTCTTATTTAATAAGAACATTGAAGCCGTGTAAGTTTTAAACAAAATTACATGTCAAATTCTCAATGGAATATGGAGATTTTGTTTGACTATTTTGTATCTGAGATTTGATCCCGCCAGCAAAAGTATCAAATTAAGATGTTATTTATTTATTTATTTTTTGAAACTATTGAATTGTTGTCTTATGCACCAGTCCTATAATATTATATTTATATATTTGGATGTCTTTTTCTTGATTTCACATATTATGTGAAGGCGTGTAGTGTTTGGATTTTGAATAATTTTGGAGATCAGGAAATCTTTGTAATAGGGTCGGTAATCATTTTCAATTTAAACTCATTTTTTAAACTAGACCAGGTAAGATGGATTTGGATCCACACATGTTTGACTCAGATAATTCCATTAGTAAAAAATCCTAAATAAATCAAATAATCAAGTCAAAACATATATATGCACAAGCAAGCATGCCTGAATTCATATTTGTCTTCAGTTCTTGACGGTGACATATTTTCATATCAATAGGATTTTAGAGAAGAATTTTATATATAATTTGAAAATCATATATGTATTTAAGGGTAAATATGGATCAATTAATCGGAAAATTAGAAAAAAAAATAATCAATTTATTAACATTAATTTTTTAAATTTATTAAATAATATCAAATTCGTTATATTTAATTAACTAGAGTGCTTTCGGCTATAATTTTATTTTCAGTTATTAATTTTTTAAATAAAAAGCGCATTTTGTAGATTTTCACATCAAAAATAAAAAATAAAAATCTTTAAAATGTAATTTTTAAAATTTTATTTTATCAAGAATTTAATTACTTTATTCTCATTATCACTACCACTACCATCATGCTGCCATTGTCGCTATCATTGCCATCACCACCAGACTTGCACCAGCCATCACCACCAGACTGGCACCAGCCATCACCACCGTTACCACCACCGCTACCGTCGTCGCCACCATCAGACTAGCACCGCTGCCACTACTACTAGACTAGTGCCACCTCCATCACACTACTGTCACCACCACACTGTTATTACCGCCTCTATTGCTGTCATTAGCAACCACTGTTGCCGTTGCCACCACCACTAGACTGCTGCCATCGCAATCGTTGCGGCCACCATTAGGCCGCCGTAACTACCTTTGCCACCATCAGACCACTGCAACCATTGTTATCGCCGCCACCACCATTGCCGATGCCACTACCATCAAATTAATACCACCGCCTTCACACCTCCAACACTGCCACCACCACTAGACTACCACCACACAACCACCACTATCACCACCACCACAAAGCCACTGCTGCGGCCGCTATCACCCCTACCGCCGCTGCTATTTCTACCACCACATCGCCACTTTCACCACCACCGCCGCTGTTGTCACCACCATCGAAATCATTATCATAATATATATATAAATAATTAAAAATTTTATATAAATAATTAAAAAAGTATGATACAATTTTTAAATATATAAAATAATTTTAAAAAAATAGATAATAAAAATTAAAAATAAATTTTAAATTTTAAAAGCAAAAAACTAAAAATGTACAACTTTACCGAACACACTTCTAGTCTATAGGTTTCGATTTTTCAGTTATTTTTTAATTAACCATTAAAATTTATAACATACAATTATAAAAAAAATCAGATAAAGTTAAATTCAAATTCAAAGTTGTAAAATAATTCAAAATAAAAATTACAAAAAAAAAATATAATATACTAATCAAAATTCATATTTAACAAATTAATAACTAATATTATAAAATGAAATTAATATTTTTTGAAAATTACCATGCTTAATTGTATGTCAAATAAAATTTTGGATAATATTAAATGTTAGAACATATACTCTAACATATAAAAAAATGTAACTAAATGCTATTAAGTATAATACCAACACCAACATATATGATAAAAAATAATATATATAAAAGCTAATTAATTACTTCATATAAATATTACTTTATATAATTAAAGAGAATGTCATAATTTAAATATAGTTTAAAGTATTACATAAATGTTGTAGAAAAATACAAAAAAAGTTAAGGTATAAAATTAAAAATATAATTTTTTTGTAAGCAAAATAAATCTTCATTAATACTATAAAAACTAAAATCAGAAAAGTACAAATAAATTTATAAAATTTAAAAATATATAAGATGTATGAAATCAATGAAGTTCTT